>CAHIKZ030001902.1:2450000-2535000 GCA_903632075.3 Acanthosepion pharaonis | reverse complement strand
AATTTCTGTCGTTCTTTGTCTCTATGGTATTAGAACAAACTTTTCTTTTCTAAGTTGTGTCTTCTTTTACCGGATGAAAAAGGTAGCAATTTTAGTAGGAATAATTCTCTTTTCCGCTAAATTGTGTGCTTCGTCAAGTATCAGAGCTGAATGTTGAATAATTTCAAATTTCCCTCAGTTTTACAAATCTTCCCTCCTCTTTGCAAAAATATTCGGGTGAAAAAAATGTTCCCTGATTATCATGCTGATGAATTCCATCTAGTTGTATTTCTTTCTTTGGTTGTATCTTTCTTTCTTATTCTTTCTTTCTTTCTTTTTTCTTTTTCTTTTTTCTTTCTTTTTTCTTCGTTTTTCTTTCTTTTTTCTTTCTTTCTTCCTTTCTTTGTTTGTATCTTTCTTTCTTTTTTCTTTTTCTTTTTTCTTTTTTTTTTTTCTTTTTTTCTTTTTTTTCTTTCTTTCTTCCTTTCTTTGTTTGTATCTTTCTTTCTTTTTCTTTCTTTCTTTTTCTTTCATTGTATCTTTCTTTCTTTTTCTTTTTTTTTTTTTTTTTTTTTTTTCTTTTTTTCTTTCTTTTTTCTTTCTTTCTTCCTTTCTTTGTTTGTATCTTTCTTTCTTTTTTCTTTCTTTCTTTTTTCTTTCTTTGTATCTTTCTTTCTTTTTTCTTTTTCTTTTTTCTTTCTTTTTTCTTCGTTTTTCTTTCTTTTTTCTTTCTTTCTTCCTTTCTTTGTTTGTATCTTTCTTTCTTTTTTCTTTCTTTCTTTTTTCTTTCTATGTATCTTTCTTTCTTTTTTCTTTTTCTTTTTTCTTTCTTTTTTTCTTCGTTTTTTTTCTTTTTCTTTCTTTCTTCCTTTCTTTGTTTGTATCTTTCTTTTTTTTTTTTTTCTTTCTTTTTTTCTTTTCTTTTTTTTTTTCTTTTTTTTTCTTCGTTTTTCTTTCTTTCTTTTTTCTTTCTTTCTTCCTTTCTTTGTTTGTATCTTTCTTTCTTTTTTCTTTCTTTCTTTTTTCTTTGCTTGTATCTTTCTTTCTTTTTTCTTTTTCTTTTTTCTTTCTTTGTTTGTATCTTTCTTTCTTTATTCTTTTTCTTTTTTCTTTCTTTTTTCTTCGTTTTTCTTTCTTTTTTCTTCCTTTCTTCCTTTCTTTGTTTGTATCTTTCTTTCTTTTTTCTTTCTTTCTTTTTTCTTTCTTTCTTTTTTCTTTGTTTGTATCTTTCTTTCTTTTTTCTTTTTCTTTTTTCTTTCTTTTTTCTTCGTTTTTCTTTCTTTCTTTTTTCTTTCTTTCTTTTTTCTTTGTTTGTATCTTTCTTTCTTTTTTCTTTTTCTGTTTTCTTTCTTTTTTCTTCGTTTTTCTTTCTTTTTTCTTTCTTTCTTCCTTTCTTTGTTTGTATCTGTTGTGTATGATACACCTAATTTACATAAGCGGACTACCGACCATATAAATATGGGTTGGTACCGGAAGACGGGGAAGATAGTAGAGATTAAGAAATTGAATCCAGAGACTCTGCCCGACTGCGATTTAGTCAACCCATTATGCAGGAACAGTCTTCCCAAGAATATACCAAACTAACTGTAAATATTGTGTACCTATTCTTTGTTTCAATACATTTTGTTAACGTACATTTTGTGTTGTATTATTCCATGCTTATTTAAGCTTCAACAGTATCTTTCTTTCTTTTTTCTTTCTTTCTTTTTTCTTTCTATGTATCTTTCTTTCTTTTTTCTTTTTCTTTTTTCTTTCTTTTTTCTTCGTTTTTCTTTCTTTTTTCTTTCTTTCTTCCTTGCTTTGTTTGTATCTTTCTTTCTTTTTTCTTTCTTTCTTTTTTTTCTTTCTTTGTATCTTTTTTTTTTTCTTTTTTTTTTTTTCTTTTTCTTTTTTTTTTTTTTTTCTTTCTTTCTTCCTTTCTTTGTTTGTTTCTTTCTTTTTTTTTTTTCTTTTTCATTCTTTTTTTTCGTTTTTTTTCTTTTTTTTTTTTCTTTCTTCCTTTCTTTGTTTGTATCTTTCTTTCTTTTTCTTTCTTTTTTTTTTTTCTTTTTTTTTTTTTGTTTGTATCTTTCTTTCTTTTTTTTTTTTCTTTTTTCTTTCTTTTTTTCGTTTTTCTTTCTTTCTTTTTTCTTTCTTTCTTTTTTCTTTGTTTGTATCTTTCTTTCTTTTTTCTTTTTCTTTTTTCTTTTTCTTTTTTCTTTCTTTTTTCTTCGTTTTTCTTTCTTTTTTCTTTCTTTCTTCCTTTCTTTGTTTGTATCTTTCTTTCTTTTTTCTTTCTTTCTTTTTTCTTTCTTTCTTTTTTCTTTCTTTGTATCTTTCTTTTTTTTTCTTTTCTTTTTTCTTTCTTTTTTTTTCGTTTTTTTTCTTTTTTCTTTCTTTCTTCCTTTATTTGTTTATCTTTCTTTTTTTTTTTTTTTTTTTTTTCTTTTTTTCTTCGTTTTTCTTTCTTTTTTCTTTCTTTCTTCCTTTCTTTGTTTGTATCTTTCTTTCTTTTTTCTTTCTTTCTTTTTTCTTTCTTTCTTTTTTCTTTGTTTGTATCTTTCTTTCTTTTTTCTTTTTCTTATTTCTTTCTTTTTTCTTCGTTTTTTAGCTCGTTCTTTTTTTTCTTTCTTTTTTTTCTTTGTTTGTATCTTTCTTTCTTTTTCTTTTCTTTTTTTTTCTTTTTTTCTTCGTTTTTCTTTCTTTTTCTTTCTTTCTTCCTTTCTTTGTATCTTTCTTTCTTTTTCTTTCTTTCTTTTTTCTTTGTTTGTATCTTTTTTCTTTTTTTTTCTTTCTTTCTTTTTTCTTTCTTTTTTCTTCGTTTTCTTTCTTTCTTTTTTCTTTCTTTCTTCCTTTCTTTGTTTGTATCTTTCTTTCTTTTTTCTTTGTTTGTATCTTTCTTTCTTTTTTCTTTTTTTTTTTCTTTCTTTTTTTCGTTTTTTTCTTTCTTTCTTTTTCTTTCTTTCTTCCTTTTTTTTTTTGTATCTTTCTTTCTTTTTTCTTTCTTTCTTTTTTTTTTGCTTGTATCTTTCTTTTTTTTTTTCTTTCTTTTTTTGTTTCTTTTTTTCTTCGTTTTTCTTTCTTTTTTTTTTCTTTCTTTCTTCCTTTCTTTGGTTTATCTTTCTTTCTTTTTTTTTTTTTCTTTCTTTTTTCTTTGCTTTATCTTTCTTTTTTCTTTTTTTTTTTTTCTTTTTTTCTTCGTTTTCTTTCTTTTTCTTTCTTTCTTCCTTTCTTTGTTTTGTATCTTTCTTTCTTTTTTCTTTCTTTCTTCCTTTCTTTGTTTGTATCTTTCTTTCTTTTTTTCTTTGTTTGTATCTTTCTTTCTTTTTTTTTTTTTTTTCTTTTTCTTTTTCTTCGTTTTCTTTCTTTTTCTTTCTTTCTTCCTTTCTTTGTTTGTATCTTTCTTTCTTTTTTTCTTTCTTTCTTTTTCTTTGTTTTTGCTATCTTTCTTTCTTTTCTTTTTCTTTTTTCTTTCTTTTTCTTTTTTTTTTCTTTTTCTTTCTTTCTTCCTTTCTTTGTTTTGTATCTTTCTTTCTTTTTTTCTTTTCTTTTTTCTTTCTTTTTTCTTCGTTTTTCTTTCTTTTTTCTTTCTTTCTTCCTTTCTTTGTTTGTATCTTTCTTTCTTTTTTCTTTCTTTCTTTTTTCTTTGTTTGTATCTTTCTTTCTTTTTTCTTTTTCTTTTTTCTTTCTTTTTTCTTCGTTTTTCTTTCATTTTCTTTCTTTCTTCCTTTGTTTGTTTGTATCTTTCTTTCTTTTTTCTTTCTTTCTTCCTTTCTTTGTTTGTATCTTCCTTTCTTTTTTCTTTGTTTGTATCTTTCTTTCTTTTTTCTTTTTCTGTTTTCTTTCTTTTTTTTTTCGTTTTTCTTTCTTTCTTTCTTTCTTTTTTCTTTCTTTCTTCCTTTCTTTGTTTGTATCTTTCTTTCTTTTTCTTTTTTCTTTTTTTTTTTTTCTTTCTTTTTTCTTCCTTTTTCCTTCTTTCTTTTTTCTTTGTTTGTATCTTTCTTTTTTCTTTTTCTTTTTTCTTTTTTTTTCTTCCTTTTTCTTTCTTTCTTTCTTTTTTCTTTTTTTCTTTCTTTCTTCCTTTCTTTGTATCTTTCTTTCTTTTTCTTTTTTCTTTCTTTTTTCTTTTTTTCTTCCTTTTTCTTTCTTTCTTTTTTCTTTCTTTCTTTCTTTTTCTTTCTTTTTTTCTTTCTTTTTCTTTGTTTGTATCTTTCTTTTTTTTTCTTTCTTTCTTCCTTTCTTTGTTTGTTTCTTTCCTTTCTTTCTTTTTTCTTTTTTTGTTTGTTTGTATCTTTCTTTTTTCTTTTTCTTTTTTCTTTCTTTTTTCTTTCTTTTTTCTTCCTTTTTCTTTCTTTCTTTTTTCTTTCTTTCTTTTTCTTTCTTTTTTCTTTCTTTCTTTTTCTTTGTTTGTATCTTTTTTCTTTTTTCTTTCTTTCTTCCTTTCTTTGTTTGTATCTTTATTT
This sequence comes from Acanthosepion pharaonis, assembly GCA_903632075.3. Taxonomy (NCBI): domain Eukaryota; kingdom Metazoa; phylum Mollusca; class Cephalopoda; order Sepiida; family Sepiidae; genus Acanthosepion; species Acanthosepion pharaonis. Next base: position 2,530,579 of record CAHIKZ030001902.1, on the reverse strand, counting down.
CTTTTTTCTTTTTTTTTCTTTCTTTCTTTCTTTCTTTCTTTCTTTCTTTATTACTTTTTCTTTTTCTTTGTTTGTTTGTCTCTTTTTTCTTTCTCCCTTTTTTCTTTCTCTCTTTTTTCTTTCTCTCTTCCTTTTTTCTTCCTTTCTTTCCTAATTTTTTTCTTTGTATATATGTATGTATGTATATATGTATGAATGCATGTATCTCCTGATACTGATGTCCTAGACAGAGTCAATCGCCAAAGCATAGAGACTCTTGTAACATCTTCCCAAGTGCGAGGGACAGGACCCAATTCGTATGAAGGATAACAGACTCACAAAAGAATTCTTTTATGGTGTGCTGCGTATCGGAAAGCGCCTCAGCACAAACCATAGAAAAGATACAAGGACTGTATCAAGAACAACATAAAAGAGCTGTCATTTGACTTCAACAATTGGGAAAATATGGTCCTAGGTAGAACTGGATGGAGAGATCAAATAAGAGACGGGTGCCAAATCTTCGAATAATATCGTCTGGAACACAAACGGCTGAAGCGGCAACTTCGAATGGTTGATACCCACTGACTCAACAAGGGTGTCGAGTGTTGGACATGGGATTTCTGACAGCGCCGACATCTTTCAAAGGCTAGCTGGGTAAATTATGTAAAGTCACATAAAGAAAGAATCACCAGTCAGTGTCACAGCCTGCACGTGTGACAAGGTATGCACAAACAGCTTCGGACTGAAAAGGCACATGGTGGTGCACAGAAATAAGGCACCGCGGTGTGAATCCATCAAAATAGTGGCGAGCACATTGTTCGCCTGTCACTTGCGTAACAAGTCATGCAAGTCCGCAGCCGGCCTGGGAAGTCTCCTACGGGGGTCTTGCACGAGAGAGGTGCGAGGTGGGGAATCGGGCAAGGTGGGATACGAGTAGCAAGCCACTGCATATACTATCTATCTATCTATCTATCTATCTATCTATCTATCTATCTATCTATGTCTACTCGTATCTCACATTGTATCTGGTATATATGCATATATGTATGCATTTGGCTAACTCGATTAGTCTGTTCATCATGTTCATTTTCTATCTATCTATCTATCGCAATGTGTTAACCTCTCATCTCTCTTACGATATATATATATATATATATATATATATATATATATATATATATATATATATATATATATATATGTCAGTCTATTAATATCTATCTATCTATCTATAGCAATGTGTTAACCTCTCATCTCTCTTATATATATATATATATATATATATATATATATATATATATATATTTTCTTAGCAAATCGTGAAATGAAAGTTATCTTCTTTGGGTTAATGCATGTGGTCCCCAAGGCCTCTATCCTTGGTCCAATTTTATTTTTAATTTTCATTAACGACCTACCCGAGGCATCAGCTCTTCTCTTGGTATCTATGCTGATGACCCAGACATTTACCCCTATCTTGATACTAAAGCTAATCAGTTCAATAAGGTCAAATTGGAGGTTGACGTCAAAAACGACATTCAGTTTGTTGTTAACTGGGGCAAAGGATGGCTTGTTAATTTCAACGCCTCAAAAACTAAGCTGCTCTCTATTAATCGTATGAGAGAGCCCATTTTACCTTCCACCAGGAGAATTACACTTTGCGCATTTCCAGTCGAACGTCCTCGGCTGACATGATGTGGAAAGACTATATTAAATCCATTGTTAAATCAGCTGCTCAAAAAGTTGGTTCACCCTGTTGGGCTAGACAATTTTCCTCTCCAGAGTCTATCGTGCATATATACAATCCTACCATTTTTCTATGCTTAGAATATGTCTGGTGCCCCGTTGCATATCTAGAGTTCTGTTGGGGTGCACCCTCCTTCTCATCAGAATGGACTGATCTCTCTACTACTAATAGGACAGTTCTATAGAGTTCTGGGAGATCAGGTGACAATCACACTTCCGTCTCTCTACCGGAAGATACAGTTGGACGTTATACTCTTTCTGATTTTTACTGACCAACCTGCGTTCGTTTAACTACTAATCTCTCTGTTGTAAATACCTATTTCAGATATACCAGTTTTTTTCCCTACGTATGTGTTTGTCCTTATTTCAATACACGCACGGGGAAACACTCAACATCTCAAGTTCCTTGATACAATCCAAAGAATAATCTTACTTATTATAAAACGCAGGTTCTGTGTGTGTGTGTGTGTGTGTGTGTGTGTGTGTGTGTGTGTGTGTGTGTGTAACATTTATATGTTGGATCGAATTTCCTACATTTTTTAGCCGATTTCAACAAAACTTCACAGGACTACATAAAATTACCTTGTGGTGGTTCTAACGGGGCCGAAACGGGAAAAAGACAGTTGTTTTTTAATAAAATCAATTTGAAAACGCGATTAAGACACATCGTGAGAATGGAAGGGGGACAACTCACCCACGAAAATGTAAACAAATGAGCATAGCATGATGAAAAAGACGCCGAACTTGACGAAAACAAAATTTTATCGTCTAATGTTCATATTATTATTAAAGAGGAAAGATCAAAGTATTTTAGGGTTTTTTTTTTACATTTTTTAATCGTTCCTAGCACGTCTGAAATTTTCGTTTAAAATTTTTGGTCAAAAAATAGGACAGATAATCATTTTCAATCATTTTTTTCGATTTGATAAAAAAGATTAAAATCTTACTTTGATATTCTTTTAAAAATCTATTATCATTTTTTCAAAACTGATTTTAATAAAACAGAAATTATACTGTTTATTTAAAATATTTTGACCAAGCTTAACTTAGCTTCTGCGCCGAAAAATGTAATTTGAAAATAAAACAAAGCAGGTCATAACCTTTCGCGTCGCTTGACGATTGACGAAAAGGCACATTCATGACGTTTAGATAACTTACGGGAGAAGAATTCTTTCTACGGATGGAAGGAAGTGAAATTATTTAAGTGAACAAATTATTTACCTTGTTACTTTTAAGGAAAACTTTCAGCGCTCTAATTTTTAATTTTTTTAAACATTTTTTTTGTACTTAGCTTTCATTTTTATGTTTACGATGCTTTATGGAAAATATAAAGAAATTAAAAAATAAGACTGTTAATAGTGAGATTAAATTTCATAAGAAAAAGGTGTTGCAGACCCGGTAGGGTGCAGTGCTGGTTTATTACAAAGTGGCCTTGTGCCAGACACCACACTTAACTACCGAGTCCACAAGCAATGTATAAAAAAAAATAAAAATGCGTGAATGAACAGTGAGAGAAAAGGGGTCAATCAACAAGTGCATAAATTAATAAACATCAAAGAGATAGCCGGAATAAAATGACAAAGACGTCTGTTTGTAAAACATGTGTAACTTTTATTAGATGGAAACAAGTAGATTATCTCGTGGTACGAGATCAAGGAAAAGTTCCGCGCCTAAATAGAAATGCAAGATGAACAAGGCGGGAAAAGGGTTTTATAAGGTTCTGGAAAAAAGGAACTCGTTAAACACGAGGTGTATGTGCGCACAGATAGAAAGGGGTACTCACTGTGGATTTTTTTGGCGTTGAGTGTATGTGATTTTGTGTTTTTTTCTTTTTATGTTTCAGGTTCAAAGTAGGGTCTCAGAGTTCGGTCAGGTCTTGAATTAATTGTTGAAAATTTTAACGGAATGCTGTGGACGTCTAGCCAAAAGGACGAAGAGTTATTTGCGGTTGGTTGCATCGTCTATGAGAAGTTAATTATGGCGAGTCCAGAAAGGACGAAGAATGTCTGTTCGTCAGTAAGATATCCCAGTCTGTATTTAAGATTGACTGACGTAGTGACAAGGTATAAAATATATATAAGCCACTTGTTGAATACGAAGTTTTGCTCACGACTGTGTCGTGTGTCTCGAACGTCTTCTGGTCGAAGACGGAGAAGGTCTGACCTGCGGGCAGCTTCAAGACGAGAAGAAGTCTTGGTAAAGTGTGAGGTCGACATTGTTGAGATAAGATATTCCCGCCCGCATATGGGTTAAGGGCACGGAATAAATGAATTGCCCGTCTACTCAGGTTGAGGACCGACTGGTTTGCAAACGCTGGCCGTTTGAGACGCCGCGAAACGCGCGGGAAAAGATTCAAAATCTAATTTGCATAAACATCAGGAGCAGCTGGTCGTTTGCAGTCAGCAACAGAAAATGGCTTACTGCTATGTCTGACTGAAAGAGAAAGGAAGCGGGGAAAACGCGTGCACACACGCGTGAGTGTGAAAACAAGGGAGGAGAAACTCGCGCGCGTGTAAAATAAGATGGAATTAATGTGTTAATTCCATAAAGGTATCTAATTAATTTAGGTACCCTTCTTATGAAATTTCATCAGAAGTGTACATAAAATACTATAATTTTATGTACATTTATTACATTTTACTGTGTTATTTGTATTTACATTCATTTTATTAATTTTAATAGTTCATTTATGGAAAAATGTCATAACTGAGATTAATATAAAAATAAGATCATATAAATTAAAGTTTAGCAGTAGTTAAATTTCATAAGATGATACTGTTAGTTACATGTAGGTACTCTTCTCAGTTAAAATTGAAAACTCAAATTAACTTCTCCATACGTGTTTCGCAAAAGTAAAGGGCTTAACAGCGGAGAACAATGCTGAACTCAAATAATGCAACTAAATTGTATTCTGGTTGGTCTTCCGTACATGATAATTACTGTCCGACTATAAACACAAAAATTACATTTCTTAATTACCATGGCTAATCTGATTGGTCCAAATTATACAATTTTCAAAGCGCTAGAGAATGACAATCTCACACGGACATTTTGAAAGGTTGATATTGCTTTTAACTAATGTTAAAATATTTTTTAAAATTCAATTTAAACATTTTTTAAAAAACCTTTTTAAAATTAAAGAAATAAGAAATAATTGTATTAAAAATTCAATTTTCATTGAAAAAATTTTTTGCTTTCACAAAATATTGTCCATATTCATAAAAAAAAATTAAAACAAATAAAAGCATTTGAAACTAAATAATATATTTGTTTTATTGAGTTTTGTATGTTACAATTCACAGCTGATTTTCAGGTACATTGGCAAAAAAAAACAAAAAAAAACAAAACATAATTTGCATTCTTCAAAGCCTTGTGCTATTGTAATCACTAAAACCGATGGTTTCGAATTTCTAGAGTTTTTCATAAAATTAGTTATGGGGGTGTTAATAAATATAAAAAAAATATTTCTGCCTTGATTTTAATTAAAAAAAAACATATTTATAATAATTTCGATCATCTGTGAATAGTTTCTGAAAGTTTCATTAACATCTGACAATTATTTTTATTTTTGCAAGATTTTTCAAATTAATGCGTGTAAATACAAAAAAACGCGCTAAACATTATCTATGTTATTTACTACCTCTTGTTGCGACAATGAGAAACAAGGTGTTTTAAATCAAAATTTAAAATATTCTAAAATGATGGAAAAATTTTTTTAAAATAATTAGAAAAAAATTTAGTCTATCCTCTTCATAAAACCATAAGCATTTTGACGATAAAATTTTGTTTTCATAAACTTTGGCGTCTTTTTCATCAGACTATGCTCTATTGTTTTAGCGATTCCGTGGAGTGACTTAGGTTAAAAAACCCAGGTTGTTTATGTGTGTGTGTGTGTGTTCCTTTATATATGGGATTGGATTTCTTAGATTTTTCAACCGATAAAACAAACATCCACTTTTTTTTTCGGCAGGTAGTATTTCTTATTGTCTTGCACACTTTTTTCTTTATTTACATTCAGAATGCTTTAAAAATTCCATTTACAAGACAATTGTTTATAATAAAATTCTATTCACCAATCGATAGACTCATAACGATTGTAAACAATGTTTTTGTTTGAATTTGGGTTTGACCAATTCGTAAAAAAAAAAAAAAAAAAAAAAATTAAGACATGCGTGTCCGTCAACCTTAAACAATAATCTTTGTCAATTTTATTTTTCAGTCTTTATGATGATCGATACTTGATCTATCTCTTACTGTTACATTCCCGGGCAACGCCGGGCTCTACTGCTAGTCATACAAAAAATCCAAAATATATGTTTCTTTTTTTTTTTTTATTTAAGCCATGTTGAACTTTGTCAGAACCTGGATGGCTGACTACTAAGGAATAACAAGTTCTGTAAGGTTGGATGTACGGATGATATAGTGGTTAATGGCTTGGAATAGTTAATCGGAGAGCCGAGGTCGAATTCAGTCAATTCGTTATATTCACTAAAAAAGCAAATAAGATATAAATCCATCACATACCTCCAATTCTAGTTTTTCATAGTAAAACATGTATTAAGAAAATAATTGTTATCTCAAAAAAACACAATTACAAATTTACTCTCAAAATATAAGTAATTATTCTTAAAATCCAAAATATGTTTCTTGTTGTATCCAGAAAAAAAATAAAAACCTTGTTATGGGGTCCTCCCCTTTTCTATATAAGTGGACTCTACCAAGTGTACCTGGACTGCTGGCGTTAAATACCCAGTGTTGCAGTCAGTGAGGGTAGTCGGATAGAGAGAGGATATACGGAGAGAGAGAGAGAATATACGAACGGAGATAGTGTGAGGTAACCTCGTGTAGAAGTCAGTTACAAGCACGTAGACTCTAAGGAAGTCCTACTTCGTGACTGTATATATCTATCTGTATTTGCTACTAACCTCGTTCCTGGACTTACTAACAGTATTACTCTTTGTATGATTGTGTAAATACATTTTATTTCTTATATTTAATTATTGCGTTTGTCATTCCTTGGAGACCAAATTCACGTCGGAATCCACAACAAACCTTATCTCGAAAATTACACGCAAATAATACAGAATTATTCTTTAAATCCACAATTTATTTTATTAAATAATGTTGAACTTGTTGTATCAAGGGAAAACATTGTTATATCAAAAATGAATATATATATATATATATATATGTGTGTGTGTGTGTGTGTGTGTGTGTGTGTATAAACAGTACTGAATGTAAATTTATAGAGCATAAATATTATAAATTAACCGATTTAAAATATGTTTCTTCGCTACACAGCAATTACCATGTTTCAATAACCGAAGTTGAAAACTTCAAATTTAATTATATAATTAAATTAAATGCATTAATTCTGATTCATCTTCAAGCGAATTTTAAGAAATTAAACAGAACTAATGCTTTTAATTTAATTATATAATTAAAATTGAGTTTTAGCTTCGGTTTTTAGAAATATGGTAATCCCTATGTGAAAGAAAAACCTATACTATATATATATATATATATATATATATATATATATATATATATATATATATGTGACACTATTTAGCGGTTGCGTGAAAATTAAAAGCGAGAAATACTTAAGGCGAGAAGACATACTGAGCGATATTTTTTTTAACAAGAAAAGTGGTAAAGATTTTATTTTCATTTGCGAAAAAGTATTTTTTTTTCGCAGAAGATAGGAAATTCGTAAGATCTCGGATCTGTCGGAATTAATTCATGCTATGAGGCGGCTCTACTGCTAGTAAGTAATATTATTTGTCCTGATCTGACGCCTCGGCTTCATTCACTTTCTCACCGCCGTAAAGTTGCCTCACTGTAACTTTTCTATAAATACTTCCATGGCAATTGTTCAGATAATCTCTTCACCAGGCAATCTAGACGTTTTATTATTTAAGCGCAATCCTAGACAGGTGACGACGTCTCAAGAATTTACAGTTGAGTTGGCTACATGTAAACGTAGACTACTGTTTCTCCTGTTGAACTTATCGCTTATGGATCTCTCTTTCGGCTTCACGCTTTCCAGCTAATTTAAATCTTCAACAATGTAAATACAATGTCAATCACTTTCTAATCTGCCCCTCTTTACTCTTCTATTGTTCTCGCTCTTTAATAATCTTTTTATTTTCTAATCCTTCCACACCGACGATACTCTTGTGTCTTAGTGGCTTTACTGCTCAATATATATATATATATATATATATATATATATATATATATATATATATATATATATCCTTTTCATCATAAGTTATTTTCATCGCCTGACGAGAGACAAATTTTAAGTTCCGAAACACGGAAATTTTTGTCTAGCGCTTTAAAATATTATAACAAATATATAATAATAATAATAATAATAATAATAATAATAATCAATATACACACATTATGAAATGGACAAAGTCCGACAACTATTTTAAGACATTTTATGTTTATACATTCTTTTTATAGATACAAATACTTAAATATTTGTATCTATAAAAAAGAATGTATAAACATAGAAATATCTATATATATATATATATATATATATATATATATATATATATATATAGTCATGTATTCTGCTCGCTAGGTAGCTCATTATTTATATCTATTTATCCATGTCAGTACGTCCATATGTGTCTATCTATCAATCTATCTATCTTTTTATTACATATACATGTGTGTGTGTGTTAGTCTATTAATATTTAGATATCTGTTCAGATCGCTAGCTATCTAACTCTGTTCATATAAATCTCTATATGTCAGTGCGTTAATATCTATCTATCTATCTATCTATCTATCTATATATATATATATATATATATATATGTATATATGTATATATATACACATATATATATACATATATGTATGTATGTATCACAGTTTTTCTTATCTATCTATCACAATTTTTGTGATTTGTGCATATCTGTCTATCACAGTTTGTTTATATCTATCAGTCTATCCATTTATCTATATATCTATCTAGAGTTTGTTTATATCTATCACATTTTGTACATATCTATCTATCTATCTATCTATCTCTCTATCTATCTATCTATCTATCTATCTCAGACTGTTCATATCTATCTATCTATCTATCTATCTATCTATCTTTCACATTTTGTTCATTTCTGTCTATCACAGTTCATATTTATCTCTATAACTATCACAGTTTGTTCATATCTATCTATCTATCTATCTATCTATCTATCTCGTTGTATGAATACCTACGTATATAACTCAGTACATTTATATCTATCTCCTTACTTGTGCTTAGCTCTTTCCCTATCATCTAATCTAAGCCAGAATCGTAATTACTTCATCCCGTCGCCCAAACAGCCGGCTTCTTTGATTTGGTCAGACGCAAATATTATTGACGCCTTTCGTTTGTTTCCGCTTCGCCACGGGAAAGAATGGCAGGTGCGTTGACGATTTCAACCGACTGGAGAACTGTTCCGCGATCGGTCTTAACGTTTTCTTTAATCTCTGCATGTTTTGCTAGGGGGGGGGGCATGTTCGTATTTCTCTGTCGAGTTCTACAAATGAACGTCATTGAATAAAGAAAAAAAGAAAATACCAAAACACACACACACACACATATATATATATATATATATATATATATATATATATATATATATAAAAGACACAAATAAAGAGAAAGAACAGACAGATTATGAATCCACAGTTCTTAGCATTTACTCCCAAATAAGCTCATGATTATTTGTTTTCTGATTTCCCAAGTAAATCATTTTCATCATAAGTTATCTAACATCGCCTGACGAGAGACAAATTTTAAGTTCCGAAACACGGAAATTTTTGTGTAGCGCCGTAAAATATTATAATAAATATATAATAATAATAATAATATATATATATATATATATATATATATATATATATATATATATATATATATATATCCAGTATCTTAACGAACCCACACGGTTCTTGTTCTATTTCCGGTCGAATTTTGAAGCGTGCTATATTCATCAGCATTGAGATAATAAGTTTAGTTCCATGTCTCTTTAGGGCAGTTGACACTGGCTTCCTAGGCACTGCTATGAATAATATATATACAGTCACTCTGTAGATACAAATTTACTTATTAGAGTGGCAAAGAAACAGGAAAATTTGAAGAGATATGACCGCCAATGTCCTGAAGGGACGAGACATATAAGATAGCTTACACATTTATCATATAGACACTATCTTACGCATTTATAACATATATCTTATACATTTATGACATATAAGATATCTTATACATTTATGACATATACAATATCTTATGCATTTATGACATATATTTTCTACATTGATGACATATATCTTCTACTTTTATGACATATACAATATCTTATGCATTTATGACGTATATCTTATACATTTATCACATATAAGATATACATTTATGACATATACAATATCTTATGCATTTATGACATATATCATATATATTTATCACATATAAGATATCTTATACATTTATGACATATATCTTATACATTTATGACATAAGATATACATTTTTGACATGTAAAATATTTTATGCATTTATGACGTATATCTTATACATTAATGACATATATGATATCTTATCCATTTATGACGTACAATATCTTATGCATCTATGGCATATATCTTATACATTTATGACATATCAGATATCTTATACATTTATGTCATACATTATCTTATACATTTATGATATATATCTTATACATTTATGACATATCAGATATATATTTATGACATATACAATATTTTATACATTTATGATATATATCTTATACTTTTATGGCATATAGGTTATCTTATACATTTATGACATATAAGATATATGCATTTATAAAGTGAAAAGAGGATAATGAATCAGTTGCTACGTCTGCTGGTAGAAAGGTTGTTTTACTGTGTCTCGTGAGACAATTTTTCGCACAAGAATCAGTTTTCCATATTTATAAGTCTACCATTTCTCCACGGATTGAATATTGTTGTTACATCTTGGCTGGTGCTTCTTCTACGTTTTTAGAGATCCTTGATAAAAGAAGACTCTGAAAATGTTATTGGTCTCGGTTACAATCACTTTCCCCAGCGCTGAAACATAGCTTCCTCGTGAATTTTCTATAAATAATTTCATGGTCATTGTTCTGATGACCATTCTGCTTTGGTACCTAGACTCTGAGTTTAAGAGTACTATTAGATTGGCGGCAAGGTCTAACCATCTCGCAAGTGAACTGGTTAGATGTAACCGTGGGTTCTATGTTGATAGTTTCTACTAGCGCACGCCTCGCTAGTAGGTGTCTCTTCCTGTCAAATTTGATCTTCAAAAATTAAAATTTCGTTATCTTATGTCAAGAATACATGGCACAGTGGATAAAGGCGTTAGTTAGATCCAGTGACAGGACCCAAAGAGTGTGAGTTCAATACTCGGCTAAGGCAGTGGAGAACTTGGAGAGAAGTATTAACAGGAGATAGCTGATATCTGACATCCATTAAACACGGCACGTGGAACTAGAAGAGTTTACACCAGTGAGCGAAGTAAAGGGTTTAGTTCGACATTCCAACCACCTGAAGAAGGCCGGAGCGTACAACCGGCGAAACGTTGTAATAAATATGGCGACAAAGATGAGGAAAATAGTCCGAATTATGTAAATAGTGTTAATTTTTGTTCTTTCATTTTTTTTCCTCTCTCCTTAATAATGAGATTCTTTTTCTTATATTCCCTGACGCTCAATAACCCCTTGCGTCTTAGTGGCTTTATTGCCTCTCATGGGGTGATATACTTTAAAAATATATGAATTGACTTGTTTTAAACGATAGATGTTGGAGTGGTTTCATGCGTGTGCTTCTATCCAGGTATTTGAGGGTGAATGGAGTCTCTCTGAGCCTTGGTTGGCAATCCATTCAGTGATGGTGTCACGATAAAAACACCTTTGATAGCCCAAGCGAAGCATCAAGAATCCAGCTATTGACAAGATTATGAACTACACCAATTACGTGCCACAGATGAACTTGTGTCATCATTTGTACTCTGGAGTCACCCATCATCTGTCAATCGATCACGAAAGTTAACCTTTCCAGATCGGATAAAACGTGACACATTGATCCCTAAGGAAGATCTTTTAGGTGCTATGACAGATAGGGAATACTGGAGAGGTGTAGTGAGTTCAATCTCGGCTGAGGCCGCAAGATGATGATGATGATGATCCAGGAACGTCCCAGGCCTTCTTATAACTGTGTCGAATTTGTTAGGTATTTAAAAAAAAAAAAAAAAAGTCCTGTACATTCCTGCTAGAACATGTACCAGTTGACCTCGTACTTTGTGTGAACTCCAACAGGACATGCAGGGCAGAATTTTAGCGTCACCGCTAATTTGCACAACATTCTGCTGGCGGTATACGTATATCCATAACCGTCAAATGATACTTTCCAATCACGAAATCGAACACCTGCTGAATCTAGTGTGTAACGATACTAGAATCCTTGTGTGGGTGTACATATCCAGTTACGTTCCAGGGTGGTTATGACTGTGTATATTTTTTTGGGTGTGGCTGCACAGAAATTAGTGAGGTCTGCAACATGTGGCTTATATGCACAATGAGGTTCACATTTAGTAACTGTTTGGATCAATAGCACCCCTCAATATCAAGCTGCTTGTTTTTGGATGTAGTAGATAGATGGAACACACAGACACATTCTCTCTCTCTCTCACAGACACACATATATATACTGAGCATTTTGTTAAAGTAAATGCTACAATCAGTAGATTTTAAGATCTGTTCTTTCTCGCATTTGTGTGTATGTGTATATATATATATATATATATATATATATATATATATATATATATATATATTATATATTTATTAAAGACATTTTTATGTTTAACGTTCTTTTTATAGATAAAAGTATTTAAGTAAATGCTCTGTATATAATAAACAGTATTAAATAACATTTAAATGAATGTCTGAGAAATTTTCATAGAAAATATTCGTCCTTTGACAGGATTCGAACCTGCATCCTATTCGGAACCGTCATTTACGCTGACGTGCCTTGACCGCTCGGCCACAAAGGATCGTTCTGTTGAATTTACTGGTTATAAAATTCAATCTTCCATGAATCTCGTACATTCATAACTGCTCATGGCGTATCAAATGTAAACAAATGACATCATATATGTATATGTTTATTATAAACTGAGCATTTACTTAAATATTTGTATCTATAAAAAATAACGTTAAACATAAAAAATGTCTTTAATAAATAAAATTGTCGGACTTTGACCATTTCTTAATATATATATATATATATATATATATATATATATATATATATATATATATATATATATCAAATGTAAAAGAACGAAGAGTAAGGTTTCAAAACATTAATTTAATACAAGGCTCAATACAAAAGTAGAGCAATAAATATTTATTTATTATACAGTGTTACATTAGAACATGTACATACCCACTACAAAACTACATCTTATTTCAACATTAATTTTTTTTTAACGTTTTGGCAGGTGGTGAATCACGATATTACTCCTGCACGGAGGGTATTTGCATGTTCTAATGTAACACTGCATTATATATATATATATATATATATATATATATATATATATATATATATATATATATATTGTGTATATTTAGGCAGCAATTTTTTCATTAACGCATGTCTCATTAAATGATATAGACAAGTTTTGTCCATTTATTTTGAGTAAGTTCCTTTCATATTTTCTGATAAAGCTTAATAACATTATCATTGAAAGACGAAAGGAAATCACCATATTGATACATGTTTAAATCCGATCTAAGCTTTTGGCTTACATAAGCCATTATCAAAGATGACAATTATTTTTCAATATATCAACCAATACACGACCGAAACAATAATGATAGTCTGTTTTTGTTGCATGAAAAATTTCAAAGCAACAGCTAACTCGCGTATACAAGACGCGGAAGCGAAAAATCGTGTCGCAACTCGTGACGTCACACATGACCAGGCGAGAGTGAAAACGAGAAGTCGCTTTGATAATGGCTTATATAAGCCAAAAGCTTAAATTGGATTTAAACATGTATCAATCTGGTGATTTCCTTTCACCCTTCAATGATAATGTCATTAAACTTATCAGACAATATGAAAGGGACTCACTTAAAATAAATAAACAAAACTTGTCTATATTATTAATATATATATATATATATATATATATATATATATATATATATATATATATATATATATATATGGGGAGAGAGAAATATATAAGTAAAGTGATACAAAAATGTCTATCAAGCACCAGATAAAATGTAATTGTCGGAGAGTCTGCACACAAACCCACGAGCGAGCACACACATATATAAACACACAGATAGACAAACACACACATGTTTTACAACGATGTTTAGTTTGTACAATACCCGTGAGACAATAGTCCGAATAATGTAAATAATGAATATTATTGTGACGCATTTCCTCCTACGGACGTTTCAGCCCGATGGAGTTCTTCTCGTTAGACGGTATTATTCAACTTGTTATAAAAGGTAACCAAAAAAGTCCGTTTTTTGATTAGTCATTGAATGAAGTTGAAATATATACGAAATGCGTGTAGGAATTGTTTTCAAATTCGGACAGCTGGAAGTAGGAACATCAGACGTTATAAAAAACACGCACACCGTGCCCAGCCATCAGTTAAAAGCCGGACAGCTGTGAAAAGGATGGAAGTGTCTAGAGATCTCGTTCGGGGCTGTTTGCTTTACGACTTCAAAGTGGGCTTTATCAGCAGCTGCATCAAGTCGCCGCATATGTCAAGCGTTTGGAGATAGTGCTGTGGACGAACGTACTGCAAGGCGTCGGTTTCGAAAATTCAAGTCGGGAGATTTGTCTCTCCATGATGAGCCTCGCAGTGGACGACCACAGGTCTTGAATGACGGAGTCCTGAAGGCGGCCATTGAAGAGGACAGTAGCCTAACGTGTGGTGAACTTGCAAGACAGTTCAACGTTTCCGATGAGACAGTTAGACTTAACCTGCACCGCCTAGGTAAGATGTACAAACTGAGCAAGTGGGTTCTTCAAACGCTGTTGGAGGTCCACAAGGGACAACGAGTGGCAGCCTGCGTATGGCTGCTTTCTCGTCACCGTACCGCATCCTTATTTAATCGAGTGCTTGCCAGTGATGAAAAGTGTGTTCTGTACGAAACTCCCAAGCGTTCCAGACATTGGTTGTCTCCTCAGGATGCTGTCCCTCACACCTCAAGACCGCCTATGCACCCACGCAAGATTATGCTTTGTGTCTGGTGGACAGGTCGTCAAGTGGTTCATTATGAATTGCTACCAATGAGCCAAAAGGTCACTGGAGACCTATACTCGCAGCAATTGAAACGTGTGCGCCAGAAGGATCCAGCACTGGTGAATCGCAAAGATGTGCTTTTCCTCCATAACAACGCCAGGCCGCATGTCGCGCAAGTGGTCTGGGATACCATACAGCAACTTGGGTAGGAGACTTTGTGCCATCCACCTTATTCACGTAACCTTGCGCCATCCGATTACAAACATCTTCCACTCCCTGGATAATCATCTTCGTGGGAAATCCTTCACCAATGAAACAGACTTGCGCAAAGTCCTCACGGACTTCTTCGCGTCAACAACCTCCCCACGAGTTCTACCGCAAGGGCATTGAACAGCTGGAGACACGTTGGCAGAAGGTGCTGGATGCCGATGACGATTACTTCGAAGACTAAATATTAGACATACTGTGAAGCGTTTTCTTTTTTTCCTTTAAAAACGGACATAACTTTTTTGGTTACCTTGTACAATGGATTGTTTCCACTTCACGACCAAGCATGAAACGTTCTTGACCTCTTGCTATTCTACCGAACGTTCCTTGGCTCCTATGAGTCCTCTTCCTCATTGCTTTCATATTCCATTGTTAAAGAGGAAATTCCACTCAGCTTCTTCACCAGAACTGTTAATTTGTGAAACAAGCTCCCGATAGGATGCTTCCCTGACAACTACCATCTTGATTTCTTTAGATCCCACTCTTCCTCATAATATTCTCGTTCTTCCCTCGCCCTCTTCCTTACAAATATGTTACTCAGTAAACCTATATGTTGAGCGTCCCTTGGGTCTTCTATAATTGAACAAACATAAAAAAATATAACTTTTTTTGTAATTATTTCCAAGTGTAAATTATTGTTAGACAGATTCCTTAACTTTTCTGATAGATAGATAGCTAGCTAGCTAGCTAGCTAGATAGATAGATAGATATGAATAGACTGCGATAGATAGATAGATAGATAGATAGATAGATAGATAGATAGATAGATAGATATGAATAGACTGGGATAGACAGAGAGATATGAATACGGAGATAGATAGATAGATAGATAGATAGATAGATAGATAGATAGATAGATAGATATGAATAGACTGAGATAGATAGATAGATAGATAGATAGATAGATAGATATGAATAAACTGAGATAGATAGATAGATAGATAGATAGATAGATATGAATAGACTGGGATAGACAGGGAGATATGAATAAGGAGATAGATAGATAGATAGATAGATAGATAGATAGATAGATATGAATAGACTGAGATAGATAGATAGATAGATAGATAGATAGATAGATAGATAGATAGATATGAATAGACTGGGATAGACAGTGAGATATGAATACGGAGATAGATAGATAGATAGATAGATAGATAGATAGATAGATATGAATAGACTGAGATAGATAGATAGATAGATAGATGATAGATAGATAGATAGATAGATAGATGGATAGATGAATAGACTGAGATAGATAGATAGATAGATAGATAGATAGATAGATAGATGGATAGATATGAATAGACTGGGATGGACAGAGAGATATGAATACGGAGATAGATAGATAGATGGATGGATAGATAGATAGATAGATATGGATAGACTGAGATAGATAGATAGATAGATGGATGAATAGATGAATAAACTGAGATAGATAGATAGATAGATGGATGATAGGATAGATGGATGGATAGATATGAATAGACTGGGATAGACAGGGAGATATGAATACGGAGATAGATAGATAGATAGATAGATAGATAGATAGATAGATATGAATAGACTGAGATAGACAGAGAGATATGAATAGACTGGGATAGTCAGAGAGACATGAATAGACTGGGATAGATAGATAGATAGATAGATAGATAGATAGATAGATAGATAGATCATTGGAAGTGCCAATCAGATGATCTTCGACCTCTTAGGCGGGAACAATATTCAGAGAAAGAAGATTTCATGTCTGTTCCCCATTGTAAATTAGTTGGTAGATAAAAATCTCTGATTTTAAATGGACGGAAAGAAAGATAAAGAAGAAAAAAAAAAACTGGGTTTGCAAGATATAGACACACAGGGCACTCGATTGAGTGCGTTGTCATTCTCATTGGAAGGTTCTGTTTCATTAGTTTATTTCTTTTCCTTTTAATGAAGTAACCCACTTTTCCACGGCTCATTTAATGCGCGGAGACATATTTACACAGGTGTTCCAAATGAGGACGCACACGCAAGCCCGCTCGCAACTTGCATGAGAATATACTTGACGATTAATTCCAGCGACGTGGGCATCCAAGTTTAGAAACAAAATCACTTTCTTCTTTTTCTAGTATTTTTTTTAAAATCTCTTCTTTTTTTATCGTCTCCTTTCAAAACGTCAGAGTTAAAGGGTCTCCACGACTTCCTCATTATTCTTGCTCTAAATAACATTTAATCGTTAATTTAATTTAAGATGCAGAATTTGCCCGACGGGGAAAGGCATGGAAAATATATTTAGGAAAACGATAATTGTAAAAGTATCCGTTCTCATACAGGAAACATTTGGCAGCCATTGATCTGTTGTAATTATTCGAGCGCTGTGGTTGTTGTTATTTTGTAGTCACGATGAAAATACCGAAATTACTGAACTTAAGAAATGTCGGGCTCGGTCAGTACTTTTTTTAAAATCAATTCACTCCAACCAAGAGGATAATGCAATGGGCTACTGAGAGTAAAGGAGAATGAAAAAAGATTTTAGAAGGAACCGGAAACCCAATCCTAAACAGGAAACAAGGGATAACCCTCTACTTCTGATCAAAAGATCGGGGAGGAGTGTGAACCAGATGGAGCTGCTCAGCCCGGAGGCTATGATCAAAGTGTAGTACGCTGCCTTTGTGAGCTTCCGAGTCGGCGTCTGTCGAACTCTCTGCATTAGCAGAGAGGAACCCGGACGAAGCCTTGCCGAAGGGCAAGGTTTCGTTCGGGGAGGTAGACAGGGCCTGAATCCGTCTAGGCGGGTTCAAAAAGACAATATTTTGGCCGAGCCTACGGGCTCGGGGATACCCACATTAAACCGGCCTCGTGCCACATTCTATCCTCATGGGGGGATCGATAAATACTGAACCAGATGGAGCTGAGAGACCGCTGGAAAACATCGGGTACTTCAAGCAACCTCATATAATCTAAGAAATGAGACGCTACAGAGTCATCCTCGTCCTCTCCTACGTAGACCGTCTCACGAACGACTCGATTCGAGGCAGCGTACAACAAGGAACACGCCCATTAGAAGGCCTCGTAACCACCGTCTAGGGGAGATAGTAGAAAATGTTATGGGCCATATCATTAAAGACAACAATCATTCTACTGCCAGTGTACAAGGTTCCAACTGTGTGCAAACGAAGAAGAGACGGACACAGGGAAAATGGTCAGTAACGTCAATAAGTCGGATGGGATAAGCTCTTCAAAATAACGGGGAAGCTCGTGCCGTGGCCCTAGACATCTCCAAAGCGTTTGATAGGGTTTGGCATGCCGGCCTTCTTCGCAAACTCTTATTCACAGAGACTCAGAAATTGTCACCCTACCGAGCCTTCTGGGATGAGCTCTGTCAGGTGCTCAGCAGCGTAGCCCCCTACAAACAATTACTGTTAGGGAAATGATGTTAATGTTTCAACCTGATTTAGCCATAAGCCGTATATAAGCCTGGTTAAACACAAACGAATTTTTTTGTTTATTATTTTGAATGTATTTTTTACTTTCATACTATTTCTGCTTCTGGTTCATATTTAAATATAAATTATTCAATATCTGAGTACTTTCGGGATCCATAAATAATTATCAAAAGGAAAGGTTTATTTTTTAACTATGTCGGTTTCATCATTTTAAAATACACCGTTGTCGCGTCTTCATTTGACATTTCGTAAAATCGTATCGTTTTTGTCTATATTTCTGAGATGAGGTATTATGTACATTATTTACATTATTCGGACCATTGTCCTCATCTTTGTCGCCATATTCATCACAACGTTTCGGCTGTTGTATGCTCCGTACACTGTGCCATGTGTCCTTGAGGACACATGGCACAGTGGATAAAGGCGTTGGTTAGATCCAGTGAAAGGACCCAAAGAGTGTGAGTTCAATACCCGGTTAAGGCAGTGGAGAACATTCAGAGAGAATTTAACAGGACATAACTGATAACTGACATCCATTAAACACTGGAGAGTACAACGGCCGAAACGTTGTGATAAATATGGCGACAAAGATGAGGACAATAATCCGAATAATGTAAATAATGTACATAATACTTCATCTCAGAAATATAGACAGATACTGAAGGTTCATTAAGTTGAAGATATTTTTAAAAATTGATCAAATAAAACGGTTTTATGTAGCTGAGAGTTGAGACATTTCTAAACGAGAAGAAGGTCAATCATGTGATCAGTATAAAAGTTTAAACCAGTGTTTCACAACCGCCGTTGTTCCCCGAAACACTAGGGATGCGCAGGGGTTTGGCAAGAAATTGTGATAAATTGACTTATGTAAAGTAAATACTCTCATATATATAAATCTAAATACTCTCTCTCTCTCTCTCTCTCTCTATATATATATATATATATATATATATATATATATATATTGAGCACAGTTTTGTAAAAATAAAAATATAAATAAGAACACCGGATTATATGTCTTACCGTTCTTTCTTTATATATAAATATATATAGGCCCTATTGAGTGGGTTACACATAACCCCGTCATTGGTATTTGGCATTGTCTCCAATTTAGACCCCAAGAAGGCTAGTAGTGGAGATGGGATACCAGCCATTGTCTTGAAGAAATGCGCGCCTGAACTGGCGCCCGCCCTCTCTAAACTATATAACTACTGCCTCAAGGAATCTTGTTTTCCTGACTGCTGGAAGTCCTCTTCGACTGTTTCTGTCTTCAAGAACTCTGGCGACCCCTCTGACCCTTCTAACTACCGCCTTATCAGTCTCCTATCCCTCTTCGGCAAAGTCTTCGAAGCCCTAATCAATACCGAAGTGATTAACCACCTTACATCCCATGATCTGCTCTCAGACAAGCAATATGGCTTCCGCTTTGCCCGATCAACAGCTGATGTGCTTACGGCCATCACTGAAACTGTCTACCAAGCTCTTCAAAATAACGGGGAAGCTCGTGCCGTGGCCCTAGACATCTCCAAAACGTTTGATAGGGTTTGGCATGCCGACTTTCTTCGCAAGCTCCAGGGTTATGGTATTACAGGTCGATTGTTTGACCTAATACAATCATTCCTGTCAAACCGTGAATTGAAGGTCGTTCTCAATGGATTCTCTGCCAGTACTTATCCCACGAACGCAGGTGTTCCTCAAGGCTCCATCCTTGGCCCCACTCTATTCCTTATCTACATAAATGACCTTCCTGACGCCATAAATTCCCAAGTTGGCATCTACGCGGATGATACCACAATTTATTCCTACCTCAAAAATAATACGTCTCGAAAAAGGACCTCCAATCGGTTGTGAATTGGGGCTGGAATTGGCTGGTCAACTTTAATGCTTCAAAAACAAAACTGCTCTCTATTAATCACCACAGAGATCCTTCCCTGCCCTCCATTAGAATGTCTGGCGCTCAACTTCTCGAGAGCAACTCTCTGCGTCTGCTCGGTCTCACGTTAACTGCTGACCTGAGATGGAACAAATACATTGAGTCAATTGCTTCGTCTACCGCAAGGAAAGTTGGCTCCCTGTGCCGCGCCAGGAAAATTTTCTCTCCGGAATCGATCCTCCAGATCTACTAATCAACAATTCGCCCTTGCATGGAGTATTGCTGCCATATATTTGCCTTTTGTTTGCCTCGGGGTTCTTGATAGGCTCTAGAGGCGGATATGCAATATAATCTGGCATCTCGTCTACAGTCACTTTCTCACAGACGCGCCGTCGCCTCTCTCTGTCTTTTTTACAAATACTTTCATGGCAATTGCTCCTAGGAGCTGCATTCGCTGGTTCCCAGACTTCATGAGTTCAAGCGCCCTACGAGGCTGGCATCCCGCTCTCACCCTTTCACCGTCGAAACTCCTAAATGTAGCCGTCTCTTCTACTCCAATAGCTTCATGTCTCGCACCTCTCGCCTGTGGAACTCCCTTCCCTATTCCAGTTTCCCTGAGAGCTATAATCTCCAGCTATTCAAATGTAATGTCAATCGACATCTCCAGTTGCCTTGATCTATCCACTACCCTTCTCCTCATCCTTTCTTCTATTACTCCCTATCTAATCTTGCTCCAAATTTTCTGTAACCCCTTGCGTCCTAGTGGCTTCTCGCCTTGCTTGGGGTGAAACGCTTAATATATATATATATATATATATATATATATATATATATATATATATATATATATATATATACAATAAACGTGCAATCAATTTAGAAATACATGAATTATTCACAAAAACTAATGCAAAGGTTAATGATTTAAATGGCGAGACATCCATCTCCCATTTGAATTTTTTGTATTTGAATTTGTTTTGAATGGATGTCTCGCCATTTAAATCATTAACCTTTGCATTAGTTTTGTGTGAATAATTCATGTATTTGAAAATTGATTGCACGTTTATTGTAATTTAAATAACCGATCCATGTGCGTCTTTTGGTTAATAAGTGCGACATTACTGTAATTATTGAACAATATAGTTCATGCCACTTTGACAGTAAAATTTACCAGTAAAATAATTTGTTCATTACCATATTTGGTATAAACGCAAACATTTTAAAAAATTTTTTTCAAACTCAGCGTTGCTTTGGCGCGTTCAAAAACCAATATCTCATTTTCAATAGCATTTCGGATACAATACACATATATTTTCGATGTCCTCTTATTACTAAGAGAAAAAAACAAGAACAACATCTATTATATACCTGAAGATGTCTGTAGAAACAGACGAAAGCTTGTAGTAAAAATAACAACTAATACGGCAGAAATTTATATAAACAAGGATCAATTCATTCATAACGGATCTGGAGGTTTTTGTGTAATATATGAATTGTTTGCGAGATGGATGTCTCGCCATTTAAAATCATTAACCTTTGCATTAGTTTTGTGTGAATAATTCATGTATTTATATATATATATATATATATATATATATATATATATATATATATATATTAGATAGATAGATAGATAGATAGACAGAGAGAGAGAGACAAAAAGACAGAGACAGAGTGAGAGAGAGATGGCCGTAATATATATATATATTCTTAGTGAACGGATTGTATTTTTGCAACACTCACTTGTGTATGAGACACATTCTTCAGAAATTATTAGTCATAAATAATTTCCGTTTCGTAGAACCAATTATAATGACAAATGTATCATTTCAACTGCTCATCATACTTAGCAGATAAAAATAAATACACTAACACACATTAGCTTTTGCACGTCAGTGGCAATGTACAGCTTAAATGAAATATGTTCTCCTTCACGACGATGCAAGGCCGCATACGCCAAGAACAACACAGGAAAAAAAAAATGTTGAAATTCGATCAGTCTGTTCTACTCCAACAGCAGTATTCATCCCTGACCTTGCACCAACCGATACTTAGTTTGTTTCGATCGCTGTAAAAAGCTTTCTTTGGAAAAACTTTCTGAAATATAAATCAGATGAACTGTTTTCATATAAAAAGCTGACAGTGTTTTACTTGAAAGATATTCAATTGAATCTTTATAATATTTGGTTTTGTTTGTTTTATTTGACGGCATACAAACCTTAATGGGTTATTTAATGCCGATAAGATTTTTATTGCTGATAATATTTTTTTCTGAAAATATATATTGCTGTAATATTTTTTTTTATCAAAAATGTATTGCTGGTAATATTTTTTTCTAAAAAAGTATTGCTGTTAATTTATTTTTCAAATATATTGCTCGTAATATTTT
Source organism: Acanthosepion pharaonis (assembly GCA_903632075.3). Taxonomy (NCBI): domain Eukaryota; kingdom Metazoa; phylum Mollusca; class Cephalopoda; order Sepiida; family Sepiidae; genus Acanthosepion; species Acanthosepion pharaonis. Next base: position 2,507,591 of record CAHIKZ030001902.1, on the reverse strand, counting down.
TTGTTTTTCAAAAATGTACTGCTGGTAATAATGTTTCAAAAAAGAGTATTACTGGTATTAAAACCGAATTTTTTACACTTTTGTGTTAGTGTTTTTGGACTATTTGGGGGGTGGGGATATTTGCCCAAAGCTGGGACCCTAACAGGTGCTGCCACCTCGGGTCAGGGTGGACCTGAGAACATCAGCAATTAAGAGGTTGTTCCATGCTCCTCAAACCCTCCTAATCAGAAGCCTTGCTGTCGGATGTAGTTTATCGACTTAAACAGGGCGATAATATAATTTATCATATATTAAGAAATGGACAAAGTCCGACAATTTATTTATTAAAGACATTTTTATGTTTAACGTTCTTTTTTTATAGATACAAGTATTTAAGTAAATGCTCTGTTTATAATAAACAGTATTAAATAACATTTACCGGCCTGAATGTCCGAGAATTTTCATAGAAAATATTCGTCGTTTGACAGGATTCGAACCTGCAGGATGTAGGTTCGAATAAACAGAGCATTTACTTAAATACTTGTATCTATAAAAAAGAACGTTAAACATAAAAAATGTCTTTAATAAATAGTTTATTATCTTACCCAGGACACGGATGTAGTTTATCGTCTTAACCAAGACGCGGATGTACGTTATCGTCATGCCTAGGATTCGGATGCAGTTTATCGTCATACTCAGGGCGGTATAACATGGGGAAATGTACTAAAATTGTGAACTCTCAATCCAGGGTTTCCCAAGAAAACTGATATTTAAAATGTGAATATCTGAGTAACTACATATTCCAGTAAAACGAAATTAAATAGGCTTTATGTTGTGACGTCCCTAAACACAGCCTTCGCTCGCTCGTCGCTGCTTCGTTCGGGTGTCGCCGCTCCAAACGTGACGTCCGCCTGTCGCGTCAGTCGTGTTGTCTCGTCCTGTGACGACCAACTGGCTTGGTATCGGTCGCGGCAACCAAATGTGACGTTCTTTTGGTGATTCGGATGGGAATCTGGTTAGATTCGATATCAGCCTCGTCGTTCCCAACTCGCTTCCAACGCCTGGTTACCAAAGTAACTGCGTTGATCTCTAGTCCGCCTACCCACGTTGTGAATCGATCTTAGGCAGACGAAATCAGTCAGTCGTTGGGACCGCAATGCAAGTTGGGTCCAAGCGGGGGCGGTATCGCACAAATACGTATAAAAGAAATAAAATGATAACTCAAAAGTTCAAGGTATCAAAGAAAAGGATAACAAACTTTATGTCTAGTTGTTGGATACATAGGACTGCGTCCATCTCCCGACCCGTTCTATGGATTGTGACACGTTGTTTTCCGTTAGGCGAGTTTTAACACTTCAAGCTGTTTGCGCTTTAAGAAATTGTTTTTTTTGGTGTGTCTTCGGGCGAAAGTGGAAAAAAAAATTATTTTGGTGGTCTGGATCTAAGTCGCTCTTCAAAATAATTCTTGGATTGAAGATGAGTCCGGAAATTGCGCGAATCTTGGTCAGCCGATGCGAGGCTTGCTTCAACTGAGCACTGGAGACTGACTCTGGGAACTGTCTCTCCCGAACTCAACTCTGGAACTCTCTGCTGGAACTGTCTCTCCCGAACTCAACTCTGGAACTCTCTGATTTTCGCTCGCTGCGACATTGCTTATATGGACGCCGACCCAAACCGGGGTGGGTTTGTCGGCGCCAGGGATTCCTCGATAATTCTAAATACATATCCACTTCCTTTATTTTCGGTGAGGAATTTTCCACTTTTTTCCATTTTTTGGGAGCCTTCTCTTACTCCCACCTTCTCACCATACTTCAGAGGGGCGTGAAGTGCCCTCCCCACTTCTTCGTAGCAACCTCTCATACCCATCCTCTAGGTGGGCGGCGACAGCTTCCTCCTTGTGTCACGTGATCACCACTCGGCCAATGATATCCAGCCGGGCGTGTGCGATCCCGCGGGTTTTGTTTCAGGGAAAAAAAAAATATCTTGCTTAAAAAAAAATTATCTTTTTCTTTTCTTTTCTTTCTTTTAATCGCAGTTCTCATTTTCTCTGGCCGCAAATAGAACAATGCGATCGGTGGTGGTCATAACTCTTGTTCTCACCTGGACTTCGTCAGTCAGATTATCGCTAATTATAATTATTATTATTAATGGGTGGTCTATTTGACACAACACAATCGTCCGTCGCCTCGAAAAAAAAAACATTTCCATGGTTCCAGTCATTCTTTAGTGCACATTGCTGATAACATAGTTTTATTATCGCAGCTAAAGATGTCTTGTCAAAAGAAAAACGGTCAGCCGTTACTTCGTGTGCGGCTTTGACACAATTAATTTTTCATATCTATCCAAAGCCCTGTAGTTCACCTGTTTTTTGTCAATTATCAAAATAACATTTTCAATTGGATTTTTCTTTGGCTAGTCGGTCTGTGGTTTGCCAATCAGATGTTTTCCCGCATTAGCGGTTTGTTTATGTATCCCCGATAACACAGCTTGTCGCCAGAACACAACGATTCCCCCATCCACTCAGAATTACCTTGCCATTATAATGACACTCTTCGCCATTTGTTACTTATCAAAATATCCTTTATCCATTGTCTCTTAGTCGTGGGTGTCCTACTTATCATCCACGTTTGGGTCTCGCCTCTCTTTTCCTTTCTTTCCTTCCTCTCTTTCCTTTCTTTTCTTTTTTGCCTTGGTAAATGGTGCCACAATGTTGAACCATAAAATATTTCTTTGCTAAAATTTGAACAAGATATATAAAGTGATGTAGATTTTATAACTGATTACACAGTAGTCCAGCTCCTATCCAACACGCTGTAGCATGTCTTGCGTAACATTCTCCAGTATCTCAGGTGGATATCTGCTTAAGTTTGTGTAGGCATGTAGGAAGAGAACGCAAATAGACCTGTTCTTTGACATAGATCCATAGAAAAAATTACACGGTGTCAGGTTAGGTGAACGTCGTGGCTATTTCACTGGCAGGCCTGATCTATTTTGCTGCTAGATTTTCATTGAGACAAGTCTGCACAGTGAAATTAGTTTTTACACATTTTATTAAAATTTGACATCATTTGAGCGCGAATTGTCTATGTTATTAAACTACAAAATGATGTCAATTTTTTTGAGGATACCCTGTACTATCGCCAAGTATGGCTCTTATTATCGCCACATACTCATCAAGTCTCGTCGTATTGATGCAGTTATAAAGGCGGACGTTGACCATACAAAATAGTAGTTCATATTGAAATTAATAGGAAATAAACTCTCCTATTTGCAAAGGTCTGAACTGTTGGGGTCAAAGGGTAAGAGTCTAGCGGAACATTTTTCCATGAAAATAACGACGGAATAGCGTTAAATTTACAACGTTTTGTCTCTGGGAAAAAAAGCAGTACTGCGGGAATTAATTCATCTTATAAATAATATACAGTGTATGTTTGTGCGTGTGTGTCTCCAAGCAAATCCTCCACTCCCATTGGTCCGATTTCAATGATCCATAGCTCATTAAAAAGCCCTACAAAGTTAGGCGCAGAGAATGATATTCGTTGAGTCCAGACTCAGGGTTGCCAAATTTTACGAGGTTAAAATATATATTAATATATTATATTAGCCGTTTTCGTTTCATGGTTCAAGGGAAGTAACTCTTATTTTTCTTTTGTATCCAAAATTGCAGTGCATATTTTATTATAAACTAGCTTAAAAGACGCTCTATCGGGCGGCATTTAAGCTAGCCCCTGTGTAGGACTTGTTTTGGCCATCATCACAATATTTAGGGAGGAGTAGATGTGATAGGCATCAATAAACTACAGAAGAACTCAAAATTAATCGCTGCATTTAAGTACTGAATTAATGTTTAAGTATATCTTTTAAATGTTCAACGATAATTCTTCTGCTGCCACTTAGACAATTTGATGCACGTAGGTCCTTATCTTCTGTATAAACAATTATTTTTATTTCATGGTTGACAGAACAGGGGGCAATTTATAAGACAAAATTAATATTGTGTAATGATGGGAAAATAGAAATTAGAATTAGTTATACGTTGAACATTTGAAGAATTAGAGAAACGTAAGCGCTAATTAAGTAAAACATATTATGGAATCTATATGAATAAATACGAAAGTGGAGCGCAATTATCCAACGAATTCTGGGGTTAAAAAAGCCCCACCTCTACTTTATAGTAATTCATATGCGGTGTTTACTCATTCCCCCACGAGAATGAGATGTGACACAAGGGACAAAAATGTGACGGGCAGGGAGAAAAATTCCCCTCAGCCTCCGCAACCGTCGGTTGCACTGGCCTCTGTGCGAGCACCGATCCCTCCCTCTTGTGCAATGCGAGGGCGCGGCCTCGGGCAGCTGTTCCCCAGGGCTGGGCACCTCTTCAGTATAATTTTCCTCAGTTGCCCCACTGTCCTCAGACAGAGAAGCCGCTGAGAGCACTCTGTCCAAGGATAGAGACGCAACTGAGAAATGATAAATAATACATACAAATTACTTTTGCTCAATATCTGCATTATATATTATCCAGTTCTCAGTGATATCACTCTTCAGGTTTAACTAATTTGCATATTGATTTTAAAATAGTATATTTCATTAATTAACTGTCCTTCATTATTCAAGTATTGTGTTGAGTTTCATATCAAACATAGTTCTCTTTAGGAATATAGTATTATATGGTACAGAAAAGTGTTTGAAATTTGCATTTTACTTGACCTTCAACAAGTAGGCATCTATTTGTAAAACATTTCCTTAACAATAACAAGCCATTTGTTCATTTAAAATTTTTGTTTCAAAGATTTCAAGTTGTGAATATATCTTACTTTGCGAAGCGATAGCGATCGAGCGAAGGATTCTAGTCATATATATATATATATATATATATATATATATATATATATATATATATATGACCTTGCAAATACTTTTGAACTCTGTTGAATGTTTGGAAAATGTAGATTGGGCAAACACAGCCATGATATGGCCGCAGTATTCGGTACTCGGACATTTGGCCGATGGATATTTGACCGACGGGTATTTAACCGAACGGATAATTAACCGAAAATATAGTGGCGTACTTCCATGTATGTCCCACTCTTTATCTTAATGTGCTACGTATATCTATATTTATTTACTGGATTAATTTATAATTTTTCTTTTTTTTTATGACAGGCTTTTTTTTAAAAACTATTCTGTATATATTATATTTTACTTCAAATATTATTGAAATATGGTTATGTTGAGAAAAAGCACATTTTCCTCGAGAAAAAGTTATAAGCTTTTACGATATGAGAGATCTTTCAATTTTGCTTTTAATGATCTTTATGTTATAGGGATGAACTAGCTTTTATTTTATTGTTAAATACGAATTTAAATAATTAGGTGCTACATTTATCCGAATACAGTCAAATATTTTTATAACTGCTGATTTCAGTAAACAAATATTGAAATAAGAAAACTTTTAATTTTAAATATAGTTTTAGTAATTTAATCACTTGAAATTCAGTGGTGATAATTAGTCTTATTCTACCTTATAATACTAATAAATAAAATACTTAAAGTATTGCTTACTATTTTTACTTGTACTTTTTCGTTAAAAATGTCCGTCGGCCAAATGTCCGGCCACGATTATCATCATATTTGCTTTGCCTATTTTCTCTCTTTTTTCTCTCTCTCTTTCACTTTCTTTCTTTCTTTCTTTCTTTCTTTCTTTGATTCTTCGTTTTTCTCTCTCTATTTCTTAATTTGTCTTGACAAATACCGCCTACTGTGGAGGTGGTGTCACTAACGCTTCAAGGATATAAAAGGCACGCGCTTGGTCGACCATGTCCCATCAAATCCTGATGACAATTTCAGGAATTCCTGGTGGCATTCGTCGCTCTCAGATTAAAGTTCGATGCGGAATCTAAGAAGAGATTTTCTTTCTGGTGTGCATGGCAACCCGCCACGTCTCCTGTTAGGTTTTTACGCAAGGGAATTTTTCTCGTTACAATAAACAGAGTAGTTGATAAATAATACAAGCGTTTGATAGCAAAATAACGACATTATTATCATCATTTTCTCTAGTCTACATTTCTCATAGCAATGACGAGCACACAACTGCCTTCATTACGTCAAATCGTTGTTAATAATAGGCTGTTCGTAAAGTAATGACGTTTTACCAGAAGGAGTATAAAAATAAAAGTAAGATAAACTTATTGAAGTATTAGCGTGTTTGGAAAGTAATATCGTTTTATCAGATATATATATATATATATATATATATATATATATATATAAATTAATTGATTTAAAATATGGGTTTTTTTCGCGAAAAAAAACATATTTTAAATCAATTAATTTATAATATTAATGCTCTGTAAATTTACATTGAGCACTATATTGTAAAAATAAAAATATCTATAAGAACACCGGATTTTATATCTTACTGTTCTTTCTTTTTATTTATATACATATATATATATACATATATATATATATATATAATAAAAAGGCATATAACACTAATATACCATGGAGTATTAATGTTTAAGCATTTTTATTATATCCTTACTCTGTACTGGACATTGAGTTCTACCTGGATTCTATCCTCTTAGAATTTTTTTAATAAAAAAATATATATGTATGTGTATGCATGTATGTATATATATTTATATATTTTGCATATGTATGTGTATATTTACCACTAACATTAACTATCTATCTATTTATATATATATATATATATATATATATATATATATATATATATAAAAAGTTAAAATAAATCTATTTAAATACTAGCTTAAAAGACGCGGCCTTTTAAGCTAGCTCCGGACAAAATCTGAAAGGGCCGCTTAGAAAAACACCAATGATATTATTGAAGAAATAACTTTGAATTATTTAATTCACTCCATGGAATTTCAAAATATCATTTTAACTCTGATTCCAACTCCGGCCAAAAGATCGATTTAGACCGAAATTTAGACTGAAATTGCAATCCAAACCGAAATTTGAGTTCTTCAAATCACAAACTCAGCGGAACTTCAATTGAGTTGATTTCTTTAAATCACAAACTTTGAGGAACTTCAAATCCTCACGTCGCGAACCCTCTCAATTTGATACCAATTCCTTGGCATTTTGAAGAAATTAAATTGATTTCCTCAATTCACAAAGTCTGGACAAAGACAAAAAAATATCTGTGACATTAAACTTAATATTTTTTAATCTTTTCGCACCCCCCAAGCAAGGCGCGATTGCCACTAGCACACAAGGGGTTACAGAGGATTGAGAACAAGAGTAAAGAAGCGTGTTTGCGGAAAGGATAAGGAGACGGACGAAGATCAAAATCAAGGCACCAGAAGATGTCGATTGACGTTACATTTGAATATTTGAAGGTTATAGCTATCAATGAAGCAAGTAAGAGGAAGAGAGTTCCACTGTCGAGATGTGTGAGAGAAGAATCTGTTGGAGTAGAAGAGGCCGTTATTTTAACTGTTTCGACAGTGAAAAGCATTTCGCCCCATACAAGGCGGGAGTGCCACTAGCACGCAAGGTGTTATAGAGAGTGAGAGCAAGAGTAAAGAGGGTTGTTTGAGGAAAGAATATAGAGAAGGACAAAGATCAAGATCAAGGCGTCAGAAGATGTCGATTGACATTACATTGGATTACTTAAAGATTATAGCTATCAGGGAAGCAAATAAGAGGAAGGGAGTTCCACTGACGGGATGTGCGAAAGAAAAAGCTCTTTTAAAATCACTATCTTTTCTTACTGTTATTTTAAAATTTGAATTTTTAACTGTTTCTTCCTTATCGGGACACAAACCCCAATGTTGGAGGTTCAAGCACGAGCTGAACGGCAGATGTTTAATCCCAGAATCATCCCGATTTCAAAAAAGTATATATAGAGCAACGGTGACCCGAGTTAGAGGAGTTTAAGACACATGGAGAGATAGACAAAATTTGTCGTGTATATATTTAGTGAGATAGATTAGGGTGTTGGGGAAAATAATGTCGTTTAAATTAGAAAGGCTATAAAAATAGGACAAGCAATGACTGAAAAGTGCTAAATAAGAACTAAATGTGATATCCCGGATTAAGGACAGCGGAAGGCGAACAATCTAGTCCCGTAGATTTAAGTGTTTAGTTTGAAATTCTCTGAAGTTTACACAGATGGACGAAGGATGCAACGACAGAAACGTTGTGATAAAAACAAGAAAAATGTGGACAATGATCCGTGTGTAAATCATGTAAATAATGATAACTCCTCATGCAAAAAATTCAAAGATCAGAAAGAAGAATGGTTACTTGCAGGAGGCACGGTGGAATAATGGATAGCGGCTTGGATTGAGGAATCGGAGAGCCGAGTTCGAATTCCAGTCGAATCCATTAGATTCACTTACGTGCTAACACCCTTGGGAAAGGTGTGAATCCTCTCTCTTCTCCCTCCAGCTATGGGTAAATAGCAGGACAGACTGGGTTCTATAGCCTTGGATGGCAACTGGTCTAGGAGAAGAAAAACTCTGAATTCAAACCTGCTCTTAAAGGAAGGTGAATGGAGTCTCTCTGAGGCTTGATTGGCAATCCATTTAGTGTTGGTGTCACGATAAAAACATCCTTGATAGCCCTAGCGAAGCATCAAGAATTCAGCTGTTTGACAAGATTATGAACTACACCAATCAAAGTATTGGTGAGTTCAATTTCGGCTGAGGCCGCAAGATGATGATGATGATGATCCTTACTTACACTGCTAAACCACAGGTGGGCACCGTGGGTGTTGAACAAACACAAATTTGCCTGAGCAAGCGTCTGCAATAGGGATTGATAGCCGCCTTAGTAGACTGATATCCTCGAATACGAGTGTCCAGCTATAATATATATATATATATATATATATATATATATATATATATATATAAAAGTGAACATTAGCGTCATCACTCCAGAGGCGACAGGCTGTTTCATGCTAGACATGCATGAAACAGCCTGTCGCCTCTGAGTGTTGACTTCAATGTTCACTTTTATATTTATATTTACATACGCTCTATCTGGGATATTGAGCACTTTATCCAATAAATATAGCACACCTCAAAACTATATATATATATATATATATCGTGCTTTAATGATAGCAATCTGTCGGATTAATAAAAAAATCTATTATTTCTTTAGAAAATTGTTTTGATATCTGGATATATTTCTCTGGTGACATATTATAATTATTTAAATATTTATATTGTTCGGACTGTTCTCCTCACCTTTATTGCCATATTCACAACGTTTTGGCCTTTGCAGTCAACGGCCTTTTTCAGGCGATTGGAATTTCGAACTGAACCCTTTATTTCCTCCACCGGGAAAGATTTTTCTAGTTCCCCGTCCCATGCTTCTTCTAGATATCTCAATTATCTCCCTTTAACTCAACTCCCCAAGTTTTTTCTCACCACTGCAGTAGCCAGGTATTGAACACACAGCGCTTTCGGTCAAGGCACTGGATTCAATCTACACTTTTATCTCCTGTCCATGTGTCCTTGAGAAATCTACCTCGGTGGACGAAATAAAGGGTTCAGTTAGAAATCACAATCACCTGAAGAAGGCCAGAGCGTACAACGGTCGAAACGCCGTGAATATGGCAATAAATATGAGGACAACAGTCCGAACAATGTAAATAATGTAAAAAATCTGCTTTGTTTACTTTCGGATACGAAACTGAGGCGATATTAAAAGTTTCTATGATGAAAGAATTTTCGCTTAAAGTCGCCATTTCGGCCTTATCTGATCGGCTAAGTTATTTGTAGTGCAATTGGTCAGAGCCTGTCGGATTTAGCGGTAGCTTCCTCTGCCCAGTGGTTCCTAGGTTCGAAGGAGGGCCAAAGAACAGTGATCCGAATCTGCAGAGAACATGTCACCGTATCGTTGATAACTCGCTAGTTCGTCACTACCATCTCCCCAGCTTGATGAATCTTCACGGCAGTGGCGGACGTTGACGTGCGTTCTGCTCCTTCTTCGTGAGACACGCTTGTCCGACCACTTTTAAGCTTCTTGGTCCAATCATACACACTTGTACGCTGCAGTGCACTGTCGCAGTATTGTTAAAAGCCACCGATGAATTCCAGCACTTGACACACATTCCAACCAGAGAAATCGGATCACTGTCTTTTTTCTTCCTTGATGCACTTTATACTCTAAACCTCAGCAAAGAAACTAGCGTGATCAAGCTCAAATTTCGATCACGTGACTGCTATATAATTGTCATGGGTCCTTACCTATAACTACGTGAAAACTGGTGCGGACAAGCTCAAACTTCGATCACGTGACCGCAATCGTGCCAACTCTAAGCACGCATGAGCAGAAGGCACACTGACAAAGCTAAAGATTTGTTATGGCGAAAGTACGGGTAATTTTTGTCTTACGCTCGTATTTCCAATGGTCTATCTGTGCCATCAAAGATGGCGGTAATTGTTAGAATGTTTTGATAGTGAGATGTAATGAAACAAAATTCTTGAAACATTGTATTGAGATTCAATAAAACGAAGATAAGTAATTCAAAACTAAAACAGAGGCCAAAGAAGCGTTTAACTAATCCATTCAATTTATATTTTTATATTACATAATAATTTTCATGGGTCCTTACCTATAATTACAGAATGAACTCTTCCTAACATTATATATACTACACCTCTCAAGAGAGATGGTCGAATCAAGCCGAGCTTCTTGGCTTGACGGTCGATCTCTCTGCCTCTGAGCAGAGAGGAACCCGGACGAGGCTCCGCCGAAGGTCAGTGTTTCGTTCGGGGAGGTTGACCAACCCGATCCCGTTTGTACGGGTTCTACGGGCATTTTTTAGCCGAGCCTATGGGCTCGGGAAACCCACGTTAAACTCGGCCTTGTGACACATGCAACCCTCGTGCGGAGTGGCTAGATACCGAATCGAGCCGAGCTTCTCGGCTTGATTTGTCGAACTCTCTGCCTCTGAGCAGAGAGGAACCTGGACGAGGCTCCGCCGAAGGTCAGTGTTTCGTTCGGGGAGGTTGACCAACTCGATCCCATTTATACTGGTTCTACGGGCATTTTTTGGCCAAGCCTACTGGCTAGGGAAACCCACGTTAAACTCGGCCTTGTGCCACATGCAACCCTCGCGGGGGGTGGCTAGATACCGAATCGAGTCGAACCGATAGTAGTTCACTCCAAACCAGACTGACAGTCATACTAAAACCGTCCACATATTGTATTATCATTTCGTGTAATATACCTTCGTTATTTCTACTTTTGTGTTAGTGTTGTTCTTCCTTGGTCCTAACATGGACCCCAAGACTAACCCTAAGCCCGCATGCCGAAAATGCAGAGTGACAATGCTAAAGATATGCTATGGTGAAAGAGCGGATAGTTTTTAACTTGCCATCGTAGGAATGCATGAAAATATTCCTCATCTCTTACAGGGAAAATCGACATATATATATATATATATAGAGAGAGAGAGAGACATGTACACGTTTTAAGCGACAGTCAAATGGCATAAGCCGTACAATCGACCATTGCTAGTTGCTGTTTCTCCCTTTATAGAGATTTTAATAATGTCTAATTTCAATTCCCTGACGATGGCTTTCCTTTTCTTCGAAACACCTCCATCACTACGTTTGGGATCCATAATAAGGGCAATAATTTTGCACAAACACAACACAAAAGAAAAAGAGCGAAACACAACGATCCAACATGACGAACAAACAGGAACTGACCGACCGCGTCTTAAACCCTTGTGCAAATTAATTGCAAACCGGATTAGTTTCCTTTACGGTCAGAGTGACAGGATGTAATTGATTTCTATTTTTTCCTCAGATTTGCAGTGGTTGCATTAATATGAATCTATTTTCGAGTGTATGATGAAATTTGTTTGGCCCAGAAACTATTGCGTCATCCGTGATTGCAGCAGGTTTGTTTCACACACAGACACTATTGTCTCGGATGTTGATTAGTTGTCTTACAGTCATTGTCTGCGATGGACGTTACTTCAAAAAAGCGTATGGAAATTGTAATTCTGCACGAATACACCGGCAAGCTCTACCAGTTAGCAAATCAAAGTAATATAGACTAACCAGGAAACTCCTGATTTAAATCCATCCGAAAATCTGTGACCAATCTGCAAGGAAAACTTTGTGGAATGGAAATACGAAGTACTAACTTGTGCACTGGGTCATATTTCATTGGAAAAATACGAAAATAGTAAATAATAACAGAATTATTCGCTTTGCTTCAATTAATTTGCACAAGGGTGTATGTCAGGGATTGATTCCCTCTCTCTTTTCTTCAATCAGTCCTGTGAGTATTTCTCTAAACTTCGTTGTTGCTCACATATTCTGCCTAGGGTATCCCCAGCACGCTTCTGTTCTATTTCTGTTGCTTCGACTCTGATAATTTATTAGAAGACATTTATTTTGTAAGACATTTCCAGATTGGAATTTCAGACTATTTCTCTTCAGAAGTATGATGCTCTTTGACTCTCGTGTCATCAGCTCTGCTATGGTATCTTAGTCACATTCGGACATTCATTCGCTGCAGTACCAAATATCCAATGGAAGGCCTATCAAATTTATTTATAGAAGGTTTGCCACATTTTATATTCACACACACACACACACACACACACACACACACACACACACACACACACATATATATATATATATATATATATATATATATATATCCAAGTATATGATTGGTGTATACGGAATGAATTCCAATAACCAACAATTACTATTCTTAAAAGAGTGCTCAATACAAAGTAGAGCAGATATAATTATTATTTATAAAAAAAATATAACATAAGTATGCTATAAAATCACTACAAAAATAGCCATTTTGTTTCAACACCCTCGGTGTCTTATGTTGAAGTCTTCAACATCATCACTTGATAAGACACCGAGGGTGTTGAAACAAAATGGCTATTTTTGTAGTGATTTTATAGCATACTTATGTTATAATTTTTTTATAAATAATAATTTTATATATATATATATATATATATATATATATATATATATATATATATATATATGTTTCATTAAAAAAACGACAGACAAGGTACTATTTTTAAGCTTTTTATTTAATTTTTCTTGTGTTCGAACAAGAGCTTTCTTTTCTGGACAAAGGGTGTGTAAGAACTGTCCAAATGTTTTATATTTCGAGCGCTTTCGGCTACACCTTTAGCCATTATCAAGGATGATTCGATTTTTCAGTGTGTGCATTATTTGTATGTCTTAGTGTGTGGTAGGGATGTTTTTAATTTCCGAATACGGTTAGTACATTGTGGCTTTGTTAGGAGTTGATATTGTTAAGAATTGTTTTTTTTTTTTTTATTATTAAAGCTTCCATTATTTTTAGTCTTTTTTCCAGGTGGATGCAGTTAATGTATTTGTTTTCTACTAGTATGTTCCTAGTGGAGTCTGTTAAATTTGTGTGTATGTTTAAATGGGTTCTAATGGAGCTGTGATCAGATAAGTGTAACGTTGTCCAGAAAAGAAAGCTCTTATTCGAACACAAGAAAAATTAAATAAAAAGCATAACCGTAGTACCTTGTCTGTCGTTTTTAATGAAACATGCATAAAGGAAGGATTTCTGCCTAAATATACAACTATATATATATATACACACACACACACGCTGTATCCCATGCATTGAGCATTTTAACCCATAAATATGGCATATCTTAAAGCTATATTTTATCATCCCTCGTTCGTGCGCATACGCCTACGTAGCAAATTTAGTGTGATGATGCCCTAAATGACGAAACGCGTCGCAAGAAAACTTTTCCCACTCTTCATACATTTTCCCCAATATATATATATATATATATATAGATATATACATGAATTTTATATAGTTTTATGTTCCGCTTAGGTGAAACCTAGCTAGGTTAGTCTGGCTCACTAGGTTTATCTAAGTCTGCTCTACGGTTGTATTGAGTTCTTTTGTTAGTTGTTTACTCGTATCGGGGTTTTTTCTTTGGGCTTCAAACCTGTATCTGTGCGATTTTTTTTTTCGACAGACTTTCATGTTTCCAACTCTTTCTTTTTTAAAAACCTTTTTTCCCTCGAGGTTGATTTGATTATTGGCAAATCAAAAATTCGAGGATTTTTCGAAACGAGTATAGTTATCTATATATATATATATATATATATACACACGAAATGGACAAAGTCCGACAATTATTTTAATATATTTTATTGTTATATGCTATTTGTATAGAGACACAAATATTAAATAAATGCTCTATTTATAATAAACAGTATTAACAACATTTACCGGTCTGAACGTCCGAGAAATTTTTATAAAAAATATGTGTCCTCCGACAGGAATCGAACCTGTATCCTACACGGAACCGTCACATAGCCTGACGTGCTATACCGTGTTACCTACGAAGGAGCGTATCAAGGTTGATTTTACCGTTTTTAAACTACAAATGATGATATCTGCTCGTAGCGTATCGAAACTGTGAAAAATTGGAATAACAGAGCTCTAAATTGAACATTAATGATAAATATATATTTTTACCATATCGGTAACACAATTTTGAGTTTCATGCACAACGCAATCTTCAGGTGCTGACTGAAAAACTCAGTTCCTGACCATTGCGTTGTGCATCATGTGCTACCAGTGAGAGAGAGAGAGAGAGAGAGAGAGAGAGAGAGAGAGAGAGAGAGAGAGAGCGTGTGTGTGTGAGAAAGACTGAGAGACAATGAGAGGAGAGTGCGTGAGAGAGAGAGAGAGTTTGAGAGTGAGTGAGAATGAGAGAGAGAAAGGAAATGTGAGATAAAAGCGAGAATAGTTATAAAAGTAAGTACAACACAGACAAATTCAAGAACATGTTATCTGCAAAATTAGTCTACTTTATATTATATATATATATATATATATATATATATATATATATATATATATATACTAAGAAGAATACTAAATATAAATCAATGGAAAATACTAAAACAGCAATCAACTGCTTCAATAACATTAGTAAAAAAAGAAAATTGCTCCTTCACACAATTAAGCATAAAACGATTTCTACATATCTATTAATGAACACACACTAAACAACGCATTAAACTTAGCAAAACAATACCTCAATATCCCCAATGGGGACATAAATATAATTACACAATTCTGAAAATCTATATAATACCAAAAATGAAAATATGGACAACATAGCCAAAATAATAATAATGATGAAAATAATAATAATAATATTAATAATAATAATAACACTGGAAAATCTGCAACTTGTACGGGAAGAAAACTGAAAGAAACTGGTATGAACACCACCCAGACCCGGTTACGGAGATAGGACCTGTTACAATTCTATGGGATTACACAATACACACTGACAGAACAATCAAGGCCAACCGGCTAGATATTGTTATTAAAGACCACAAACAAAAACGGTGCCTCCTTATTGATATGGCAGTCCCTGCTGACTGCAATGTATCTTTGAAGATATTCAAAAAGTTGTCAAAGTACAAGGACCTTGAAATAGAAATCTCGAAAATGTGGCATATGGGAACATCAACGATCCCTGTTGTAGTTAGAGCCCTAGGACTGGTTGGAAAAGATTCCAGTAGACTAATTGAAGGGATTCCTGGAAGTCCATGCCTCAATGAGATACAAAAAATTGTTCTGACAAGTACAGCCCACAACTTACGAAGGGCTTTATCTATGTATTTTTTTTTTTTTTTGTCAGTGGAAAGTATCATGACGCCATTTCTAACCTTAGGTCCCTGGGCGGGACCAGGAAAGAAATGTGTAAACGCCAGAAATCAAAGAAAATAAAAATAACAATAATAATAATAATAACTTATTAACGCAACAATGTGTAGCTATGATGGCGCAGGTATAGGAACTCATCGTAAACAATAAATTAACAGAAAAGATATATGCTAATACAGGAACGTCATACGAAACTGCAACGGTAAAACTACAGAACAAATGAAACAAGAAATAATAAAAACCTTCAAATGCCTATTATATGCAATCGGTATAAAATCAAATAAAGTAGTGAATTTCTTAGATATAACATTCAAACTAAACATCGGGTTCTGCAAAGTATATAAAAAACTAAACAGCTACATAATATACATTTAAAAAAAAACCTACACCCCCAACTGTTAAATAATAGTTTAGCACACTGTTAAGTGTATGTCAGGCCCTACTTCCGGAGGCTGATATACGAGGTCAGATGTGAGCAATAATAATGAAGTCAATTTTGACTGGCTGAGTTAGCGTGAGACAGGAGAAAGGTTTCTGCGAGTTGCTTCCTTCCCATCAATTGAAACAGTCGTGTTCACTTTAGAGTCTGAAACGGCTCCCTCACTGGATAGCTAGGTAATGTGCATATCGACATATACATTACCTAAAACTAAAACTAAAAACACTTAACATTATTTGTGTTTTGAATTGGTGCCGTGACCAGGATCCACCAGAATGGGAGTGACAGAATGAGGGTTACAACACAACGTGGAAAAGTTCGGAGAAAATGTTCGGACAGAAGACTCAACAAATAGAATGCAAAATAAAAGAAAAACTTAATCAAGATATGAGAACAGAGAAAAAATCTGTAAGTACGATGACATTACTATGCTTTACAGCTCACACACATCGAAACCACAAACCAAAATATGAAGTAATGATGAAAATGAATATAGGAGGAAAAAAGTAAAAAAAAAAGTGTAAGCTGACTGGTTTTGTCGCGTGTGCGAAGGAAAAAGTTTTGATGCACAGAGAAGAAAAAAAATTGAAAAAGGACGATTTGGAAAAAAAGAAAGTACACAGTATAACAGTGGACACTAACACTCACGCATACACATTAATACGACAATGTCAATTTTGTGAAATATTTGAGAGAGAGACTGAGTTTTTTGTCTTTTTACAGTACTTTAGAATTATTTTGTTAATCATAATTAACTGACAAATGATAGTTTTGTTATTTGTTGTAACAGTGCGTGGAATTCTTCTTTTAATTTGACAGCCGATTGTGTTTTTCGCCTTCATTGGTTGAAGAATTAAGTTGTTAATTGGAGAATTTTGAGAGTTACTTTTTATGGAAAAATTAAGTTAATTAATTGTTCTCAATCATGCGGGGGATTGTCACGCCTGACTATGTAGATAGGGAAAACGGACAATGTTGTGAGTAAATGGGAGCAGTCAATTGTGAAGTATTCATAGAGGATGAATATACCTTAGGATACTCTCCGGACCGAGGAACGGTTCTAGCGCCCCAAAGGAATTGGTCACATTGATTGTGGGACGCCAAGTCGCGATAGAGACTAAGATAAGAAACATCTTGTAACCACAGTAAAGCCAGTAATGGATAAGTTAGGAGGTGCTGACCAGTTGGCTTTTAACACACAGAGCCAGATTGTTAATAATGGTAATTACATAAAATTAATTGCGGTAAATTTGTGAAGATTTGTTCAAGTAAATCTGGTAATACGCAAATAATAAAGTAATTGGTAGTGGTTGAATAAATAGGGTGATAATGGACGGATGTACTGCGTAACTGTGAGTAGGAAATAAGCGTAGTTCATAACAATGTGTAAAATTTACGTGGCAAAGACGTGGCTCATTTATGGAATTGTTTGACGTGATAATTTGGGGCTTTCGGCATGTATTGTTTGAAGAATCAACGAATTTTGTTCTCACCAGCAATATTGTATTGCAGAGGTAGTATCTGTTGACTTGGGTGGAGGTGACATTGGATAGGTTAAAGTTCACAGTTGGTGGGATTTGTATCCAGATTATCGTATTAGGCCTTGATTATTGGATCACTGAAGGTAGTGACCGAAAATGGACAAAGGATTATCTGGTATTCTTTTTTCCTTTTTTTTTTTTTTTTTTTTGGACAAAGGATTTGTGAAGTATGAAAAATAGTCAGTGTCTTGTTGCTCATTTTTTTCAGCAATGGCATATGAGCATGCCTTTTGGGGAATGTGGCCGAGGCCCAACCGAAGAAAAATAATGTAAGGAGCACGTTTTGCGGACACAAAAGAGTAGAGGGTATTTTAGAATAATACAGTTGAAATAAAATTCATAAATTAATCATTTTAATGATTAGGTAAGTTGTGTTAAATAATAGTTTAGCAGACTATTATTTTTAGAGGAAGTATATTTCGGCTCCGATTTCCGGAGGTTAACATTCGGGGTCAGATGTGAGCTATAATAAGAAAGTCGAATTTGATTGGTGAACTAGCGTGGGGAAGCGATAGGAGAATGCTTTCGGTGAGTTGTTTCTTGCCCGTCAAGAAATGTAGACGTGTTCTCTTTCGTGTCCGAAACGGCACCCTAATGACTCCATCTAGATGGTTAGATAATATACATGTCGACATAGTTAAGCTAACATTCTCTGTGTTTGGAAACTTTCATTGGTGAAACAATACGATAACAAGAGGAAAAGCCGAGCTGAGATCATTAATTGCTGTCAAAATGCACATACCGTATTTAAACAAATACTCCTATCTCTAAATAAAATAATTTTAACAAATTCTAGTAGCCAAAAAATAATCAATGAAAATAAAATAAACATATGAATCAACACTCAGAAATAGCGGATATTCAAACACTCTAAAATGCAAAAACGAAAATAATTCAAACAAAAACAGCAGAAAAAGTAATATAATTTGGTTACCCCACCACAACAACGCAATAAAAACAAAAGTAAGGAAAATACTCTTTAAATTAATTAAGAAACACTTTCCTAAAAACAACAAATCAAAATTAGTTACTGTCGCATAGATAACATGGAGAAAATAATAACTATGCACAATGAAAAATACTCAACAAAGCCAATAGCAATTACAACATTAAAAATAAAATACAGCAAATTAACACCATAAAATGCAACTGCAGAAAGAAAGAAAATTGCCCACTCAACAATAAAAACGAATATTAACCTTATGACAACAATTTGGGGTTATATGAAAAAAATGAATTTTTAATCTAGAATTACAAGAAAAAGAAAAAATAAACTCCAAAATAAATCTCAAATATATAGATAAAAGGAAGTATGGGATTAAAGGAAAGGGAGTTAGAGAGACTTTCCAGTAGATTAAATATTATAAATTATAAGTAATATAGCATAAAAAGGTTTTAGAGAGTGGGGAATAAAATATGCAAATTAGAATTAGCTTTCTTTTTTTTCTGTCAACATTTGAAAAGTTAGAAGAGAGTGATTTTGGGTAGCTAATTAAAGTAAACTATATTATGGAAAAATGGTAGCTAATAAAGATAAAAATGTATTATGGAAATTTGAATTTGTTTTTATATCGACATTTTAACATCAATTCATTCCTTTTATTCAATTGTTGTCTTTGATTATTGCATGTTATTTTAATTTTTCTTCTAAACATAAAACACACCTATATCTAAGACTATTAGAGGTTCGTGTAGAATTCATAATTTTCAAAACTTTTATATATATATATATATATATATATATATATATGAAAAGTCTACCTACCATGATATGACTTGAGAAAATCAAATGCTTGTGCCATATTTACAATCCTTGTCTGAAAAGAATTATGAGTGTCAGAAAAAGCCACCATTAAAATTAATGAATGCAAAAAATGTGTCGTTTTTAATAAATGGAAAACTATGACAGAACTTCTATTATCACGGTGATGGAAAGAAAAAGAAAAGAATCTGAATGAAGTCGGCTAGATTAAAAGAAAACAATAAATTTAAAATCCCGAGCACCCCACGTCCGTGCGCATGCGCCTACGTAGAAAATTTAGTCCGATGATGTCCTAAAGGACGAAACGCGTCACAAGAAAACTTTTCACACTTTTCATACATTTCCCCAATATATATATATATATATAATATTAGAGGTCAGTATATATATATATATATATATATATATATATATATATATATATATATATATATATATAATATTAGAGGTCAGTATATATATATATATATATATATATATATATATATATATATAAATATAAATTCCCAAGAGGATAGAATCCAGGTAGAACTCAATGACAGAGTAAGAATAGAGATTCCATACCTTTTACCTCTCACATTTGTTTCCCACTCCCACACATACACTCTCACTAATATTTGATTTTTTATACCCGGATTTCCGATTTCATTTTGAATTTGTAGGTCCGAAGAATTGGATCGTGATTACGATTCCAATGTAATAAATTATAACCATGGACTATTAGTGTTTGAGCCTTTTTATTATTATATATATATATATATATATATATATATATATATATATATATATATATATATATATATATATATATACATCAAGAATAGGTTTGAGGATATTTTATTACCCCCTGTTTAATTAATTTTTTTTTCCAGTTCTAGAAGAATTTTTGATAAATTACCAATGATATATATTTTTTTTAATTTCTATTTTTTCACTCATTATAAAGAATTGGATGTTATCAGTATGCTTGATAAGATTGTGTTTACTTACGAGAATATGACTACATAAGCTTATATATCAGCTTGCGTTGCATTTCTGTACTTGCAATATATTAGCAACTTTTGTGATGATAGTTTCCAAATCTCATACCCTCCCTAACTGGAAATCCATCATTTAAAGAGCTATATAATCAAAACATTATTACCACCTTAAGCAATCGATTCATCGTTAGATGGTTCCCAAAAACTTATTTAGCTTTTGATTTTTATGCCCAACAGAGATGAATTTCGCTATCAGATGAGCTAATTAGGAATAAATTTGGATTTTTCTGAACCCCTGCGAAATTATGTTCGAAATTCCTAATATAATCATTAAATAATAATATGGCAGGCTCCGATCTCACGAAACACAACGACTGCATCATACTATGAGAGATAATATAATTCTGCTCGCACACACGCACACATGTATGTACTATATATATATATATATATATATATATATATATATATATATATATATTAGGACTGTTAAAATAATTAGCGAATGGCGTATTCTCCATTTCATGAAATGGCGTGCCGCTATCAAAGTTCTTTGACGTCCTAAAAGCAAAGCTATGCGGCAGCTCATTTGTCTTATCTTGCTCAAATCTCGCGAGACTCTCGCTGATGAGAATTCAGTGCATAATTTTTATTTCTTTCCTTGTGCATTCGCTCAGTGTACACGTTTTATATTTTTTTTATTCGTTCATTTTATATTCGTTCATATATATATATATATATATATATAAGATTAAGTTTCTATCTTGTTTAATACATACGCTCATGTAAAGAATTTGATAAAGAGTATAAATTTAATTAGTGGCGCCTGGTAGTATGGTAGGCTAGATCGATGAATATCGTAAAAATGGAGTCTAAATTTTATATTAAAATAAAAAGAAAGGAAAAATACGGTTGGTATTTCTAATCAAGTCTGTTGTGTTCACTCTCTACCAATGCCCTTGGGAAGGATATGAATCCGTCTTTTTTGCCCTGCTACTGAATAAAATAGCAGATCAAACAAAGGTTTCGAACCTTGGGTGTCAGCCAGTCTAGGGGAAGGGCTACAGTGAAGTCCGAACCATTGAGAAGACATCAGAAAACTTTATTTTTCCGAAAAAAAAGTCCTAAAAATATACAGAAATCAAAAAAAAAAAATGTGGATATCCTCGGTACAATTTATTATAAAATTAAATCAGAATGAAAAAAAAATCTTTAGGAGTCTTCTTGAGAAAAAAAAATACAATTATGTGTGGATGGGAAAAAAGGGAATTATTGTAAGGAGAAGAAAAAAGAAAATCTCAAGTCAGAGTATTGTGGTAAGTTTCGCGTCATTTCAACAACAATTTATTTAATGATAAATAAAATTTTTAGAGGATTAAAATCACAATGAATCGTCAAAAAAGGGAGGTAATTCACAAGTTTGAAATAAACTCAAAAAAGATAAACATCAGTCGTGTTTGAACAGTGTCAAAAAATCCGGTCTGAACTAGAATAATAAAAAGGTAGCCATCGGCAGGTTTAAACTAGATTCAAAAATACATACTGCTCCCGGTCGAACGGTTCAAAAAGGTATGCATCGGCCGATTTAAAGTAGAGTCTGCCACATTTAAAACCAGGAAATTTTAGATTTACTGTTTGCTGGAAAAAAATTAAGTAACATATAAAAAAAAAAAAGATAGTTTGAACACCACATCTAACATTTGTGTTTTTATTCTGTTTTAATCTACAACATTTATATCCTTTGCTTTTGGTTCAAATAACTGTGACAAAAAATTCCAACAATTAAATAAACTGCACCAAATTTTCTGTTTTTGTGGGGCAGCTGTAGATTAACAAAATAGACATTGATCTGGGTTGAACGATTCAAAAAGTTAGACATCGGTACATTTTGAAACGGACTTATAAAAGTAAACGGTGCTCCTGTAGTGTAAGTTCTAGCTCAATATGTCGTACCCTTCCCATCACGTGGCCACCGGGTCAGATGAGGTCTAACATGGATATTTATATCTGTCTCACCTTTTCTAAGCACGTGAAATGGTAGGTAGACCTCACGCTATATTGAGGTAGACCTCACGCTATATTGAAGTAGACATCATGCTATATTGAGGTAGACCTCACGCTATATTGAGGTAGACCTCACGCTATATTTAGGTAGACCTCACGCTATATTGAGGTAGACTTCACGCTATATTGAGGTAGACCTCACGCTATATTGAGGTAGACCTCACGCTATAGCATCACCAAGTAGTCATCGTCCAAGCTTTAACTAGAATCAACGTTAGACATAGTTCCGGTTTGCGCAGGAATAAAGGTCAACATAGGTTCATTTTCAACTAGATTCAAGGTTGATATAGGTATGTTTTGAACTAGAATAAAAAATGTAAACATTGGTCGGGCTGAACTAAAGTAAAAAAAAAGGTAGCCATAGGCTCGATTTGAACTAGCTTAAAAATGTAAATATTGGTCGGGCTCTATTTACATTATTCGGACTATTGTCCTCATCATTTTCGCCATATATATTACAAAGTTTCGGCCGTTGTACGCTCCGGCCTTCTTCAGGTGGTTGGAATGTCAAACTGAACCCTTTATTTCTCTCACTGGAGTAGACTGATCTTGTTCCACGTGCCATGTTTAATGGATGTCAGTTATCAGTTATCTCCTGTCAATTTCCCTCTGAAAGTTCTCCACTGCCTTAACTCACACTATTTGTGTCCTGTCACTGGATCTAACTAACGCCTTTATCCACGGTGCCATGGGTCCTTGAGTTCAATGTAATAAGTATGGCGACAAAGATTAGGATAATAGTCTGAATAATGTAAATAGTGTACATAATACCTCATCTCAGAAATATAGACAGATATTGGTCGGGCTTAATTAAAGTAAAAAAAGGTAGATAGGTTCGATTTGAACTAGCTTAAAAAAAGCAGAGATCAGTTCAGTTTGAACAGGAGACAAAAAGATAGACATCGGCCGAGTTTGGAGTAGAGCTCAAGAGGTAGATAAAAACCAGGTTTGAACTGGAGTCAACAAGGTAGACATAAGCCCGGCTCAGAATAAGATCAACATGGAAGAGATCGGTCCGGTTTTTAGAGGAGTCAAAAAGGTAGACATAATTTCGGATTATAGTTCTGTTTTGCACTTACCTCAAAATGGTATTATTTGGTTGGTGTTTTATTTTAGAGGGTGCAGATAAATGAGCGTGCTGTTAAATGACAAGACATTGAGAAGACGAAAACAATGGAGGAACGCGTAAAAGATAAGCAGACTTAAGATGAAAAAAGATATCGACAAAGAAAGCAGCTTAAAACCAAATAGAAAAATAAAATAAAGAATTCATAAATGCGTTACCGAGAGAATAAAGTTATTAAATATATATTCCGGTCACAATACATTTATTTTTTCGTCAAGGAACTCTCTCTACAAATTTGTTTCGACTTCAATCTTAAACTCGAATTTATTGAACACATTGAGTGGTTTCTTTCTTGTTTGGTTAATTAACAACTAATAGCAACTAAACTTGTAATCAGTGTAAAAGCTAGTATCGTCGTTATTAATAATATTTATCCTCAATAGCAACAACCCCATAAGAACGATTATCTCAAATGCTATCATTGGAATATCAAATTTGACACCACCCTCTTCTTCTTTTTCTGATAATTTTTTTAACATATAAAAATTCACAGCCGATTTAAGAACTGTCTGATAAAATAGATTTGGCGGTGTTATTTACATAAATAGTCGGTCCAACTGGAAAGCCTTGTGGATCTTGTTCGACATTCTTTTCTAGCACAGGACCAATTCTGAATTCTGTTCTAGCGTACATTCAATTCCAGTAAGGTGTGTTGTGACGTAAGCAAAGAGTGTTGTGACGTAAGCAAAGAGTGCTGTGACGTAAGCAAAGGGTGTTGTGACATAGAAGAGGTTCAATTCCAGTATTATATTCTAGGACGGAGTCTATTTCGTAATTCTGTTCTAGAATACAGGTTAGCCCAGGGTTTCCCAACTTCGTTGATATCTCCCATCGGGGGGCAATTTAAGCTCTTGGAGGAGGGGGAAATGAGTAACTGAACAGAAAATTGTGGGTGATTAGACATTTTAGTGGGCGATTTTGAGCATTAAAATATATTACAATATACTCCAAAAACTTATCCAAAGTAGATTTGCAAAAAAACTGTGAAAAATATTCAAAGGAGATATACAACGAACCTGTACAAAATATTCAAGTAGATATGAAAAGAACTCGTATAAAGATATTCAAAGGAGATATGCAAAGAAACTGTATAAAGATTTTCAAAGGAGATATACAAAGAACCTGTATAAAAATATTCAAAGGGGATATGCAAAGAACCTGTATAAAAATATTCAAAGGGGATATACAAAGAACCTGTATAAAAATATTCAAAGGATATATACAAAGAACTTATATAAAAATATTCAAACGGGATATACAAAGAACCTGTATAAAAATATTCAAAGGGGATATACAAAGAACCTGTATAAAAATATTCAAAGGGGATATACAAAGAACCTGTATAAAAATATTCAAAGGAGATATACAAAGGACCTGTATAAAAATATTCAAACGGGATATACAAAGAACCTGTATAAAAAATATTCAAAGGGATATACAAAGAACCTGTATAAAAATATTCAAAGGGATATACAAAAAGAACCTGTATAAAAATATTCAAACGGGATATACAAAGTAAAAAATATTCAAAGGGATATACAAAGAACCTGTATAAAAATATTCAAAGGGGATATACAAAGAACCTGTATAAAAATATTCAAAGGGGATATACAAAGAACCTGTATAAAAATATTCAAAGGGGATATACAAAGAACCTGTATAAAAATATTCAAAGGGGATATACAAAGAACCTGTATATTCAAAGGGATATACAAAAACCTGTATAAAATATTCAAAGGATATAAAAGAACCTGTATAAAAAATATTCAAAGGGATATACAAAAAGAACCTGTATAAAAATATTCAAAGGGATATACAAAGAACCTGTATAAAAAATATTCAAAGGGATATACAAAAGAACCTGTATAAAAATATTCAAAGATACAAAGAATCTGTATAAAAATATTCAAAGGGATATACAAAGAACCTGTATAAAAATATTCAAAGGGATATACAAAGAACCTGTATAAAAAATATTCAAAGGGGATATACAAACCTGTATAAAAATATTCAAAGGATATACAAAGAACCTGTATAAAAATATTCAAAGGGATATAAAGAACCTGTATAAAAATATTCAAAGGGATATACAAAGAAAAAAAATATTCAAAGGGGATATACAAAGAACCTGTATAAAAATATTCAAAGGGGATATACAAAGAACCTGTATAAAAATATTCAAAGGGGATATACAAAGAACCTGTATAAAAATATTCAAAGGGGATATACAAAGAACCTGTATAAAAATATTCAAAGGGGATATACAAAGAACCTGTATAAAAATATTCAAAGGGGATATACAACGGACCTGTATAATAATCTTCAAGAAGGTATGCAAAGAACCTTTATAAAGATATTCAAAGGTGATATGCAAAGAACCTTTATAAAAACCAGTAGGCATCTTGGAAATAAATGGCTCACATTAGCAGATAAATAAGGATATTTTCGTATTTTCTTTAGTGTTGAGGAAATCATAAAAATTCAAATAGTTCTTCGGATGAAATAATGTTTTTCGGATATCAATCTGACAAGAGAAGACCCCGGTCAACAATAAATATTCGCTGAATTTTTATTAATTGCTAATAGTGCATATTCTTTTTAATTTAATTATATGAACAAAAATATTTTTAATTATTTCTCAACATTTACAATGCTAAACCTAACGAAAGAACTAATCTTAGCTATAAAACTAAATGAGACATATAATTTTCATTGTTTTTTTTTCGTTTTTTCTTTAATACGTCAGGTTTATTTGTTAGTCCCCTTTGGCATTTTTTACTATATCATAAAGTCAGAGATGGTTGGGCTCCGTCAGGTTATCTTGCCTAAGACATGCCACTGATACTGGGGTACATCTGGTACCCCTTAGACTTTAATGTGTTACTGTTGTGTCGGAAACCTACCACCCCTCTTGAAGATGAACTTGACTGCGTCTGTGAACAAAGACTTTAAATCGTAGCATGTCAGTTGACATGGAGAAGACAGATAGACCTGCGAGTCTGAGTCGTAATACAGTCTTTGACTGTAAGCGACGTCTGTCGAACTCTCTGCGTTAGCAGAGAGGAACCCGGACGAAGCTTTGCCGAAGGGCAAGGTTTCATCCGGCGAGGTAGACAGACCCTGAACCCGTCTAGGCGGGTTCAAAGGCTATATTTTTGGCCGAGCCTACGGGCTCGGGAATACCCACATTAAAGCTGGCCTTGTGCCATATTCTGGTGGGTGGATCGATAAATACTAAGACAGATAGACAGAGAAGTTCTTAGCTGAGCTAGTTATTGACTACTCAGACGATTTCTGTACATTTTTTACCAACCTATTAAAACCCTTTTTATTGTTACGTGTTATTTGGCGTTTGTCTCTACTAACCCCAAATCAACAGCATAACAGTTACGGAACTTTTGATCGTAATCGTGAATGTCAGCTTACGAACCAATAACAGACATTTAACAAACAATTTTGGCATGCTATAGAGGTGGGTGGTTAGAAAATTTTCCATGCAAAAGTGGACGATGAAGGTAAAAAGTTTGGGAACGTCTGGGTTAATCATTAATTCTACTGCCGGATATAGCTTATTCCGGAATTCTATTCCAAGGAGGCCCCATAAACCGGAATATGAATCCATGGCACAAGTTGTACCATATTTTCTATTTCCTTAATTGCTGAATTATATTTCAGAAATCAAGAAACAATTATAAGCCTGCTCAAGAAACTCCATTAAACGATCGTTTTAGAATGTTAGTTAAAGCGAAAGCTTTGAGAAACATTTTTGTACGTTATTGAATTCGAACAACATGATTGTTCTATACTTGTGATCTTATACCAAAGTAAGCTAAGTTTCCTAGGTAAATATAAAAATGGCTTTTCTATAAAAAGATAGTTATATTGTTTTAATTTGGTATCGCAAATCATTTACAAAAAGCTATTTATCAATTTACCAATTCTGAACCAAAATCTGCATAGATCCTTCGCATGCATACATGCAGATGGTTCCAGAAATTACTCAATTCCCTTAGAAATTTCAATTTTGTGACGCTTCAGGCATCATAAATTGATGCAGAAACCTCTCACTTTTAAATAATAAACAAAATAAGAAACGTGCATGCTGGGATTTTGTCCCAGTACTGATGAAGTAACCAAAGTGAGGTTTAAATAATTTAGTTTAGAGGAAACGGTTTTAGCTAAAATTTCTTACTTTTCGTTTCCCATTTTGTTTAGATTCACAAATTTGATAAGATAAAGAAAAAATAGGAAACATTTATCAATATAAAATATTTCATTTTTATTTAAGCTTCATTAGAGAATGAAGAAAACGAGGAAAGAAATTCTGTTATTTTTAATATTTTTTGTTTGATTTTCATTGATTAATCATGTTTCATGTGCATTCGACTAGTTAAACAAACGTAAAAATATTTATTTTTAATGAAGTAAATTGACATATAAAAAATAATTCAATGAAATACAGTTTTTTTTTTAATTAATTTTAATAAAGTACATCGAAAAATGCAAGACAAAATGAAGCAGGTTTTTGGTTTTTAATTATTTTTAATAAAGTAATTATAATGTAATTTATTTTTAATAAAGTAAATCTAAAAGCTAAAATATTTCTATTAAAAAAATAATTTAAGAATTTACGATATACTTTATTAAAAATAATTAAAAACAAAAAAAAAAACTTCCTGTTGTACATAATGCCTTTTAAAACACCTTATTTGAAGAAAAATATTCACTAATTAAGATTTTAATCCTTTACAAATTACATTTATTCGGTTATAGAAAAAAAAAGTATTTCTGTTGCTGTTTCAGTTCTGAGTTATCCTGGTGCTCAGTCGGCGGTGTTGAGTCGGCGGCGTTGAGTCGGCGGCGTCGAGTCGGTGCTTTTGAGGCGGCGTTGTTGAATTGGCGGTGTAGAGTTTTCCCCTCTCGCTTGAATAGTTCCTTCCGCGTATCTGTGTTGAAAGTGGGAGAGGTATTCATGCATGCGTAGCGCGTAACAAGCAATTTGTTTAAAGCTTTTCACCCCAAGCAAGGCAGGAGTGCCACTAGCACGCAAAGAGTTACAGAGAGCGGGAGTAAGAGTAAAAAAGGCGTGATAGAGGAAAGGATGACGAGAAGGAAGGGGAATAGATCAAGGTATCTGGAGATGTCGATTGATATTGCATTTGAATAGTTCGAGATTATAGCTATCAGGGAAGCAAGTAAGAGCAAGGGAGTTCCACAGACAGGAAGTGCGAGACATGAAGCTATTGCAGTGGAAGAGACGGCTAAATTTAACCGTTCCGACAGTGACAGTGTGGGACTTAGATACCAACTTAATAGTACGTTTAAATTCATGCAGTTTGGGAGCTAGCGAAAGTAGCTCGTCGGAGCAGTTACTGTGAAAGTGTTTGTTGAAAAGACAGAAGGAGGCGACGGCACGTCTGTGAGAAAGCGAGTGTAAACGAGATGCCAGATCAGAGCCAACCACATTGCGTATCCATCTCTGACTAAGCTTATTCCTTTTCAAACCACAGCCAATTTCGTCCAACTTGGAGACACGGCATATTCCTGGGTCGTTGACTTTTGTCTAGAAAGCCCTCCGTCCAGCAATAATGCGTTATCATCGCACTGACTGCATAAATAATTATGAAATCCAGTCAGCCCTATCGTGCAAGAACGTTCACTTTCCTTTTGACAACTGTGTCTTCACTTTTTCAGTCTTTGCCATCCAAGCAATGTAGTAAAGCCACTAAGACACAAGAAGTTACTGAGAGTGAAAGAAGAAGAAGAAGAAGAAGAGAAACGTCACTAAGGAGGGATAACAATAAAAGAAGAGGAATCAAGGAGACAGTAGAGAACGACTGACATTGCTTTTAAATTTTCAAATATTGAAGTTGGCTGTAAAACATGAAACCGGAAGAGAGTTCGACAAGAAGCAAGAACGAAAGAAGGAAACGGTAACATAGAATTTCAGGTTATAATATAATAATTTGTAAAAAAGATTAGAAAGAAGTCAATCTATATTTTTTAAGGTTTTATTGAAATTTTATTTAAATTTCCACATATACTCCATCATTAGTGTTATGGGACCTTCCCCATAATAATATAATGGACTATTCCATACGTAATAAATACGGCGCCTCAAGAGGAAGCAGAGAGTTCAGTCTGAAGACGGGCGGCCGGCTGATCAGCTGATCGGTTGAACTCTCTGCCTTCGGGCGGGGAGGAACCCGAACGAGGGTGGAGTCTCTTTCGGGGAGGTAAACCGACCCTGAACCCGTTTATACGAGTTAAAAGGGCATATTTTGGGCCGAGCCTACGGGCTCAGAGATCCCACGTTAAACCGGCCTTGTGCCACATGATGCCCTCGTGGAGGGGGTGACTAAATACTGTTCAGTCTGAAGTCTGGAATGAAGTCCGTCAGGAGTCTGTCAGTCAGTCAGAGCGAGCGAGTCAGTCAGTCGAGTCAGAGGCAGTCCGAAACAGAGTGGCGTTCAGACAATTACTAAACCTGATTGTTCGTACCAACACTTTCTACTTCTCTGTATATATTCCTGTTTGTAATATATCTGTGTTATTCCATACCTGTGTTCGAGTTCTTCTTTATTGGTTCTACCTTGGACTATCACCGTGGTACAAGGAACCGGACCATAACAATTAGCAATACAAAGGGTAATACGATTTTGCAGTTCACAGAAAACATTTGCCAACTGATTTACAGTAATGCCTGAAATCACATTAGTTATTTTAGCTATACTTAAAACTAGGTACATTAAATTTTATAACATTTTTTCCAGATTATTTCTATCGCAAATACAAATAAAGTTATATTTTTTTAAAGTGCACACGAACTTTATGGACATCCTGTATATGTACGTGTGTGTATGTGTGTGTGTGTGTGTGAGAGAGAGAGAGAGAGAGAGAGAGAGATTTCTTAGTGACATAATCTTCTTGTAAACAATGAGATAAAGCTAATCCGAAAGCAATAATTCTTGATAAAAAGAATTCAATTAAAAAATGAAACTGATTCATTAACAAATAAGTGATTTTCCCTGTTGTCAAAAGTTTTGCTACAAAGAAACATTACCATGGTTCAGGAAATAGGTTATCGCTCTTTTCATGACTTACAGAGTCTAATTTGATACTAGTTTCCCTGTATAATAAAATGAATGCAGGTAAATTAAATCTTTAATTTTAGCAGTTATTTCATGTGAGTCTGCATACATTCAAACGTACATCTTTCATTACAATCAGTCAGTTAAATGCAACACGTGATACACGGTTGTGTGATCATGCATCTTTCGATACATGACTGACAAGGCAAAAGATTTCTCCTTCAGAAGCTTGCCATTTCTTTCTGCGGTAGACTGGTTGCCAACCAAGGCTACAGAACCCAGTCTGTCCTGTTACTTAACCCATAGCTTGAAGGATCGATGCATTCATATCTTTCCAAAGGGTATTTGAGCGTAAGTGTATATAACGAACTCGAATGGAATCCGAACTCGGCTCTCCGTGTTCTCATTGCGAGCCGATATCCATTACATTAGAACGCACGACCTTTCATTTAAAATAGATATATCATTATTTTCTCTTTAAGCTTCTTGAAATCGCACGTGAAGTTCAATCTTGAGCCTAATTTCTTAGAATACTTGATAGAGGATGTCAAATTTTTGTTCAAGATCTTTCTCATCTCAACTATGAATGCCTATGTCATCAGCATAGCCTTCATCCTCAGCTGATTTTCCTGGCAACGGACTTCGTGATCCCTGTCTTTTTATTAATTAATTCGTTTAGGGTATAATGTGGCATACTTTAAGGATCAGTGTCCATCTTTTCACATATGTGCTTGTACATACAAAGGACATAGTCAAGGAAATGAATAAATAGAGTGGGGTTCTCATTTCTGTCGTGTGGTAATCCTGATGTAGTTTGAAACGTCTCCGTATTGGGGTAATCGTCAGACGTGTATGAAGGTTTATCTTGAGTTCTATTTCTTGGTATTAAGAGTATATGCCTCCATTGCTTTTATTTTAATTCCAGATCATAGTTTCCATTATGGAAAGTTC
Organism: Acanthosepion pharaonis; assembly: GCA_903632075.3. NCBI lineage: Eukaryota > Metazoa > Mollusca > Cephalopoda > Sepiida > Sepiidae > Acanthosepion > Acanthosepion pharaonis. The sequence continues at coordinate 2,475,932 of CAHIKZ030001902.1, read as the reverse complement.
TATCTTGAGCCTAATTTTTTGGAATACTTGGTAGAGGATGTGATATTTTGTTCAAGATCCTTCTCATTTTAATTATGAATACCTATGTCATCAGCATAGCCTTCATCCTCAGCTGATTTTCCTGGCAAAGGAAAACGTGATCTCTGGCATGCTTAAAGGATCAGTGTCCATCTTTTCACATATGTGCCAGTACATACAAACGGCATAGTCTAGTAAAAGTGTAAATAGAATGGGTGTCTCATTTTTTGTCTTTTTGTAAAATTGAGGAAGTTTGAAATGTCTCTGTTTTGGGGTTCTCGTTAGACCTGTCTGATGTGGAGGACACAAAAATCTCTTCAACCTCATCGATGCATACATTAGATTCGAACTTAGAATGTTGATTCAAATATGAGTCTCAAATTTTCTAAGGCCTCTGAACAAATGAAAAAAATGTATAAATTGGAAGAAGTAGACTAAAAATACTTTTCAAAAAGTGAAGAAAAAAGAGAAAAGAAAAGTAATCAGTGAATGAAAAGATAAAAAAGAAAATCTGACAAAAGAAAGATAATGCAAAGTTGGCTGAAAACGGAAATATTACAAAAGAAATAAAATAAAAAGAATGAAAAAATAAAATAAAATTCTAAAAGAAAATAAAAACAATGAAAAAGAAAATAATAAAAGAAAAAATGAAAAAAAGATAATAAAACATGAAAAAGATAATAAAAGAATGACAAAATAATGAAAAAAATAAAAATTGAAAAGGAAGAAAAAAGAAATTAAAAGAGTAAAGAAAATAAAATAAAATAAAGAAACTGATAATAAAAGAAAATGGAAAAATAAAATAAAAGAAATAAAGAAAAAATGAAAAAAGAAGAAAATAAAAGAAAATAAAAGAAAATAAAAGAACAGAAGCAATAAATAAAATAATAAAAGATAAATAAAAAAAGATAATAAAAATATATGAAATAGATAATAAAAGAATGAAAAATAATAAGAGAAAATTAAAGCGTGAAAAAGATGATGATAAAAGAAAATAAATGAAAAAATTCTGAAAGAATGAAAAAATAATGCAAAGAAAAAAGAATGTAAAAAGAATACAATAAAGAAAATAAAAAGAAGATAATAAAAGAAAAAGAGTATATAAGAAAGAATAAAAGAAGCTAATAAACGAAAATACAAAAGAAAAGGAAAATAAAAAAGAAGATATTACGGGAAAAGAAAAAAGAAAATAAAAGAAAATAAAAAAATGGAAGAATGAAAAGAAAAGAAAGAAGAAAAATAATAAAAGAAAACAAAAAAATGAAAAAGAAGATAATATGAGAAAAGAAAATAAAGAACGAAAAAGAACATAAAAGAAAATAAAAAATGGAAAAAAGAAAAGAAAAGAAAGAAAAAAAAGAAGAAGAGAAAACAACAGAATGAAAAAAGGAGATAATAAATATATAAACAGCAGTTAAGAGGCCGAAAGAATAAAATAATGAAAAATTAAGTGAAAGAAAAACATGAAAAGAAAGAGAGAAAAAATGATAGAAAAACGAAATAGAAAAATGATTGAAAAAGAAGCCAAATAGAAAAAAAAAATTATTATAACAGTAAAGAAACGGTGCAAGAGACTGAAGGAAAAACAAAAAGAAAGAAGCTAAAAAAATAGACAAAAAGGAGAAGAAAAAGAAAAACAGAAATAAAATAGAAAGAGAAATAGTTGAAAGAATACGTTAAAAAGATGGGGAGACAAGGAAAGAGAAAAACAAGTGAAAAGAAAAAGAACTATAAAGAGAAAAAAAAGAATAAATGAAAGAGAAGAGGAAGAGAAAACAAAGGAATTATAAAAGTGATAAGTGAAATTATTTCCGACGCGTTTCAAAAGAGAAAAGTTATCGATGGAGGACAAGAATATGAAGGAACTGGAAGAGAAAATAATAAAAAAAAGCAAAACAACTGAAATTAAAATCAAGGAAGTGGAAAAAACAAATGAAAGAAAAAACAACGAGATCGAAACGAAAAAAAGTAAGGATGGCACTGAGAAAATGAAGAAAAAAAGGATGAAAAACGTTAAGGAACTGAAAGAAAAAAGCAGGAAGAACGTTGAAAAACTGGAATGGAAAGCAAAAAGAACACTGTGGAACTAAAAAAAAATTAAAAAAGGTTAACGAACTGAAAGAAAAAGCAAGAAAATTGTGAAAATTAAAAACTATAGAACATTGAGGAACTGAAATAAAAAGCATGAAAAACGTTGAGCAACTGAAAGATAAAGCAAGAACAACATTGAGGAACTGAAGAAAAGCAACACTAATGTTGAGCAACTGAAAGAAAAAGTAAGAAGAACATTGTGGGACTGAAGAAAAAAAAGTATGAAAAACGTTGAGGAACTGAAATAAAAAGGATGAAAAACGTTGAGCAACTGAAAGATAAAGCAAGAACAACATTGAGGAACTGAAGAAAAGCAACACGAATGTTGAGGAACTGAAAGAAAAAGCAACACGAATGTTGAGGAACTGAAAGAAAAAGCAAGACCATTGTGGGACTGAAGGAAAAAGCAACACGGATGTTGAGGAACTGAAAGAAAAAGCAAGAAGAACATTGTGGGACTGAAGGAAAAAGCATGAAAAACGTTGAGGAATTGAAAGAAAAACCAAAAGCATTAAGGAACTGAAAGAGAAAGAAAGATTAAAAAGCAACAAGAATGTTGAGGGACTGAAAGAAAAAGCACGAAAAACGTTGGGGAACTGAAAGGGAAGGCAAGAACATTGAGGAACTGAAAAAAAACAGCAAGAATGTTTAAGAACTGAAATAAAAAGCATGAAAAATGTTGAGGAACTGAAAGAAAAAAAAAACGATAATAATGTATTATTTTTATAATCTAAAATATGTTTTCGCTTTAAATAACCGCCAAAATGTTGGTAAGCCGTAAATATCAAATGAAGCAATCTGTCGAAGCACAAATCTCTCGCATCCTCAGTCTTTTCTACATCTTTGCCAAATATTTCACTACAATCTTTCAGCATTCGTTTGCAGTTTCAAACGAAATTTCCCTGTTTCTTATTTTCAAAAAAAAATCTTTTTCACGCCAAGAAATACAAGAAAGCCACTGGGACGAAAGGGCTTAATGGGTCTAAAGAAAATATGGTAAAAAAAAAAATATTATTATGGGGTGAGAAACGATAAAAGAACAGAATTAAGAAAACAGAAGATAAATATCGGCATTGCATTTAAATTGTTGAAGATCACAGTTGACTGGAAGGCAAGAAGGTGAAATAGACTTCCACAAGCGAGAAGTGCCATAGAAGAAACTGTTAGCATAGAACTTACGGTTACATCTAGTTATTTCAACTGCAAATTAGTGAGACCTTGCCGCCAAACTAATATTGTGCTTAAATTTATAAATTCTACCACAGATGAAATATTATCGGATAAATTATCATGGAAGTATTTACAGAAAAGGCACAAGGAAGTTATTTTATTTCGATGGGGAAGTGGCTGGATGCCGGGATGCAAGACCAGGACCAATAACATTGCAGATTCTTCTTTAAATTTTATCAAGAGTATTTAAATATATTACAGGAGCAACAGGCCATATAAGCCATCAATATTGAAAGCGCGGGTCAGTGGTAGACTTATAAATATAAAAGATAATTTCTGTCGAGAAAAAAGTGTCTAGGATGACACCGTGAACCAGTTGAGTCAATATAATCTTTCCACTTGATGTCAGCGGAAAACGTTTATGTTTTTATTCAAATTCTAAAAGGTATCAGTTGCTGTCTATATTTCTGGGATGAGGTATTATGTACATTATTTACATTCGGACACATGGTACAGTGGATAAAAGCGTTGGTTAGAGCCAGTGACAGTGACAAAAAATGCGAGTTCAATACCCGGTTAAGGCATTGGAGAACTTTCAGAGGGAAATTAACAGGAGCTAATTAATAACTGATATCCATTAAACATCGCACGTGGAAGTAGAACAGTCTACCCCAGTGAGTGAAATAAAGGGTTAAGTTCGACATTCCATCCACTTGAAGAAGGCCGGAGCGCACAACGTCCGACATGTTGTAATAAATATGGCAACAAAGATGAGGACAATAGTCCGAGTAATGTAAATAATGTATCTGTTGCTATTTTGCTGTGGTTTCAAATTTCGGTTTATAATTTCAGTTTGCTGTTAAAACACTTCCTAGATATTTAAACTTCTGTGATTATACAATTACAATGATCCTGACCCTGTACTAGGCCCAAGAACCACTTGAGGTAGTGTGATATAGAATAAAATGACTGTTTATGATCATATGTAGGTTAAAAGTAGACCCTATTACATGAACAGGTTAAGAGTGTTGTGATCGCGGAAGCATCCTCTTTTGGAGGGGTTCGTGGGAAGAAGCTGTACGAGAGGACTTAGATCTCGGCAATGGAATACGATGGGAATGAGGGTGTTTTGCTACCATGCGGGGTCGTATTGCGGGTCTCAGGTGTGAAGGATAGAACTGGTGGAACTAAGGATTTTATTTCATCAGTATACTTTCCATGGAAATAGCGATAGAGCAACGGAAGACTTGCTACGTTTCGTCCGTGAGAAAGAGATTACGGAACGGAAAATAATACGCCAATCAAAAGGAAAAGGAGGCGATTTTGCTCTCTATCGAGACGAGAAAGCGAACGCTGGGCAGCTCTTGCCCATATATGGTAGCGATATCCTCGTTCACTTCAACACGGTCAAGAAGTTTAATATCTCAGGCTCTTTATGAATGGCGGTTAAACACAGAAAACGGCATGAATTTTCAGTTCTCATGGCAGCTTCAAATATCCGATGTTAATAGTCCCAATGCGTCTGAGAAGAAACGAGAACATTATCACGCGCATGCCGTGCAACGTTAGGTTAGGTTACCATCTATTTAAGAACCACCAAAGTAGTGTAACCAGCATTGGAATAAAAAAGATCTATTCCAAAAGCGAAAGAAAAAACAGGAACATTTCCTTAGATACATAGATTAAAGTTGTCAGCTTCTATGTAATATCCTTCCATATGGCAGTGAATGCTGTAAAATTTTCTTACAGACAAAGAGAGGTGGACAACAAATAGTTGCTGAGAATACCATAGACATATGTGAAGCTTGGAGAAAAATGGAAACATAACGGATAATTGTGCTCAAAATCAGAAAGAGATAGTATAATTACATGGATACATAATGAGGAAAGAAGGCTTGGAGAATCTGACACGCACAACACACCGAATGCACTAGAGACAGCAGGTGACCAGGATTGTGTGAATAGATGTCGGAAAGGATCGTAAGCAGGATGTCTAAAAGAAAAACGTTGCTAAGGGCTACAAAAGATAGAAAATCGTGGAGAGACATGACCTTCCCAGTTCTGGAGCGAATCGGATAAATGTAGAGTAGAGTTGTTTTTTCTCAAATACCTGGCGCATGTTTCATCTGACCGAAACAAACAATTTTTTTTTCTCTCTTATATGCTGAGTTTTCTGAGTCTTTTTTAGTTTCTGATAAAATGACACAAATTCAACATCAAAATGAACGAAACAAGTGACATGGTGAGGGGTTGAAATGTTTGTTGTTTGCGCGTTCCTTTCAGTTTGATCTTTCTTCATTCTCCCGTAACCTTGCTCTCCCTTTGAGTTCTCAATCATTGAAACGTTATATCTTTGTTCCCCGACCGAACACGTCACTTTTTGCCTTTTGCAACGTTGTTCAGCCTCTTTCTTTTTTTTTTTTCGAATATTTGCACTTATTTTTTTTTTTTTAAGTTAACATCTGTTTTATTTTTATTTAAAATTTCTTGCTTGTTCCTTCAGTTTCGCGACATATTTCTTGAATTTTCCTTCACTTTTCCAACATTCTTCCTGCATTTTACTCCTGATTCACAAAGTTCTTGCTTTTCGCTTTCAAATTCTCAATATTAGCTTATCGCCATATCGCGTTGAAAAACCTTTTCTTGTACGATCACCGAAGATAATCAACATCGGGCCTGCTCAATACCTAGATGGATAACCACTTCGGAATACCAAGCTTGGATGTGCGGGTGGTATAATGGATAACGGTTCTGAATTGGAAGTCGGAGAGCTGAGTTCTACTTCCAATCGCGGTTTGTTATCATCTACACCAAGCTAAGGATTAATTAGTAGAAGTATCAGCAAATACTTATTATCTGATAAAATTTCGGACAATGTGTTATATACCGTACCTATGAACACTAATGGGCATGTCCCAATCCTCATAAACACGTTGGACACTATTCTAAGTGGGCTGTAATATGCTGTATAAGTAATCCACCACTAGTAGTGGTTTACCTACTTCACGCCGCTGGCGAGTATAGTATTTTGATGATGTTATAAAAGGTAAAGTTTCATTTCCAATGTCCGTTTTGGTTATTCTTCTTTCAGTAACCCTTCCTAAGTTGCAACACAATCTAAAAAAAATATTTTCTGGCTATAAATAACTTAAAAGGTGATGATAAACCATAAACCATAAAGAAACAAATCGAACAATGAACGCCTATCCTTTAATTTCACAATTTTATGTTCACTTATTCAAACTTTTTCTCTAAAGCTTCATTGTTGGTCACATGTTTCGGTCCATGATTTCCATAGAATCCTTCTGTAGAGCCACATTTCTGTTGCTTCAAGTCTCTTCTTCATCTTTGAAGAGATTGTCCAGCATTCACTGCCATATGGGAGGACAGATATCACGTAACAGTTCATCTTTCTGTAGAGCCACATTTCTGTTGATTCAAGTCTCTTCTTCATCTTTGAAGGGATTGTCCAACAATCACTGCCATATGGAAGGACAGATATCACGTAACAGTTCATCTTTCTGTAGAGCCACATTTCTGTTGATTCAAGTCTCTTCTTCATCTTTGAAGAGATTGTCCAGCATTCACTGCCATATGGGAGGACAGATATCACGTAACAGTTCATCTTTCTGTAGAATCACATTTCTGTTGCTTCAAGTCTCTTCTTGATCTTTGAAGAGATTGTCCAACATTCACTGCCATATGGGAGGACAGATATCACGTAACAGTTCATCTTTCTGTAGAATCACATTTCTGTTGCTTCAAGTCTCTTCTTGATCTTTGAAGAGATTGTCCAACATTCACTGCCATATGGGAGGACAGATATCACGTAACAGTTCATCTTTCTGTAGAATCACATTTCTGTTGCTTCAAGTCTCTTCATCTTTCTATTATTTCCCGTATTCCCTGTCCGCTAATCATTTACTCAATCTAAACTAAGTATCTTGTCCGTTCTTTATCTCTGTCACTCTTGTCTTTAATCTGTCCTGTGAGTATCAGATTTTCCAAGCCCACTTTCCTCATTATGCCTTCTTAACTGACTCTTCCTGATGTTAAGTATAAGTTTCAATTTTGCTTCCATTTTCTCTAAAACTTCGTCGTTGATCACATGATTCGGTCCATGATATCCACAGCATCCTTCTGTAGAGCCACATTTCTGTTGCTTCAGGCCGCTTGTTCATGTCTTAGGAGATTTTCCGGTGCTCATTGTCACAGGGGAGGAAAGATATCAGGTAACAGTTTAGTACTACTTTCTTTGGTTCTAACGAATTTTCAATTTCTTAATACTCTGTTTAGTTTTTGGAAGGCATCATTGGCCATCCTGATACGCCTTCGATAACCTTCACTACACAAATCTCATTAATTGTTATAAACGTGTTGCTACAAAAACTAATCTGTCTCGTATATATATATATATATATATATATATATATATATATATATATATATATATATATATATATATAGCCTGTAATAAAATGCAAAGAAATGTAAAAATAAAATGAGTACATTCACTGGTGTGATTCAAAATATGGACAATTACAACAGGATCTGGAAACGAGGCCATGTTTCGTCCTTAAACGTTAGAACGAGTTTACTGAATAAAGTTATTTTTTTTAACTTGGAAATATATGCAAACTGGGCGTATAATATTCCTTTCCACATTCACAATTTAGAGAAATATTTACTGACAATACAAGTATACACCACCATGAAAATTAAAAAAAAACTTCAAATTCTTGAAGCCCTTAATATAAGAAAAATACAACCAACGCTAAATAAGTTTAGTTATGAGTATAGCAAAAATGTTTTAAAAATGTCTATAATATTTGTTGAAGCTTAAATAAGCATGGAATAATACAAACACAAAATGTACGTTAACAAAATGTATTGAAACAAAGAATAGGTACAATATTTTACAGTTAGTTTGGTATATTCTTGGGAAGACTGTTCCTGCAATGGGTTGACTAAATCGCAGTCGGGCAGAGTCTCTGATTCAATTTCTTAAATCTCTACTATCTTCCCCGTCTTCCTTGTCTTCCGGTAAAAATATGGTTTGTAAATTATGTATCATACACAACAATATTAATGTTTGAAAAATATTTAAATTGTAATTATAAAATAATACAATTACATAAATTAAAGTTACCTCCCTTAGATAAAAAATATGGGAAAACATAATAGCCTTAATTAATCTTTAAACTAATTATAACAGAACATGTTTCATGAGTATTTACAATAAAATACACAACTATCAATTACATTATTTTTTGTCTTAGCAATTCACTTCTGAAGATGATTTCAGATAAGATTTAAGGTACTTGGAAAAATAAAAGAAATGAAAAAACTACTGCGCCTTCCTTAATAAATTTAATACCAACATTAAGAATTTTTATCTGAGAATTTGAGAGGATTAAAATAAAATAAGTAAACATGTGTCCAGATTATTGAAACAAACATGCTTGTATCAAGATATGCTTCCTGAATACACATATTTTAAACATTGTTTGAAGATATAATGATTTTTCTTTGTTTTCTCCATAAATTCTTCTCAGTGACACAAAACATTTGGCAAAACTATAGAATATATAAACACTCAATTATTACAAAAAGAGTCGAAAGTAATCGGGATCATCGAGGCAATGCGGAAGATCCTTTCCCTTATCCGCATGGTATATGCTTCGCCAGGGTTACATACAGTTTTGAATTTAGAGTTATCCTTCTAGGCCGGATGATAGCCAAGGCTACAGGGCCAAGTTCGCCCTGCTATTTATCCATAGCTGGTGGCGGGAGAGGGAAGAGTTGAATCCCTTTTCCCAAGTGATCACGTTGAATGGATTCTGGAATTCGAACTCGGCTTTTCCTCAATCCGAGCCAATATCTATTAATCCACTGTTCCTCTTCAGGTCAGGAGAGTTGGATTCATCCCTTTTGCCAAGTGCATTATCACGTAAGTGAATGTAATGGATTTGACTGGAATTCGAACTCGGCTCTCCGATTCCTCAATCCGAGCCAATATCTATTAATCCACCGATCCTCTTTAGGCCAGAAGATTTGGATTCATCCCTTTTCCAAAGTGTATTAGCACGTAAGTGATAGAATGGATTTGACTGGAATTCGAACTCAGTTCTCCGATTCCTCCATCCTGGCTGCCGTACATTACCCTACCAATTGTTATCTAACGTCATCCTCATCATTTTCCCTTCTTACTATGTCCTCATTCATTCATATCACACGCCTCGTTCGTCAAAACCTTTTTAACATTAACCATTTACCTTGAAGGTATCTCTTGCCTTGCATTGGGTGAACTTCAGTATAAAAAGAAAACACTCCATACTTAGCTGCCAGCCTTGACAGAGTTCAGAACTGCTTACGCGATTTTATGGACGAAGACTTACCCTTCATTTTGCAGCCTCTTTCCCACAGATACAACGTTGCTAGCCTATGGATAATCAATTTATCAGATGAGCTCCAAATCACAGGTATTCAGATAAGCTCTATTCTTTAGTTCCATCTGCTGAGAAGTTTAGAAACCACTACATGCTATTGTACGTCCACAGATTCAAATACACCTACTTTACTCATTATTTGGATTGAATGGAAGCAATTCCATTCAGACACCTTTTACGCAATAACTGCTACACTCTTGTGCAAATTAATTCAAACAACCCCTTTAATTTCATTTCAATCACAATACGGTCAGTTTTAGACCCACTGGAGTGACAGGGTGTAATCGATTTCTATTTTTGCCTAAGATTATGCCATTTGCAGTGATGTGCAGTAATATGAATCTAACTTCGGGGTGTATGATGAAATTTGTTTGCCCTTGAAAAGTATTGCATCATCCGTAATTGCATCAGATTTTCATCACGCCTAAACACTCTTGTCTCGACTGTCGATTGGGCCGTAGTTGAGTGAGAGATTAATAAAAACACCTTGCAGCACCAAAGATGAACTTAAGGCAACGATTATGTTAGCATTCGCCAAATTAAACAAGGACACCGTACAGAAGATTTCCTGGACATTTCGAAGTCGTCTGGACGCCGTTGTTGAAACAACTGGCGATTTTATCGAACAAATTTATTCTTTATTATTTCAAGATATGTTTGTGTAATTTTGCTCACTATATCTGATAAAATGAGATGTAAGTGTTACTTTCATTTTTTTGCGTCATTGAGACAATTTATCCATGGCACCTTTTTCTCTGTTAAAATGAGATATCAGTGTTACTTTCATTTTTTGTGTCATTTAGACGACAATTTATCCATCGTACCTTGTATATCTGTTAAAATGATATGTCAGCGTCATGTTCATTTGTGCAGCATTTAGACGACAATTTATCCATCGCACCTTGTGTATCTGTTAAAATGAGATGTCAATGTTACTTTCATTTGTGCGTCATTTAGACGACAATTTATCCATCGCACCTTGTTTATCTGTTAAAATGAGATGTCAGAGTTATATTCATTTTGGCGTCATTTAGACGACAATTTATCTATAGCATCATGCCTAAACAAGTTTGATCAAAGAAAACAACAAGGTCTTTACACCCTTGTGCAAATTAATTGAAACAACCGTTTTAGTTTCCTTTCTTTCACCATAAGGTCAGTTCTAGACCCACGGGATTGACAGGGTGTAATCGATTTCTCTTTTTGCTTATGATTAGCTCATTTGCAGTGTTGTGCAGTAATATGAATCTATTTTTGGGATGTACGATAAAATTTGTTTGGCCTTGAAAAATATTGCATCATCCATGATTGCATCAGATTTTCATCACGCGTAGAAACTATTGTCTCGACTGTCGTTTGGTTGTCCTACAGCCATTGTCTGCGATGAACGTTACTCCAAGTAAACGTACAAAAATTTTAACTCTGTACGAACGCACGTGCAAGGCTTACCAGTGAGCAAATGAAAGTACGATAGAGTTGCCCGGAGACTCCTGATTTAAATCCAATTGAAAAACTGTGATCAATCTTCAAGGAACAACTTCGTGGAATCGACATTTTTCGGTTTAATTTTCTGCGACTTCATGTAATGATCAACAATCGATGGAAATAAAAATCTGCAGAATCTAAAACTAGTGGTTATGGCGATGGTGAAAGAAACTTTCAACTGTCGTAAATGTAAGATTTTTTCTTAGTTTTTTTTTTTTTGTTTGTTTTTTTTTGTTTTGTTTTAGAGTGTGTCCGTGAATTTTCATATTGCAGAATGTTTACCACGGCATAGCATTTAGGGAGTAATGTTTCGTTAAACCGATCAAGCCGTTGGTAACAAACTTCTGCAGTTTACCAGTACGTTCCACTAGCTCGAAATTGACGACACCTATCGTGTTCCACCAGACACAAAGAAAGAACTTTTCTGGACGGAGATAAGGTTTTGGTGTTGATACAGTTTTCTCATGATGTAATAACGACTTTTCTGTTTCCCTTTGCTTGCAAAACCCATTTTTCATTATCGGTCACTAAAAAAAAAAAAAAAAAGATTGGCATTCCTGGTTAAAAGACTAGCAGATGGCTGAACTTTAACGTTTACAAGCTAAATTACACAGGAAACCAAAATAACCCTCTTTGCAGGCTTCGCCAATTAAACTCTGAAATGCTGGACAGAAGAAATGATCTAACATTTGTGTCATGTATTGTTGATTCATAATTACCAGTCGTGAAATATGTAATTAATTTCCGAAAACCATCCTATTACCTTCTTTATTTTTTATAAGCATTTCACCCCAAGTAAGGCGGTAGTGCCACAAGCACGCAAGGAATTACAGAGAGTGGAAGCAAGAGTAAAGAGGCGTGATAGAGGAAATGATGAAGAGAAGAACGGGGGATTAGATCATGGCATCCGAACATGACGATTGGCATTGCAATTGAATAATTGTAGATTATAGCTAGCATAGAAGCAAATAAAAGGAAGGGAGTTCCACACACGGGAAGTGCGAAAAATGATGGCTACACCGATTCCTCCTATCTCCAAGCTATATAATGTCAAACTGACTTGGAAATTAATCGCAAACATTTTTCAGATTTTTCACACGATAAAAGATGTTTCTATTTTTAAACTAAAAATGGAAGAAAAAAAGAGACAAATCATATTGTCATGACCTCTGACAAAGTTCATTTAAGTGCAAACCTGAACAGCACATAATGCACCGCAAGTTATTCCTGAGTCGTAATGGGTTAATGGCAATGATGCTTCTCTCCCGAAACCATGACTGACTGCATATTCATTATCTAATAAAGGATTTGATGCTCTTACAGCTATTTTTTATGTGGTATATATATATATATATATATATATATATATATAGATAGATAGATAGATAGATAGATAGATAAAAAAAATAATTTTTAATTAAAAAATTTTTTTTTTATGAATATATTTATATATATATATATATATATATATATATATATATATATATATATATATATATATATGATATTTCAGATTGACCTCAATCTTTCTTCAGAAATAACTGTTTGTTTACAAGTAGCGCCCGTCGCGTGACGCGGACGTCACGTGATATGGAACGTCACTGTGTTCGAATATATATATATATATATATATATATATATATATATATATATATATATATATATCATAAGCACATATTTGCAGAAAGGTATTCATAACTCTTTGTGGAACTGTATACGTACGTATTTTTATATGGATATATTGATACATTTATGTCAGCAGCTATAGATATTTCTTTCTCTCTTTCTTACTTTTTCGCTATCTGTCTGTCTGTCTCTTTATATTTTTAACTATCTATCCCACCTGTGCGTCTATCTATCTATCTCACATTCTGTTCGTCTATCTATCTATCTATCTATCTATCTATCTATCTATCTATCTATCTATCTCTATTTATAACTATCTATCTATCTCACCTTCTATGCATCTATCTATCTATCTATTTATAAGACACTCGCGTTCACTCACAAATACATACACACTTAGAAATATATATAAATATATATTTATATACAACGTAATTGTTATTATTTATTGTTGAATAAACGAATAAGATAAACTAAAGCGAGAGGAAATGCCATTGTGATAATTATGGGCGTTTTAACTATGGTTTACAAATAACGTTTCGCTGCCAAGATCTCGCGGCATCCGAGACTTTGTTGCATTAGCAAGCGTTTCGTCTCCTTTTTTCTTTGTTCTTCACTGCAAAACGCTTGGCGCCTTACATACCACAAACACCAACACTTGTCAGCCATGGGCCATGGACTGGACTTCTCTGTGTAAACAGAGTTAGATGCTGTTTTTGTTTTAATGAGAACAGGCGGGGGAGGGTGAAAGACGATGACGAACGGGAAGTGATTACTTTGCTTATTATGACTGAAATAGCTGAGTCCTTTTAACGAGGGAAAGGCGGTAAATGTTATGGACATTCTTAGCCTAGAGGGCGGCACTAACAAGCCTATTTTCTCGTTATAACCTCTTCATATCCGAATTCTCCGCGGTCATGTTTGAAGGCAAAATGCGACCAGGTCTTCACAGAATTCAGGCAACTTTCTACCTTAGAGCGACTCATTTTCTCTATCCTTAATATCATTATTATTTACAACACACACACACGCACATACATACACACACACATATATACACACACGCACACGCGCACGCACGCACATATATATGGGAGCAGTATGCTGAAAAGTTATAAGCCCAGGAAGACCGTTTTCGGGAAAAAAATGGTCCGATAGTTGGACATTTCATCAGATACTGCAAAGAGCAACGAACCCACTTTATATATATATATATATATATATATATATGTGTGTGTGTGTGTGTGTGTGTGTGTGCGTAAAATACATTTATGTATATATATACATATATATATATATTCATCCATAGACGAACTGTTTCGCTGTATCACAGCTCCTCATTGTGGCTAGACGTCCGATTTTTTCAATCCGGGGTCGAAATTTTGTGGGAGAAAGCGCTTGATCAGTTCAAAATGTTTTGAACAAGATCAGTACGCTCAAACTCTCCATCACAATGTGACGTGGTTGTCTCAGGGTTGATCCGTTGGTCACGGCACCACATGTGACGTGGTTGTCTCAGGGTTGATCCGTTGTTGATCTCATGCAATTCTATTCTACTTTCTAACATGCAAGGGTAATGTTCTTTCCATTTTTTTTTTTTATCTCATGCAATGAAATGTTCTTTTTCATTTTCTTTTGTTCTACATGCAATGAAATGTTCTTTTCATTTTCTTTTTGTTCTACAGGCAATGTAATGTTCTTTTTTTAGTATCATTTTCCGCCACTCTGGTTCTAAAATTGATCCGGTGCTAATATATCCTCATCTAAGATTCCTTTGTTTGCTCTACTAGCTTCCTTCGTTCCTCCTCGAATTTACTCACCCGATTCAGAGTTCGTAGGGGAAGCGCTCTCCTATCTCCCCCCTCTCCTAACCTTTATAGTCTTTTGAGCTTGGTTCACCATCATAATGGGCACCAACTCGGCTGCCTCCACTACCGTTTCGCAGGGTTACCTCCTGCCATCTTCTAGGCTCTTTCCTTCTACAGGGACCAACTGCAGAGGTCCTCTCCGTACCTTTTGCCGGGATTTCTGACATTAGCCTACCCTTTCCCTGACACTGCGGTCCCAGGAGGTAACTTTACATCTTCTTCCACCACTATGGTTATCTTCCTCTTCCTCTGGTGGGCATCCCAATGGCGTTCTCTCGCCGTTCACCACCAACACAGTAGGATTAAAACTCGATCTGGGCCTTTTGTTCTACAAGATTTGGGGTTCTTCTCCCTCCTGATTCATCTTCCGAGCCAATCTTCTCCCAAGATTGCCTCTGTACACAGGTCGGGGGTTACGTAAAAAAATTTTGGGTGCTTTTCACCCTCCCCAATCCTCACCGGGAGCCTCACCATCCCTTTTATCTCCAGGGGGGGCCCTCTCCATCTGCTTGCGTGATCTCTATGTCCGCTTCCCGTAACCTTCTCTTCCGTTTCACCCGCCTGTATGTTTCCTTCAATTCTTCTCTCATCAATGACACAGATGCTCCTGTGTCCACCAAAGCCCTCATCTCTCTACCACCTATCTCTGCTCTACAGGATAGTTCTTTCTCTTGCTTTAGCAAAGAGAACACTTGAGCTTTCTTCTTCCTGGGTCCCCACCTTTGGGTTAACCCAGCCATAGGCGCCGGTAGTAATAAATCACCTTCATTTTTTCCATGAGGTGGAGTTCTGCGCCCCTGCACCTGGGCGACCCCTGGCCGGACCTCTCCCGGTCTCCCATGGCCGTTTCTAAAAATACAGTTTCTTTTCAGGTGTCCTGGCCTCCTGCAAAACCAGCACCTTCTTGTTGGACAGCTTGCCGCAAAGTGGCCCGCCTGACCACATGTCCAACATTTTGCTCTTTCCCTTTTTTAACTGGGTTGGCCTTGCATCTATTCTCGGGGGAACCTGTCCTCTATTCAAGGGTTCACCCGTTCACTGGTCCAAGCTTTTTATTTCTCTTTTTTTAACTGGGCCACCCTCCTCTTAATTCTGGGGTGGCCCTGCCATTTTTTTCCCTGGGCCGGTCTCTTGGGCTCAGCCTTCTTTGTTAATATCGGTGGGGCACCCTTCCTCAGCCCGCACCACTTGGCCAGGTGTCCTTTCTTACCACACCTGGTGCATCTGTCCTGATTGAAGTCTGGGGGCAACCCCACTTCGTCGGACATTCCGCCCCCTGTGGTCCCTCGTACCCACAGGTCCAGCAGACCAGCCCGTATCGACCCGGCGTGGGCTTATAAAGCCATGCGTGGTCGACCATGCCCTTCTATTGGGGTCCTCCTCCCATAATTCTGCCAGATCCACCTCTTCCTTAACCCTCTGATTCCACACGGGGTTCTTCCGCCCTACCCCCTTCTTCCAGCCTCCTGACTTGGTATCTGCTTCTTCCCACACCTCTTCACTTTATCCCACACCCCCTGGCTCTCCCTGGCCAGCTCTATCGCTGCCGACAGTCTGAGCGGTCCTTCTTTCAATACGTCGTGACGAACACGCTCGTCGCTCAGCGCCTCTACATACAGGTCCGCCAGTTGGGCCTGCATAACCGCATTATCCCCTGACCACTTCGGGGAATGCCAACGACGATAGCTTCCCCGCTCGGGCCTGCTCGGGGCCCCATATTGGGCTATGCCTGTACCATGCCTGTTTGTGGCATCGTCTTTTATGCCAAATACAGGGTTTCTTGGTCCGAAAGCTCGTAGATGGTTCGGCCGAAAGCTCTTGGTTCTCGAGGATTGCCAGCCAGTTTTTAAACTCCTTCCCGCTGCCATCAAATACTGGGACCCTCGGTCCACCCAACAGCTTCCTTAAATCCACTGACAACCCCCGCCCTACTTCCTCTTCACCCCCCACTGCTCTATCCGAATCATAGTCAGACATGTCTACAGAGAAAGACAGTCTATGCAGCAACAATCGAGGTTGGGAAATAAAATAAGGTGTCCTACCTTGCAGACGATTCTGTTCTTTTCTTCCTTTGGTCCCGGGTCGTTCTGAGTTCTGTTTGAATTTTCAGCAACGGCGGTCGATCGTGGTCTTCTCAGGGTTGAAATCCCTCGGTCACTGCACCACTTGTGACGTGGTTGTCTCAGGGTTGATCCGTTGGTCACGGCACCACATGTGACGTGGTTGTCTCAGGGTTGATCCGTTGGTCACGGCACCACATGTGACGGTTACACACCTGGCCCAGGGTCGAATCCCTGGTTACGGCGTTAACTGTGACGTCGCTCCTCCTGGTCGCTCCTCCTGGTTCCAAGCGTGCCGCTCCAACCCCTTGGTTGATGATCACCAGCCTCGCCTTTCCCAACTCGCTTCCAATACCTGGTTACTGAAGCAACTGTACTGATCTCCGGTCTGTCTACCCACGTTGTGTTTAGATCTTAGACAGACGGGACCAGCAGGGATTGGGGCCGATACAAGTTGAGTCCGACGGGGTGGCAAAACACAAGTAAAAGAAAAAAAACTCACGAGACAAAAATTACTGATAAAAAAGGGTGACAACCTTTATATCTAATGTCCGTTACATAAAGAAAATTGTTCTTATTTCCCGACCCGCTCTGTGGACTATGGCACCAAGCTTCTATCACACAACCTAAGGATTTCGAATTGCCTACTCTTTAGAATTGTGTATGTCGAAGTGTGGTTTAGCTCGACACTGGGGCTAATTTCTATCGATCATTCGCTGTTGATTCTTCTTCTTCGACGACTTAGATAGAACTTCTCTTGTCTTCGACTTGGGCTGGATCTTCTCTGCGGCTTTCGAGTAATCTTCTTCTTCGTCTACTTGGGCTGGAAGTTCTCTTGTCTTCGACTTGGGTGGAAAGATTCTCTTGTCTTCGACTTGGGTGGAAAGATTCTCTTGTCTTCGACTTGGGTGGAAAGGATTTCTTGCCGCAACTCAGCCGCTACTCTCAACTCAACTGGTCCGAAGTGATCTCTTCTCGCTGCCGTCCGGGGCTGAACTCTTCTCGCTGCCGTCCGGGGCTGAACTCTTCTCGCTGCCGTCCGGGGCTGAACTTCTGTCTTCGACTTGGGCTGGAAGGATTTCTTGTCTGAGGATTCTTTGCCCGCAAAGGGCGAGTGAATCGGTTCGATGCCCGCGTTCAGGCTCTTTCCCGCCCGCGGTCCAGCTGCAACTCATTTCTGTCGACTGGGGTCCTGCTTTTATTGACGCCGCAACAAAACGGGGTGGGTTTGTCGGCGTCAGGGGTTTCTCGATAATTCCAATAGCCGCATTAATTCTGTTTCCCCATTATCGCTATTGTTTTCACCCCTACTTCCTCACAGTGCCTTTGGTGGGGAGGCGTACACCCATCTCTCCCGGTTTCTCGTATGTCAGGTGACCGTTTTTTGACCAATGGTTCCTGATCGAGCATTCTTCCTCTTCTTTCCGCATATCACGTGACCGCTTTCGGCTAATGAGATTGTGGTTGGGCGCCTCCCATCTCAAATCGGGCGTGGCTTACATCGTTCTTGTTTTAAAAAAACAAAATCTAATTTTGCCCTTTTTTCACGTACGAAAAATGACAATCTTGGCTTTTTCTCACCTGGGCTCTGTCAAAACAGCCTGCCGCTAATTAGATGTGACTTCAGGAAAGAATATTGGCGCCATCTGTGAGCTGAGACAATCGTTTTTTCACCTCTTGTTTTTGTCAGACCCGACAGTCAGAAAATCTTAATTATCTACATTGAAAATGTCCCCACTTTATTATCGTGGGTTTCCAATTCTTAACAGGCCAGAATCTGTATACAGTTCCAACGGTCACTCCCCTCAACCCAAAATACACTTTTTCTCCGATTAAAAAAAATTTCGTTTCTATTGTTCTAAAAAGAAATTCCCCTTTCTCCAATTTGACAATGAGTCTTTCCACGCAAAAGTAAACTAGGTGCTTTGACCGATTTTTTTATTATCAATACACTCTTATCAAGCATTGTCCCTTCCACTCTCTAAATGACTTTCCCTTCTAAATAACAAATCCCATTGTTCTTTCGAAAATCGGCCAAGATGTTGGCCTAATTACCTTTCTGATACGTGTTTTTGTTAATGACCGCTTTTTGTATTTCTCGACCTCTCTCTTTTGCTTTTTCTCTTTCTTTCTCTTCTTTTTCTTTTAGGATCGTCTAAGTACAACTTAGTGAATTATTTTCAACTCAATTATTCTTCGTCTAAAAAAAAATTAACAACCTGTTTAATAAACCGAGTAAAGAAAAATTAAATCATATTTCTATGAATATTTCTAATAATGCAAGGTGCCACAACAATGACTTCTGAATTTCTGCCAGCACAGCCATTGACGAGCATTTCCTTCAATTCACTTTCTCTCACAAGGCTTGGGTCAACCGGTGGAATAGCTTTTGGGCACTTTCTAAAGGCTTCGCAGGCTGAGATCTGAGCTAATAATGAGATTCGAACTCGGCTTCCATGGTTAGAAAGCAAACATTCTCTTCATTCGGCCACATGTCTTTCGTTCTCAGGAAAACGCAAGAACCGATTTTAATCGCGCTAGACAAGTGGTCCTTAACCTGAGTTTGATCGGAGCCTAGTGGTTCACTGAGTAATTCTCTGGGTTTTGGTGCTGATCAAGTTATGTCGATGAAATATACCTCAACGAAATAAATGAACTTCAGCAGAGCCTGGTTCAACAACAACTCCTCAGAGCAACAACGCTCTCAACGTTTTGGTGCCACCAAATTGTAGTGTACCCTATTATTGACAAGGAATGCCTTGAGATACTCATACTGATGGTTATAACGTATCTTTGCAAGCAGTCCTTTTCGAGGATGGTAGACATGAAAACGAATAAAAAGAACAGACTTTGTTGTGAAAATGATATGCGAGCGGAACTTGTCAAGTTGAAGGCGCGCATTTCTGAACTTGTTTCTGAAAGGCAACAGCAAAAGTCACATCGACTTGCAGTAAATATTCGTTAAATTATGTTTTGTTTATGTGTGAAAGTCATTTTCTGTTGGCTTTGAACAGTGTTATATTATGTGCAACTGAAGCAGAGATCATTTGGGCACTAATAAAATATATACCTATACTTTGAAGAAATCATATTTTATTTTTTTTCCAATTACGAAGAGGGTCTGTGAATGCTAAAGTGAAATATGCAGGATTCAGTGCCTCCAACAAGGTTAAGAAAAACTCAGACACTCTTAGCTATTGAAATCTCTGAATTAAGAAATCTGTGAGACTGATTGGAAACTTTGTTCCACAATGTGCGCAATTTCTCTATTATCATGTTTTCCGAAAAAAAAAATTATTGGTTCTACAACTGACATCCCCTCTTTTCTTTGTGCCGTGTTCCTGCAGGATATCGGCGATAATCGCTCTCCACAACTTCCTATTCTTCTTACGAGTTTTTCCGCTTATCTCAAGCCACGATCATTCACTATCCTTCTCCTATATTTCTTGCCATCTATATGTCATTTGAGTTTTTCCAAGTCCTCCTTTCTTATTATATGTTCAAGAAACTTCAGCTGCCTCTTTGCGATTTGTTACCATTTTTTATCCCACGCCGAGTCCCAAGCTGCTTTCATAAACTGTCAATGGAATTCTCCGGGGCCTTCTGTAGAACCATAATAATGATGTCTCAGTTTACTCTTTATATGTGGAGATATTTCCAGTATTTCCTCAAAAATCATTGCTTCGTTCCTAGTGATAATTCGCAATCGAGACTAGAATTCATTAAGCCCATCCCCGCCATATATATATATATATATATATATATATATATATATATATATATATATATATATATACAAAAAACAAATGCAAAGATTAATGATTTAATTGGCGAGAAATCCATCGTCGCAAACAATTCAAATATTATACAAAAAAACCCGAAACTGTTATGAATAAAGAGATCCTTGATTCTATAAATTTCTGCTGCATTAGTTCTTATTTCTACTACAAGCTTTCGTCTGTTCCTACAGACATCTTCAGGTATGGAATAGATGTTGTTCTTGTTTTTTCTCTCAGTAATAAGAGGACAACGGAAATATATGTATTGTTGTATCCGAAAAATGCTATTGGAAATGAGTTATTGTTTTTGGAGCGTGCAGTAGCAACGCTGAGTTTGATTTTAAATTTTACAGGTTTTTGTATATTATTTGAATTGTTTGCGACGATGGATTCTTCGCCAATTAAATCATTAACCTTTGCATTTGTTTTTGTATGAATAATTCATGAATTTTTAAAGTGATTGAACGTTTATCGAAATTAAAATAACTGATCCAAGTGCGACTTTTGGATAATAAGTGCGACATTACTGTAATTATTGAACAATATAGTTCATGCCACTTTGACAGAAAATTTACCAGTAAAAAAAATTCGCTTATCACCATATTTGTACAAGAACGCACAACTGTAAAATTTAAAATCAAACTCAGCGTTGCTACTGCACGCTCCAAAAACAATAACTCATTTCCAAATCAAAACAGACAACTGAAATTTTTCAAGATCAGCGTTCCGTTTCAATATGATCACGTCGGCGTCACGTGGGCGATGTTGTGAAAACGTATTTCTAAAATATAGTATTTTGAATGAAAAATGAAATCTTAGACGGATTTATGAGGCAGGCATAATATCCATCTCACGCATGGTGAATACTAGACCTGGCTTCTTTAATATTTCCCCTTTTCTAGCAAGGTTAATACTCGGCAAACGTACATATAAGTTTTAGATTAAAATAAAATTCTTTTCATTTTTATTTCTTGATATATATATATATATATATATATATATATATATATATATTTGAAAATATTTTGAAGGTACAGAATCTAATTTCAGAAATAAAAGTGTGTAGCTTAATATTACAAGACATATTAAAAGCGAAGCAACCGGTTTCGCTCCCGTTCTTCAGGCCTCTACGGGAGAATTGAAACAACAGAAAATGTGTAATGAGAAGGAGAAGGGAAAAGAATTGAACACAAGGAGCTAGAGACGAATAACCGCGAGCCCCAACAAACATTCACGCCGTTTACAGAGGGAAATCTTGCCTGACCCAATATAAAGTGCATCCAGCACCCTGAGATGAAATAACGAATGCGACCGGGACAGAAGAGTGAACCAATCAGCACTAAAATTAGCAGCACACCCTCGGTTATTTAAAAAGTGCTCACATATAGCGGAACCATAAGCATTTGGTACACGTCCATTCAACGACAAGGTGTGATTCGTGATCTTAGTGGGAATATGTCGTTTAATCCTCATGTCCAGGCGTTGAGTAGTTCTCCCTATGTAGTCAGCACCGCAACTACAAATATATTTGTAAACAACAGAATTAATTTGATAAGGAGGAGAGCATCCTTGCACCCAGAACGAAACATTGGCCGGGTTTGAAAAACTATACGGACATATATATATATATATATATATATATATATATATATATATATATATATATATATAAATTGTGCATTTAGACAGTAATCCCTCTTTTAAAGACGTTTACGTGAAGTTAGGCCTAATGTTGCTAATTTGATTAACAAATGCAACATTAAAAAGATAAAAAAAATAAACAATATATCAATTCCTCAAATGCAACTGTATCTATAAGGCAACTTCTCCCCTTAAGGGTAAATGCCAATATGAATGTGTAGTATATAAAGCAGAGGTATATAGCATCAAAGCAAAAAATAGTCGCAAAGATAACAAAGTTCACGTTGGTTCAAAAAAGGGAAATTTAAAAATTGATATTATAACCATAGAAGTAGTTTCGGACATGAGATATATAAGCATACAATTTATCATGTGTTTAAAACTAAAAAGAAGTAAGGCGTAGACCCCATACTAAAATGAGATATAATAAAAAATGCAGTAAATATATGGCTGTCGATAGGTATTTTCTCCTATATATATGGAGGAAAAATCAGCTATCACCTTTTATTATAACACCCAATATGTTACTCAATCAATGATCGGAAATTCTCAGTGTCTGCGGACACACACACAAAAAAAATGCCTAGTCAATTCAATAAAAGAATAATTGTTTTTTTTTTTCTTCTTTTTTTTTGTTTTTTTTTTTCGGGCGGGAGTTTTTCCAATAAAATATCTTTGTCAGACCCTCCTCTGTTTTTTGGTCGTGTTTTTGTTTTTTGTTTTATGCTATTATTTTTTTCCTTGGTGGTAGTTTTTATTTTACCATAAAACGTCGTTTGGGCAAACCCTCTTTAGCCAGGATTCTGTTAGGAAAAAAAAAAACTAGGTAGGTAGGTTCTGGCTCACTAGGACTTTTAGTTTATATATATATATATATATATATATATATATATATATATATATATATAATAAAAAGGCTTAAACACTAATATTCCATGGTCATAATTTATTCCATTGAATCGTAAATACGATCCAATTAATTCGTAGACCTGATGAATTGGACCGTATTAACGATTTCATTGGAATAAATTATGACCATGGAATATTAGTGTTTAAGCCTTTTTATTATATCCTTACTCTGTCCTGGACATTGAGTTCTTCTTGGATTCTATCCTCTTGGAGTTTTTTATTCCAAAAATATACATGTATGTGTATGCACCTATGTATATATATTTTGCATATGTATGTGTATATTTACAACTAATATTATCTCTCTCTCTCTCTTTATATATATATATATATATATATATATATATATATATATATATATATATATATATATATATATATGTGTGTGTGTGTGTGTGTGTGTAAGCAAATATAAGTAGATATAAATCCGACAGAATGAAGAAAAATATTTGGAAAAACAAACAAAAATCTTTAAATGCAATTATGTTGTTTTAATATGAATGAAATGTCAATGTCTGACGTTTCGGTTTAATAAACCTTCTTCAGGACAATATTCATTAAAATACAATTAACATAATCAGTTTAACTTGACGAAGACGATGGACATAAAAACAAGTCTTATTCAAAACAGTTAACTGAAAATTTTAAATGATCAGCTTTCCGTTTAAGCGTGGTCACGTTGTCGTCAAATGGGCGACGCTTTCAAAACGTATTCCTAAAATTTGAGTATTTTAAATGAAAATGAAAATGAAAAGAATTCTATTATGATCTAAAATTTATATGTATGCTTGTCGAGCATTAATCTTGCTAGAAAAGGGGAAATACTAAAGAAACCAGGTCTAGTATTCACCGTGCGTGAGATGGATATTATACCTGCTTCATAAATCCTCCTAAGATTTCTATTATGACAATTTTTTAATATCTTCACGGAATCAAAATCGAAATTATGATCTGCTTTAGTTGTGTGTACAACTAAAGCATTGTTTAAATTTCCGAGGCGAATATCTCGTTTATGTTCGAAAACACGAGATTTTACGGACCTACATGTTTCACCCACATATTTTAAGTGACAGTCTTTGCATGAGATTTGGTAGATGCAAGCATCGGATGTAATATGTTGTCTGCTGGTATTATTTAATAAACTACGGATAGTTCTAGTAGGTAATATTGTAGTTCTAATTTTTAACGCATTTAAATTATTAGAGATACGTTCGGTCAAATGGTTATTTGGTTGAAAGATGCGATCAAAAGAATTATTATCAGGGGCAGCTGAAAGTGTACCTTTCATTGATGTAGTTGTAGTGGCCTTCGAGGTGTCATTTTGCGCTGATGAGTGAATTTTCAACACTTTATTTTTAGCTCTCTGTAATAATTGTCTCGGATACGAAAGATTTGAAAAGGTATCTTCAATATATGTGAATTCATCATTTAAATATTTTGATGAACAGATGCGAAGAGCCCTTAAATAGAATCCAATAATAATACCCCTCTTAGTGTTAGTATCATGGTGAGAGTAAAAATGTAAATAGTCATTTTTACATGTGGATTTACGATATACTTTGAATTCTAATTTATTTTTAATGAGGAGTATGTCTAAAAAAAGTAAGGAATTATTAGACTCAAGTTCATAAGTAAATTCTATAGTAGGTTCTATTTTATTTAATCTATCAAAACTCATAAGCCTAACATTCCATTAAGGCCCATCATCTCGGGTATAGGCTCAGCTCCTCATAATATCGCTAGGTATTTAACTAAATTTCTAACTCCAATTCTGGGCACCGTAAGTAACGCACATATAAAGAATTCAAGCTCTCTTCTAAATAAGTTGAGAAATATTGATATAGATAACAAATCCCTAGCTAGCTTAGACATCAAATCTTTATTTACTAATATACCTGTTGATAAATGCATTAAACAATTAGAGAACCACCTTAAGAAAATTGACTTTAAGCTACCTATCTCTATCTCGAAATGCATCAAATTATGCATCCTTTGCACTTCACTGAGCATGCGTCTGAATTAGGGATTCGCTAGCCGCCCTAGTATCTTCGAATACAAATAGCCAGCTATTATTAGCTATTATATATATATGTGTGTGTTTGTGTGTGGGTGCGTAATATGAATTATGAACACGGTCGCAACATGTTGACCGTGTTCGGAAATTCAATATATTCATATCGCAATGTCTACATATTAAAAAAAATCTCTGATAATCATTATTAAAGAGAGAGGACAATAAAGGATCAGGATGAAGGATAAAGAAGATGACGACTGACATTGCATATAATTGTTTGAAGATAAATGTAGACTGGAAAGCAAGAAGCTGGAAGAGAGTTCCACAAGTTTTCAAGTTTGAGAGAAGAGACTAATAACATAGAACTTACGGTTACATCGAACAAATTCAACTGTAAAATGATGAAGATCTGGCTGCCAACTGCTCTTCAATTCGTAAAGTCGATCGCTGAGCTAAGAATTATTTTGAGAGATGTAGAATATTTAGGGATGGCAGGCTCACTGAAAGAAGGTGAAGTAGACAATGATAATTGTAATGTTATCATACTGAAATTATGATAACATTAGTCCTGCATTCCTTCTTAAATAACAGTTTTTATGGCACATATTTACTCATGTCTGAATACTTTTGTCCCACTGTAATGTTTGTTTATATTTATCCTCCTTTGTTAAGAAATATGCATTTTATCTATTCATTTTAATTCTATATCAAAATGCATCACCTGAAATGACATTATGAAGCGTTTTTGGCTATGTCTACATAAACTAGGCTGTGAGCACTTTAATTTACTGCGTAGGTAGGTATTTGCTTTCGAGTCTTTAT
>CAHIKZ030001902.1:2367500-2447500 GCA_903632075.3 Acanthosepion pharaonis | reverse complement strand
TAACCCTCGTGGGAGGGGGCTAAATATCACTACCAGTCTTTGATATCGAAGAATTACGGAATAGCTGCTGATGGTATTGGCGATATAGTCAGATTCAGTAGAGTGTCTGACTCGTGAGTGTTAATCTTTAACGTTGTTTCATTGAACAGATACGTACTGCGTTGTATTCTATATTCATAGACTATGGTGAACATGGTCAACAATATGATCCAGATTCATTACATCATAGGAGAATCTGACATTGAATGAGGAATATGCAGATATTTTCTTTAAACTTTTCCCAACCCAGGATGAGTTTTGGGGTATCACTTTGGCCACTAAAAACGAAACAATCTATACCGTGGAAACACCCCCCCATCAGGCTTCAAATACGGACAAGACCGTGTCATCTGCAGGGATAGTGATGACATCTGTTTTTGGGGTGCTTTTGGTCTAATTGACTATCTTCAAAAGAGCCACAAGATTACTGGAGAGCACTATGCCAGCTTGTTAAAGTAGTTACAAAAGGCTATCGAGACCAAACGTCCAGGAAAACTGAGGAAAGTGATCTTGTTTCATCAAGCTAATACTTCAATGACTTCTTTTCATGACTGTGGATTTGAATTGGTTGAGCACCTTCGGTGTTCTCCTCATTTGACTATCATCTGTTAACCAGTATCGCTGTGATGATGACGTCATAACTGTTGTCGATGATTTTTTGACGAACAAGATGAACAGTTAGATGTCTTTTTACGCGGAATAAAACAATGCAGGGATTAAGAAGGAGAGTTGAAATTAATGTATGCAATATATATATATATATATATATATATATATATATATATATGTGTGTGTGTGTGTGTTTGTGTGTTTGTGTGTGTGTGTGTGTGTTTGTACATAGATATAAACAAACAAAGATAGATAGATAGATAGATAGATATGAAAAGAGGTAGGTAGGTTGCTAACTAGCTAGCTTGCTAAATATATAGACTGGGATAGATAAATCGATAGAAACAAAATAGATTGAAACAGTGTTATATACCATATCTATGAAAACAAATGGGTATGTCCCAGTCCTCATAAATACGTTGGACACTATTGTAAGTGTGGATCATATGCTGTCTAAGTAGTCCCCGACAAGCAGTGGTTTACCTATATCACGCCGCTGGCGAGTATTTATATATATATATATATATATATATATATATATATATATATATATATAGTGTAACCCGGATATAAGAGACCCGGATATAAGACAAACCCGGATATAAGAGATTTTCTCTCATCCCAAATTAGAGCGTGTGTTAATGTATATAAAATAGACCAAACGGTCTATTTTATATACATGATATAAGAGACCCGTGATATAAGAGAAACCCAGATATAAGAGACTTCTTCTCCGGTCTCGACAACTCTCTTATATCCGGGTTACACTGTATATATATATATATATATATATATATATATATATATATATATATATATGATATGTCTACATATATATATATTTATTTGATATTATTTATGTTCTTGGTCTGAGGATATGATCCCGGTGTTAGGCACAGTAGAAAAATGCCTGAACAGCATACCACAAGTTGACCCATGCTTTATGAGTGAAATTGGATTGACGGAGCCATTTGGATGTCGTCGATGATTGTGCTAGAACGCAGTCACCAGTCATCGTGATCGAGGGGTTTAAGCGTGCTGATCTTGCTCAGACTTTTCATCACGCCAGATAACGCGCTCTCTCCCAGAAACTTTAACTAAGGACCGCTTTGAACCTCGTGGACTGGATTTACGGAATCACAAAGAACTGTACGAAATACCTGTAACCACATTATATGAGAACTTTTAACAACAGCTCCAACTAAGATAGCAAAGAGAAAATAATCATAATATATTCACGATATTGACGTCCTCACTTCTCCAAACAAAAGATAAGTATATTTCCATCAATAACGGAAAGAGCAATAACAGTTAGCGGGTATTAAAAACTATTTTCCTGAAAAATAGTTTTAATAGAAAGATTTTATAAATTTCAACCGATGATAGCTCTGGTTGCTCGGTCACTGAATGTCGAATATAGGATACGATTAAAATTGCTACAACCATTCGTGGTGAAGAGAACATATACTACAGCTTGATCCTAGCCAAATGGCCAGAGAGAGAATAAAAACATCGCTTGAGTAGCACTGGTTGCTCGCTCAATTGTTTCTTTAGAAAGAAATAGCAAATATTAGCTAATACTAGCAGCCATACCCATCTGGTCGACCAGAAAAAGAATGGAGCAAAAACAGCATCATATTTAGATGTAATAGAGTCTATCTTCTTCAATTACTTTAAAGTACTTTCTTTAAAAAAAAATTGAATTAATGCAGTTACTGATATAACAGAAATAGTCTGTATTTATTCAATCAAAGTTAGCCAAGAACATGAAGGGGTAAAACAGGAAACATGAAGACCCACTTCAGACCACAATTATCTTGGAGGTTTTGAAATCCAATTTCTCAGTGTGCTACCAGGGATGTAAAAGAGGATACATTTATAAAGCAATTGTTATGTTTGATAAAAATTGGTTGAAAGATCAACGAAAAATAAGAAAGAAACCAGTAACCATTTTTCGCTATTTATGCGGGTTTTCACTATATGGGTGGACTCAATTATCAAGTTAAATGACTGTTAAATAATCAACTTATTGTTGGCTACAATTGAGTGAAGTTTGTATTCGATTGCTTGAAAATCAAAGGAGTTTTTAGTTTAAAATTTGATTTTTCGTTTTTCGCAGTTTTCAGTGGCGTAGAAATAAAAATGAGGTATCGTTGAGCTCTTCATAATGTAAGTAACCTACATACCGAGTTTGAACCAAATCGGAAAAAAAAAACTGAATTTATCGATTTTTGATCGGCTTTATCCATTACTGATTTTTTAAAAACAATATCGATTTTTTTACGCTAAGAAACTATCTCTTACAGTGTACAATCTATGTGCCAAGGTTGTTCAAAATCGGTTTGATGGACCTCGAGTGAAAAGTAATCACACAGACAGACAGACAGATAATAATTCAGACAGACAGACAGACAGATAATCATTCAGACACACAGACGTCCTCTGTTTTAATATATAATTAGCGAGAACTGACAGTAAACTTTGATCCCAGGGAATGAAGAAAAGCGTAACTCGATTAACAGTTGCTTCTCCGACAATGATGGTGAATGTTTCCTTATAAGGAAACAGCTAATATTACCATTATCAATTGAGCATCGTTTAAGTATTAAATAATAGCAAGAATTCGACGGCATCAAACAACAAGGCGTTCACTGGACATAACGTCGCAAGAAAAATGAGATATTTTGACAATAGCGTTAGCGGTGTTTGGTTGTCGTGTAGAAGGCATCCGTATAAAGGTTAATAAGACGTGTGGCTGATATTTTCTGGCTCGCAGTCCGGTACTTAACAGCTTTCTACTTCAACGAAAAGCGTGGGGATATTTTTCCTGTTTCTCCATTTCTCTTTCTCTCTCCTCTCTCCTTCGCTCTCTCTTTTTTTTTTCTCTCTCTCTGTCTCTCTTTCCCTCCACGCATCTACTTTTCTGCTAGATGCAAAGCTCTTGACAGACGCATGATTTTGAATATGCTGCGTCTGTCAATGCCTTGCGTGATGTCAACGAAATATGCGCCCCCTACCGTAGGTTTAATGTCGGCTTCAGAATTCAAAGACTGCGTCCCATCGTAACTACGATCATAAAATTCGATATGCAAAAACTGAAGCTGACGCGCCAATACGTTTATGTAGGTGTAGTGTGGAATTATATATTCATAGAAACATATATATATATATATATATATATTTATTTTTATATATATATATATATATATATATATATATATATATATATATATATATATATGTGTGTGTGTGTGTGTGTGTGTGTGTGTGTGTATGTGTGCGTGTGTGTTTGGGCAGTAATCACTCTCTAATACATGTTGCCTTAATAAGCACTGAAAAGGTACTTTTGGTTTGGTTTGGTTTGTTTTACGACATATCATCTTCAATGGGTTATTTAATGCCGACAAGATTTTAGTGCTGGTAATATTCTTTTTTTTTTTTTCAAAATGTACTGCTGGTAATATTTTTCCCTCAAAAATTAAATACTGGTATTATCTAAATATTTTTAAATATTTTCTTTTCAAAAATGTAAATTATTTTTCTTTTCTTTTTTTAAATGTATTTTTTGGCAAAATTTTTAAAATTAAATACTGAAAAAATGTATTTTTGGCAATATTTTTTTAGAAAAATGTATTGCTGGTATTTTTCTTTTCAAAAATGTACTGCTGGTAATATTTTTCTCTAAAAATTAAATACTGGTATTATTTCTTTTCAAAATGTATTTTTGGCAATATTTTTTTAGAAAATGTATATTTTCTTTTCAAAAAATGTACTGCTGGTAATTTTTCTTTTAAATACAAAAAATGTATTTTTGGCAATATTTTTTAGAAAATGTATTGCCTATTTTTCTTTTCGTCAAAAATTAAATACTGGTATTATTTCTTTTCAAACATGTATTTTTTAGTAATATTTTTTTAGAAAAAATGTATTGTTGGTATTTTCTTTCAAAAATGTACCCTATTTTTATACTTTCATAATGTTTTGCCCTTTTTGGGGGAGTTAACTATTTTTCCATAGCTGGAACCCTGATAAGTGTTACCACCCCTGGCCAGAGTGGACCTGAGAACACCAGCAATTAAAAAGTGGTCCTACGCTCCACAAAACCTCCTGAGCTGTTAGATGTGGTTTATGGTCTTACCCAGGACGCGGATGTAGTTTATCGTCTTACCCAGAACGTCAATGTACTTTTTACCATGTGTTTCATATTGGAATTTTTGCGAACGATTTCATTTTTGGACAGACGGCCTCTGTAGATTTTGTCCAACTGTTTGTTCCTTTCAAGCGCTTTCGGCTAATCAATTAGTCGTTTTCAAAATTCGTGTTTTACAACGGTGAATCGCTTTCAATTTTAAACGGTATTCATGTTATATTAATGCACGCATAGAATGTTTATATAGATATTGCCGTTGCTGTTGATGTTTGTGAAACCATTTAAAAACATGAACTCTGGACAGTTTACAATTTGATTCCTAAATTATCACTTGAGGATTAAACAGGGCTTGATACTTTAATTCAATTTAATTTTAATAATTATATTGAAGTATTTGTTTCTTGTTTTTGAAACTTGAGAACTCTTATGTAGCGAAGGAATCATATTCTTTAAGAAAATAATTATAATTTAAGCTCTAATTCTGTATGGAGCACTGTTTTTAAAAATAAAAACAAAAATACTAAAGAACTTCTGATTATTTACCTAACGTGTTCTTTCCTATTTTTCTACATATTTGCATATATATATATATATATATAATAGGCACCAATGCTTCTTTCATACATGTTTCATAAAATACGACTGATAAGTTACTGCGATTAAATATTTTCTTTCATTTTTCTTGTGTTTGTAGAAGTGTTTCTGCTTCTAGATATAAAGTGTGTCATAACTGTTCAGATGCTCAATATATGCGACCGCTTTCGGCTGTTCTATGAGCTATTACCAAAGATGTGTTTTATTTTAATTCATACTTATAATTATATTAATTATACTCGTCTGGAAAAATCTTAGGTGTTTGGGCTTGTAAATGAAAAAAAACAATACCCAAGGAAAAATAAGGGACAAAAAAGAAAGAACTAAGAACATGTAATTGAGGCGAAACCAATCGTCCAAAATCCAAGTTCAAAGGCCAAAGAAAAAAACCCACTAAAACGTGTAAAGCAAAAGTAACTAAGTAAAGTGCTCAATACACTAAGTAGAGCAAATCTAACTATAAACCTAAAGAGCCAGGCAAACCTACCTCGGTTTCACCTCCGCAGATAATCAGGGTACGCTGGCCAGCGTACCCTGACGATATATATATATATATATATATATATATATATATATATATATATATATATATATATAGGTTGAATAATGTATGAGAAAGTGGAAACGTTTTCGTGCGACGCGTTACCTCTTTTAGGACTTCAACGGACTAAATTTGTTACATTGTTGCGAATACACATGCGCATGAACTATGAAAGCTGAAAATTTAAATTTAATTTATATATATATATATATATATATATATATATATATATATATATATATGTATATATATATGTATATGTATATATATATATATATATATATATATATATATATATATATATATATATATATATATAAATAGTTATACTCGTTAGTACGACCTTTAGTTATTTTGGCTTGCAATTAAACAAACCAATGCCCAAATGTAAATATGGGAAAAAAAAGAAAGAACTAAGACTATGAAATTGAGACGAAAACAATCGTCCAGAATTGAAGCTCAGAGTCCAAAGAAAAAACCGGTATAGGTAAAACCGATGTAGGTTTACCTGTCGCTTTTTTGGTTCATATATATATATATATATATATATATATATATATATATATATATATATATATATATATACTAGTAGTAGAGCCTGCGTTGCCCGGGATGTAACAGTAAGAGATAGATCAAGTATCGACCATCATAAAGACTGAGAAATAAAATTGACAAGGATTATTGATTAAGGTTGACAGACACGAATGTCTTAATTAGATTTTTTTTTTTTTTTTACGAATTGGTCACACTCAAATACAAACATTGTTTTCAATCGTTATGAGTCTATCCATTGGTGAATAGAATTTTATTATAAACAATTGTCTTGTAAATGGAATTTTTAAAGCATTCTGAATGTAAAAATAAAGAAAAAAGGTGTGCAAGACAATAAGAAACACTACCTGCCAAAAAAAGTTAAGTTTTGTTGAAATCGGTTGAAAAATGTAGGAAATCCGATCCCATATATAAACGAACACACACACAAATAACCTGCGGTTTATGTATAACTCGATATGAGTTGTCCCCCTTTCATTCCGCGAAAGCGATGCCTCTTAATCGTTTTCAAATTGATTTCGTGTAAAAACAATTGTGTTTTTCCACTTTTTGACGCTGTCAGAACCACCGCAAGGTAATTTTACGTAGTCCTGTGAAGTTTTGTTGAAATCGGTTGAAAAATGTAGGAAATCCGAGCCAATATATAAACGTATAGACACACACACACACACACACACACACAACCTGGGTTTTATAATAAGTATATATATATATGTATTACATACCATAGGAATTAAGTTTACTCCATTATTATGATCATTTCACCTTACGAATTAAGATTAATTTGTAAGGATTTTCAAACCGATTAGGTTAATAAGAAAAATTAGAATAAAACTGGATTAACCCAAATTTGAAAAGGTAGACAAGAAGCAAAGAAAAGATAAAAATGGAAAAACGAAGAAAAGCAAAAGAAATAGTGATAAGACAAGATAGGAAGAATGGACAAAAGGAAAAAAGAAGTGAGTAGAGAGGGGGGGGAAGTAATGTGTCGACATGGGAATACCATGAAGAGATAGATACATATAGACTGACCGAAATGAAATAATCAGCCCGGTTTCAATTAGTAGGACAGAAGTGGAAAATTAGGAAAAATGTTATTTGATCTTAAATTAATAAATTAAAAATAATTCAATATTAAGAGATATAATCATATATTTATATTAATGTGAAAAAATTCCAGAATTATTAATGTATTAAATGTGAAAAAAAAACAGGGAGAAAATGTCATTTCATATTTTTCATTTTGAATTAAAAAGAACATATGTTAACATAAATTAAAACTATTATCATCTACAAGAAAATAAAAAATTCAGTTGGTCCGGACATTTACTATAAAAGTATTTATAAAAAAGACCGAGGAAAGAAACGTTATAGCGGTGGTAAAGAGTCTCAAGTCGAGCCGCCGATTAGGTTCAATAACAATGCAGATTCTTCTTTGGATTTTATCAAGAATCTCTTAATATATAGCAGGAGCACCGGACCCTATGTAGGAGCACCATTCCAAGCATGAATAAATGGTAGACCTATAGATATGTAATATTGATTCTGGAAAGAAAAATTCTCTCACATGACACAGTGAATCAACACTCTAAACAGCTGACCTAGCAGTTGATTCAATCACATCTTTTCACTTCGTGTAATTTGAGAATGTTAACTGAGTCAACGAGTCACTCTTATATATATATATATATATATATATATATATATATATATATATATATGTGTGTGTGTGTGTGTGTGTGTGTGTGTGTGTAATTGTCGGGAATCACTATATACATATATATATATATATATATATATGTGTGTGTGTGTGTTTAGAAGAAAGCATTTTCATCTATAGATATATATATATATATATTCATATATATATATATATATATATATATATATATATATGTGTGTGTGTGTGTGTGTGTGTGTGTGTGTGTGTGTGTGTGTGTGTGTAATTGTCGGGAATCACTATATATATATATATATATATATATATATATATATATATATATATATATATATAATTTCCTGGCTCTTACAGACCTTCTATTATCACAGTGTGAGATAGATAATAAGAAATGTAATGAAAACAAAAAAAAAAACATCTAAATGAAATCGACTAGAATATATACTAGGTGCGATGGATAAATTGTCCGCAGAAATGAAAATAAAGCTGGTGTCTCATTTTAACAGATATATTTACCAAAATTACACACAAATATCTTGAAATACTAAAGAGTGAATTTATTCAATAAAATCGACTTTAGCTTCAACCACGGCCTCCAGACAACTTCAGAATCTCCAGCATCTATTCTGGGTTGTCTCCTTGACAACTGCTGCCATAATCTCCAATTCATCTATTCTGGGAATTTTGTCTGTCTTCGCTGTTGTAAGTTAATAATCAAGAATGCTTCTGAGAGTTATCCTGTGATGTGGTCACAGAAATTGTCTGATAGACATGACTCTGTTCTTCTGCTTGCGTGGCGTGGTGTAGAGTCCTGTTTCTAGATAATGGTCTTTCACTAGCCACGGTCTTGACGCAGGGTAGTATTACCTCCTCAGTGTTCAGTCAGATCCCCCCAAAAAATTCGTGAGTTCTTTTGTTATTAGTTTGATCAGAGTGAGTTTTCCGAGCTGCTGTACCTTTGGAATCCCCATTAGATGCACCCAACTCCTTTCGAAGCCTCTTGTGACGTCGTCCCCCGGTCGCAGCGCCAACTGTGACGTTCTATCCTGATCTACCACGGCGCCAGTTGTGACGTGGCCTTTCCAGGGTCCTATCCCGGTCACGACACCAGTTGTGACGTCCCTAAACAGCACCAATTGTGACGTCTTCGCCGCGGCGCCAGCTGTTCGCTCCACGCTGCTCCGTCCGGGTGTCGCTGCTCCAAACGTGACGTCCGCGTGTCGCGTCAGTCGTGTTGTCTCGTCCTGTGACGACCAACTGGCTTGGTATCGGTCGCGGCACCCAAATGTGACGTTCTAATTTTTTGGTGATTCGGGTGGGAATCTGGTTAGATTTGATATCAGCCTCGCCGTTCCCAACTCGCTTCCAACGCCTGGTTACCAAGGTAACTGCACTGATCTCCAGTCTGCCTACCCACGTTGTGAATTGATCTTCGACAGACGAGATCAAACAGTGGTTGGGGCCGTAATGCAAATTGAGTTCAACGGGGGTGATAACACACAAATATGCATAAAAGAAAATAAAATGAAAACTCAAAAAGTTCAAAGTATCAAAGAAAAAGGTAACAAACTTTATGTCTAGTTGTTCGATACATAGGACTGCATCTATCTCCCGACCCGTTCTGTGGATTGTGACACGTCGTTTTCGCTAAGCTAGTTTTAACGCTTCAAGTTGTTTGCTCTCCAAGAAATTTGTGTTTCGGTGTGTCTTTGGACGAAAGTCGAAAAACTTATTTCGGTGGTCTGGTCCTAAGTCACTCTTCAAAATAATTGTTCTTGGTTGAAGAGGAGTCCGGAGTTTTGCGTGAATCTTGGTCAGCTATCTTGGTCTATCATCTCTGCCGCCAGGGCCCGAACTCTCTGGACACTCATCTCTGCTGCCAGGGTCCGAACTACTGGACACTCATCTCTGCCGTCAGGGCCCAAACTACTGGACACTCATCTCTGCCGTCAGGGCTCGAACTACTGGACACTCATCTCTGCCGTCAGGGCTCGAACTGATTTCTGCCTGTTGGGGTCTGGCTTTTATTGACGCCGACAAAAACCGGGTTGGGTCTGTTGGCGTCGGGGAGTTCCTCGATAATTCTAAATACATATCCACCTCTTTTATTTCTGGTTAGGGATTTTCTACTCTTTTCCATTTTTGGTAACTTTTTTTTCACTCCCACTTTCTCACCATGCTTCTGAGGGGCGTGAACTGTCCTCTCCACTTCTTCGTAGCAGCTTCTCATACTTATACTCTGGATGGGGGCGTCGACAGCCTTCTTCGTGCGTCACGTGATCACTCTCGGCCAATGAGGTCTTGGTCGG
Organism: Acanthosepion pharaonis; assembly: GCA_903632075.3. Lineage (NCBI taxonomy): Eukaryota > Metazoa > Mollusca > Cephalopoda > Sepiida > Sepiidae > Acanthosepion > Acanthosepion pharaonis. The sequence goes on along the minus strand of CAHIKZ030001902.1, from coordinate 2,437,028 downwards.
GTATCTTTCCTCCTCCTTCGTGCGTCATGTGATCACCACTTGACCAATGACGTCTTAGTCGGGCGTGAACAACCCGCGGATTTTTTTCGGAAAAAAAAATACCTTGCTTAACTAAAAAATTAATTATCTCTTCTTTTTCCTTTTTTTCTTCCTTTCAAATCGCCGTTATCATGAACGGATAATATGACAACTCTTTGTTCAACACGTGGCGTTTGTCAAGCAGTTTATCGCTAATTCATCAGATGGTTGGTTTTCCGACATGGCCTCACAAAAGAATTTTCTCCAAGTTTTCAGTCAGTCTGACGTCTCCAAGGAAGAAATAAAAACATTTCTTATTCCATTCATTTTCCTTCGGTTCATGTGTCTGATAACAAAATTTTATTATCGCAGGGCAAAAGTTTGTTTTGTCGAAAAGAGTTTAGTTAGCGAGACTGCTTGTGTGGGATTTTAATTTTCCATATCTAGCTAAGGCTCCGTAGCTACACCTGTGTTTTGTCAATTATCAAAATTTAACGTTTTCAAGTGGACTTATTTTGGCGAACATTTCTTGATAACACAATTCCATTCGCGCAGGCCAAGTAGGAAAATCGGTCAATGATTACTCGTAGGTGGCCTTTAATTTTCATATCTGTCCAAAGTCTTTTTTAGTCGCCTGTTTCTTGTCGTCACTTATCGAAATAACATTTTCGCTTGAATTTTTCCCTTGGCCGGTGGTCTGTGTTTTGATAATAAGATGCCTTCTCGTACCAATAGTTTGTTTTCATATCCTTAGATAACACTTCCCTACCCACTCAATCTCATTGTCATTGTAATGACACTCTTTCGCCATTTGCCACTTATCCAAAATAACCCTTTTTTTTTGCCTCTCGTTGCCGTGTGTGTGTGTTCGCTTATCACCTATGATCCGTCTCGCATTACTTTTTCCCTTCCTTTCTTCTTTTCTTTCCTTTTCCCTTTTTGCCTTTCTTTCTCTGCCTGGATGCATGGTGCCACACTCTCCACTGTCCTCAGATTGACAACCACTCTGTTTGTATTGGAAATTTCGGTGCGAATGCCTAGCATACCATTTCCAAATTTCTGGCAGAGTAAATTGCATCATGATGGTCTCTTTCTCACAGACGGTGTCCAACTGACCCTACTCTACTGTATAGTCGACAACTTCAAAAACATAACGCGCATGCGCGAAATTAAATTATAAATTATCGACATTTTATCCATCGCACCCTGTATGTATAACTATAATAATAATAATAATATATATATATATATATATATATATATATATATATATATATATATATATATAAACAGTTAGCATAAATTTTCAGGTTACAAATTGGTAACTGACGAGATCTCGACACCAGTCTGTTGTTGTGCTTAAATTAAAACATCTAGGTACCATAGCGAAAAGTTGGTCCGGACATTTACCATAAAAGTATTTATAAAAAAAAGACCCAGGAAAAAAATGTTACAGCGGCGGTAAAGTGTCTCAAGTCGAGCCGCCGATTAGGTTCAATAACAAGGCAGATTCTTCTTTGGATTTTATCAAGAATTTCTTAATATATAGCAGAAGCACCGTACCATGTGTAGGAGAACCATTCCAAGCATGAACAAATGGTAGACCTATAGATATGTAATATTGATTCTGGAAAGAAAAATTCTCTCACTTGACACAGTGAATCAACATTCTAAACAGCTGACCTAGCAATTGATTCAATCACATCTGTTCACTTCGTGTAAGTTGAGAATGTTAACTGGAGAAGGCGCAACGAGTCACTCTTCTGTAGTATATATATATACTATGTACCGACAGATCGACGGGGTCGCTATGGGCTCGCCTTTGGGTCCGGCACTTGCTAACATATTTGTTGGCTTCCAGGAAGAAAAGATACGAAAGAATCCACTTTGTCCTCAACTGTACTGTCGGTATGTTGACGACACCTTTTGTTTATTTAACAGTGAAGTTGAGGCTGACCAGTTTCTTTCGTTTTTAAATGGTATCCATCCAGCACTGAGGTTCACTATTGAAAAAGAGTCTAATCATCAATTGGCTTTTTTGGATGTATTAGTACATCGCACGTCAACAGGTTTTCTTACTTCCGTTTATAGAAAACCTACTTTTTGCAGGGTTATACACGCGTTGGGACTCTTTTGTCCCACTAAGCGCAAGATCAACATTATTAAAACCCTCCTCCACAGAGCATTAAAGATTTTCCTGAACGATGAAATTAACTTTATTAAGGATACCCTATGTAATTTGGGTTATCCTCTTGATACTGTTAATTCAGTTATCCGGAGTAAAGTTGAAGAGTTCAGAAGTGCCGATCTCTACACGGTCAAAAAATGCCCTGTTTACCTTGGATTACCCTGGATTGGTACAAAGTGTGAAAAAATGGCCAAACAAATTTCATCAATGGTTCGCTGCTGCTTTTTCTCTGCTGAAGTTCGGATTATTTTTCAAACTCGGCCTATGTTTCGATCTGCGTGTAAAGACGTTCTCCCTCCCCACCATATTAATTCAATTGTTTACAAATACGTTTGTAGTTGCGGAGCCAACTACATAGGGAGAACAACTCAGCGCTTAGACACTAGAATAAAGCAGCACGTTCCTACTAAAATTAGAAACCACACCTTGGCTTCGAGTGGACTCGTCCCGAACACCTACAGTTCCGCCATATGCGAACATCTTTTAAATAGCAGAGATTGTGCCGCCAAATTTAGTGTCGACTGGTTCACCGTGTTGGCCCGGTCACACTCTGTATTTCATCTGAAGTTTCTGGAGGCGCTTTACATCGGGTCCCGCAAGCCTTCTTTGTGCAAACAACGTGAGTGTTTGCTGGGACTCGCTGTCATCTGCCTCTAGTTCCTTCTTGCCTATATACAAACATATATATATGTATATGTGTGTGTAATTTTTTTTTTCACCTATTCTTATTGTACATTTCTCTGTTTTAATTTTGAATCTCCCGTGGAAGCCTGATGAGCGGGAGCGAAACCGGTTGCTCCCCCCCCCCTTGTTGTTGAGGGTTTTTTTTTATTATTTAATACTGTTTTAATATGTCTTGTAATATTAAATTTTATACTTTTATTTCGATCATATATATATATATATGTGTGTGTGTGTGTGTGTAATTGTCAGGAATCACTTATACATATATTTATATATATATATATATATGTGTTAGAAGAAAGCATTTTCGTATATATATATATATATATATATATATATATATATATATATATTCATATATATATATATATATATGTGTGTGTGTGTGTGTGTGTGTGTGTGTGTGTAATTGTCAGGAATCACTCATATATATATATATATATATATATATATATATATATATATATATGAAGAAAGCATTTTCATTTTCGGACCTCACGAAAGATCCTGTGTATATATATATATATATATGTGTGTGTGTGTGTGTAATTGTAATTATGGAATCACTATATATATATATATATATATATATATATATGTTAGAAGAAAGCATTTTCATTTTCGGACCTCACGAAAGATCCTGTGTGATTTTGCAATTAAAAGATAAAGGTAAATGTAGATGCATATAAAATGCTTCTAATCTAGTAGAATACATTCAATTATTTTAGTGGAAATCTATATAGAAACTTAAAATAATTTCCATGAGCTTGTTGCTTGTTTTTAAATGTTGAAAGAAGTTTAAAAGCTATATTTGAGTTTGTAAACACATGGTTCATAAATAAACTCAGAGATATATTTGAGTTTATAAACACTAATTTGGTTCAAAGTTAGTTAACTACAGACCGTTTATATTTCAGTTCATAAACACCTACTTGATTCAGAGATAAGTAAATACTGATCATTTATATTTTGCTTGTAAACACCTCTTTGGTTCACATATAAAAGAGCCATGGGCCATCTCTATTTGAGATGTAAACACCAATTTGGTTCAGAGGTATATTTCAGTTTATAAACACTAATTTTATTTAAATACAGACCGTTTGTAACTGAGTTTTTAAACACCTATTTGGTTCAGATATTGGTAGCCATGCTCATCTATATTTGAGTTTGTAAACACATACTTGATCCAGAGATAGGTAAATATTGACCATTTGTATCTGAGTCTCTAAACACAAACTTGGTTCAGAGGTAGGTAACTATAGACTGTTTATATTGGAGTTTGTAAACACTTATTTGGTTGAGATTTAGTAAGCTATTGGCCGTCTATATTTGACTTTGTAAAAGATAACTTCGTTCAGAGATAAGTAATTATAGACCATTTATATTTGAGTTTGTATCCACTTACTTTATGCAGATATCGGTAACTGTCATACGTTTATACAGAGTGTTTCAAAAGTCTATGTCACATTCTATGAACTCATATTATGAACTACAAATGCCAACATGTTTGAACTGGTACCAGTTAGAACGTTAGAACCCAGGTTCGAATCTCACCATAGTCGATTTGTCAGGAATGGGACTCCCTGATGTTATTAGGGTGCCTGAAAACCATAACACGTGTTGACCCAAACCTTGTGAGTGAAAGTGGATAGAAAGAACACTTGAAGTCGCAAGTCATCGAGAGCTTGAGTGTGCTGACCTTGTTTAAATTGTTGATCACGTTAGAGAACATGCTCTTTCCCAGAAACTGTAACTAAGGTCTGCTCACCATAGTTGCAGTATAGACCACAGGTAGGCTCTGTGGATGTTGAATGAAAACAAAAGCGCCTGAGCAAGCGTCTGCAATAAGGATTGGTTAGCCGACCTAATAGACGCGTATCCTCGAATACGAGTGGCCAGCTATACATACATAATATATTAATAATGTAGAGGAATAAAATAAATCATATATAGAGTAAATATCTATAAAATTTCACAATATTTTCATACACCCTAATATATTTGTATTGTTTTGTTTTGTTTTTTGATTTTGTTGATTTAAAATATCAAACTTTCTTGGTTTATTTATATATCGAAATTCTTTTTAATACACAGTATAAAAGTCTGTAAAAATTACTTGATTCAGAAATAGACAATTATTGGTCGTTTTTATTTACATGATTTTGGTATACGTAAATATTGATTGTTTATACGCATTTAATTCTGAGAGATATAAATATTGTTAGGTCATATTTTTGTCTATAAGCAATTACTTGGTTCGGGAATAGGTAAATATTGGTTGGTTATATTTGAGTCTATAAGCATTTACTTGTTTGGGGATAAATAAATATAGATTGTTTATATTTGACATGAGTAAATTGTCGCCATTTTATAATTTATACTTTCGCGCATGCGCTTTGTTTATTTTTGTTTTTATCGACTGCACAGTATAGTAGGGTCAGTTGGGCACTGTCTATGAGCTAAAGATCACCATAACGCAATTCACACCACCAGAAATTTGGAAACGGCATGTTGTACTGCTTAGAAGTCGCAGTAGAAGGTCTAATACGAACAGTGTATTTGTGTGTCAGTGTGAGGAGAATTCAGATGATTCGGAAAAAGTTGGATGAGTCTAATACTGATTATGAAGATGCTTGGAGTAATATGCTATATCTTCATTCATCTTCTCACAGAGCCTTAAACTCAACACGGAGGAGGGAGTGCTGTCCTAAATCATGAGGCTGTCTGCTAGAAATAGGACTCTACACTATGCCACACAAGCAGACATGGCCGTCAGACAATTTCTGCGACCACATCACCCCTTGCACTGACCACCTAACTCCCCAGACTGCAACTCACTTGATTATTATGTGGAGGGTACAGTTGAGCGAGAGACAACCAAAATTCCTTTTAACACCATAGATGAACTGAAGGCAGGAATTATGGCAGCATTCACTAACTTGAACAAGGAGACCGCCCAGAAGAGTGGTGGAACATTCCTAAGTCGTCTAGAGACCCTGGTTGAAGCCAATGGTGATTTTATTGAATAAATTTACTCTTTACTATTTCAAAACGGTTTTGCTTGATTTTGGTGAATATATCACTTAAAATAAGATGTCTGTGTTATTTTCTTTTTTTGCATAATTTAGACGACAATTTATCCATTACACCCTCTTTTGGGATTGGTAAATATTGTTTGTTTATATTTGAGTCTATAGTCATTTACTTGTTTGTTTATATCTTACTCTATAAGCACTTACTTGCTAGGGGAATAGGTAAATCTTTCTTGTTTATATTTGAGTCTATAAGCATTTACTTGAATTGGGGTAGGTACTTTATCGTTGTTTATATTGAGTCTATAAGCACTTTCTTGGTTTGTATATAGGTTAGTATTGATTGTTTATATATGAATCTGTAAACATTTACTATTTAGGAAAGGTTAATTGTGTCCGTTTATATATTTAATCTATAAAAATTTACTTGGTTCGGGGACATATAATTACTGTTCGTCTGTATTTGAGTATGCAAACATTTACTTGGTTGGGGTATAGATAAATATTTCTTGTTTATATCGCAGACTGATGTAATGAATATGCATACAACTGGGTTCCCCCTCACAGTGATATGATTGACTGGTGTCAGCCATAAATACAGACTGATGTGGAGGGACATGGACTACGCCTATTGTCTACGCCTATTGCCTACCTCTACGACGAGGACCAGTCCATTACGGCTACATGCCAGATTGTCCTACCCGGTTACAGTAGTCGAAAACCACTTTGCTACTTCGACAAATATATCCCTTTTCAGGACCAATCAATAAGCATTTAATTGTTTGAAGTATAGGTAAACAATGGTTGTCAATATTCTAGTCGTCAAGTATTTGTTTTCTTCGTGAATAAGCAAATATTGGTCGTTTATATTTAGGTCTATAAATATTTGCTTAGTGAAAGTAGAAAGCGAATAAGATAGACGTATAGATAATATAGCTTATCTACTTAGCTGACGATATAGTCGAGTAGGGTCAGTTGGGCACCGTCTGTGAGAAAAAGATCACCATAACGCAATTCATTTCATCAGAAATTTGAAAATAGCATGTTCGAACATTTCAAAGTGCATATACCAAGTCCTTTGAGAGGGCACCTCGAGGTGGTGTAATGGTTAGCAAGCTTGTCTCGTTAGAACAATTACGACTGAGTAGGGAGTACGATCCTCACTGGGTGACCCTTAATTTCGGCCTTGTGCCACATCTAAGCTAGCTTGGAAAATCAATATCAAGTCCTTTGAGAAGTTAGTGTTGCCCTGCGTCAAGATGGTGGTTACTGGATTTACTTGGCTTGGCAATAGTTAAATATTGTTTGTTTATTTGAGTCTATAAGCATTTACTTGGATTGAGGGTAGATACTTAATGGTTATTTATATTGAGTCTATACGCATTTCCTTGATTCGCATATAGGTTAGTATTGATTATTTATATTTAAATCTATATATATTTACTATTTGGGAATAGGTTAATAATGTCCATTTATACATTTTAATCTATAACAAATTATTTTGTTCGGGGACAGATAATTACTGCTCGTCTATATTTGAGAGTGTAAACATTTACTTGTTTGGGGTATAGTGAAATATTTCTTGTTTATATCGGAGTCTATAAGCATTTAATTGTTTGAAGTATAGGTAAACATTGGTTGCCAGTATTCGAGTCACTAAGTATTTGTTTACATCGGGAATATGCAAATATTGCCGTTCATATTTTACTCTATAAATATTTGCATAGTGAAAGTAGAAAACGAACAAGATAGAAGTATAGTTAATATATATTATCTAATTGGATCACGAACACGGAGCAAAATGGCTTCATTAGTGTGGAACAAATTGCTATGCATTATCCAAAACTCGGTTTTCGCAAAGATGCTTGTGAACTTGAAAAAGCCCGACAGGAAATATCATGAGCTCAATAGACTACAAAACATCCATTAAACAATTTAGAAATGTTAGCGTCGCCGTTTAAAACAAACTCAAGCGTTAACTGCTGGCAGGATCACTAGTCATACGCAAATTAAAACTCCCAAAATTAAGGAAAACAGTCGTACATGACAATACGACAAACTCCACAGCGTTTTGATTTAAAGAAAAAAAAATAAGCTGGCAGAGTTAAAAAGAAATATGAGACCCCGAAAGAGTCAAAGAACGCTAAATGGAACAGTTCAAGAGAAATATTGTTAAGAATGGCAAAAACCAAAAAACCAAAAAACAATCATTCCGTAAAAAGAAATGCAAGAAGAAAGAAATGACAGCAAGTCGTGTAGAATATATTAGTTTAAAAAACGTAATTCAGAAATAAGTGCAAGCAAGCAAAAAAGGAATGGCTTAACGAGGAATGTGCAAGGATCGAAAACAACAGAAATCAGATGTAGTGGGTATGCACAGTAAGTTAAAAAAAAAAATACCAGAACTGGAAAACTGTTTTTACAGCACGATGTGATAAAAATCTAAAGAGGGGTAAAAGAGTAAGATTTAGAATTTATATATGGAAAAGGTCTTCCATGACAGAAGTAAAAATAAACCTACGGGACATGAATGCATGAAGCGAGAATAATATCTGAGGTTGGGTCAGCAAAGACATGAACGAAATAAAAAACAACAGTGAAATACTGGAGGATCTCTTCGTTGTGTTACCACAAAAAAAAAAAAAAATAAAATAGACGAACGTCACCAAAGAATCAGACAAATAAAACTCAGAAATAAAATAATAATTCCAGTTCTAAGAAATAGAGATCATAACAGAATTAGACTTGAGATATGGTAAAAAAAAAAAACGAAGCTTTATTCAAGATACTGGAACAAGAAATATAATTTGTTTTTGATTAGAATCCCGCTAGAACGAACAATAGCAGTGAAGAAAGATTAACAGATTAACACCTATTTTTTCCCAGGGTCATACAAAAGAATTAGATAAAATAAAACACAAAGAACTTGAAAGCAAATTTAATCTACAGGAAAGGATACTTAAATAATCCCTAACCTCAACTGGAAACAAATAGCTTGCACGCAGATAGAAAAATAGTAAGAGGAGTACATGTATGTGTTTTGTCGGTAGATTTTTAACCTGTCCGGCGAGACGGTACTACTAGAACGAGAAAAATTGACCAGGATTTGTTGGGTTGGAGGACCTAAACATAACAATATTAATATATAATAAACATATCAAATACATTTTGATTTCCCACTTACTTTCTCCTACACCGGTTGCTACCCAAGCCAATGCAAAAGATCCTTTCTTTACCTGTATAGTATGTGCTTTGCCAAGGCTTTATATAGTTCTGATTTCAAAGTTATTTTAGCCAATACCGGTTATCACCCAAGCCGATGCAAACGATCCTTTCTTTACCTGTATAGTATGTGGTTTGCCAAGGCTATATATAGTTCTGATTTCAAAGTTATTTTAGCCTATACCGGTTACCACCCAAGCCAATGCAAACGATCCTTTCTTTACCTGTATAGTATGTGGTTTGCCAAGGCAATATATAGTTTTGATTTCAAAGTTATTTTAGCCTATACCGGTTACCACCCAAGCCAATGCAAACGATTTCAAATAGTATGTGGTTTGCCAAGGCTTTATAGTTTTGAATACCGGTTACCACCAAGCCAATGCAAACGATCCTTTTCTTTACCTGTATAGTATGTGGTTTGCCAAGGCTATATATAGTTTTGATTTCAAAGTTATTTTAGCCAATACCGGTTACCACCCAAGCCAATGCAAACGATCCTTTCTTTACCTGTATAGTATGTGGTTTGCCAAGGCTATATATAGTTCTGATTTCAAAGTTATTTTAGCCTATACCGGTTACCACCCAAGCCAATGCAAACGATCCTTTCTTTACCTGTATAGTATGTGGTTTGCCAAGGCTATATATAGTTCTGATTTCAAAGTTATTTTAGCCAATACCGGTTACCACCCAAGCCAATGCAAACGATCCTTTCTTTACCTGTATAGTATGTGGTTTGCCAAGGCTATATATAGTTCTGATTTCAAAGTTATTTTAGCCAATACCGGTTACCACCCAAGCCAATGCAAACGATCCTTTCTTTACCTGTATAGTATGTGGTTTGCCAAGGCTATATATAGTTCTGATTTCAAAGTTATTTTAGCCTATACCGGTTACCACCCAAGCCAATGCAAACGATCCTTTCTTTACCTGTATAGTATGTGGTTTGCCAAGGCTATATATAGTTTTGATTTCAAAGTTATTTTAGCCTATACCGGTTACCACCCAAGCCAATGCAAACGATCCTTTCTTTACCTGTATAGTATGTGGTTTGCCAAGGCTATATATAGTTCTGATTTCAAAGTTATTTTAGCCTATACCGGTTACCACCCAAGCCAATGCAAACGATCCTTTCTTTACCTGTATAGTATGTGGTTTGCCAAGGCTATATATAGTTCTGATTTCAAAGTTATTTTAGCCAATACCGGTTACCACCCAAGCCAATGCAAACGATCCTTTCTTTACCTGTATAGTATGTGGTTTGCCAAGGCTATATATAGTTCTGATTTCAAAGTTATTTTAGCCTATACCGATTACCACCCAAGCCAATGCAAACGATCCTTTCTTTACCTGTATAGTATATGTTACGCTAGGGCTACTTACAGTTTTGAATTCAGAGTTACTTTCTCCTAGACTGGTTGCCACCCATGTCTATAGAACCTAGTCTATTTGCCAATAGCTTGAGGCAGAAGACGATTCATTCCTTTCCCAATGGTATTTATTAACAATGTAATGTATCAGACTAGAATTTGAGTTCGGCTCTCCGATTCCTCAATCCGCCCGCTAACTACCGAGCCTGCTAAACTTAATATAGAATAGTCTGCACGAAGTACACTTATGTTCAACTTCGGAAGAGATTATAAAAACAAAGTCTTGTCATGTTCATGGTTGCCTCATCAGATTTTAACTCACGTTTACATGTCGTTCATGGCTCAAAACTCTTTTAGATATATGTAAACGGTCTGCTTTATAGAACTGATTTCTTAGATCAACGATTCAAAATGGCTTCTAACGAATGAATCGTGTCGGTTATAGCGAGGACATCCTTCTTCTTACCATCTGAGCTGGCGCTACAGAATCACAAAGAAATGCATCAAATAACAGAACCCGCGTAAACTTTGAAAAGCAGCAAGTAAAATGGTTATCACGTGTAACTCGAGGCGAAAATAAAGACATAATCGATATGTTGACATTACAAACTACTTCAAACAAAAAGCCAGGAAGGGAACAGCGATCAGTACTTGAAAGATCAATGACAGTGGACTTGAGAAATCTGTGTTTTCTGATTGGTTGGTTAGTTGATTTTGTTTAGCAGCATATCAATTTCTCTGGTTATTTCAGGCCGAAATCTAAATATTTTGTATTCAAGTTTGTACCTGCAAATTCCGTAATTTCTCGAAAATAATACGCACTCACAAATAGTACGCATCCTAACGAACGATCCAAAAGTAAAGAAATATATCTATCCCTATGTATAATACGCATCTATAAATTTTGTAAATATATATATATATATATATATATATATATATATATATATATAATTACGAAGACATTTTGTCGACCTTGACATTGAGAATAAAATGGAAACTAAGCGGCTAAAATAATGTTGAAAATTACCAGCGGTTTTCCTGGTAAATATAACATTTTATTTTACCGACAAAATGTCGTCAAAACGTGCGTATTATAGTGTAAATTTAAAAAAAAAATTAATAGAATTTACAGAAAGAATAGGAAACAGAGCTGTAGCTTGAGAATATGAGATGAATGAGGCTAACATAGGTTTATGGAGAAAGAATAAAAATGAATTAAAAATGTGTAAATCAAGTGCCAAAGCTATAGGTAGAGGAAGAAAATCTCAATATCCAAATATGGAACAAAGTTTAGTTGAATTTGTGAAAGAAAGACGATCAAGTGGATGTTCCAAAAGTACTGTGGATGATTCTAAAGATGAAATCCTTTGGCAAGAGAAAGAAGAGGCCGAAGATAATTTTGAATAGGACGAAGAGAATATTGCGAATCATAATTTGTTTAATGGCAATTTAGATATTTATTCTATAATAGAAAATGATGATGATGAAAATTAAAATTTCAATAAATTATTAACTTGATATCCTTTTTTCTTCGAAATTGGCCTTTTTATAGATTTTTTTTCTCTTTTCGCGAAATAAAAATGCGGTTAATGTTAAACATAAATTAATTGACAGAAAATGTTATAATTATTGTTAGATATAAAATGAAAATACCTTTCTTATTTTAGAACAACAAGTACTTATTTACTATTAATAATTAATAACGAAAAAATATTTTTGTTTAAACTTGTTTATGATACATACCCCTACCACCACCTTTAATGTACAGAAAAAAAATGCTTATTATTTTCGAGAAATTCCGGTACACATATTTTCCGCGTAATTTTATGCATTCAACTAATATATTTTGTACATAATTTTATACTTTCAAAGGAAAACGTATGCTTTGAAGATATATAGTTTGTTGATGATAAAATAGATTGTTAATAAAAATTTTGAAAATATATTGCACTACAAAAATGTAATTTTTATACAAATATCAGGTCATCCCATAAGTTCTGTCCGAATTTTGAATAAAGAAAACAAGTGACCAAATGTTACATTTAATTACAGATTCAATCAACAATGTATTTTCCCTGATTATCTATGACTTGCTTCCATCTATTAACAAGCTTACTAATTCCATTACTGTAAAATTCTTTTGGCTTTGATTCGAAGAACTCATAAATGTCAGTTTTAACCTCTTCCTGTGTTACAAAAGCTGTTTCTTCCAAATGATTCTGCAAGCTACGAAACAAATGGTAGTCTGAAGGAGCAAGATCGGGAGAATAAGGTGGATGAGGAATTTTCTTCCAACCAAGTTCTTCGATCTTTTGTGACGTGATTCTTGCTGTATGGGGTCGCGCATTGTCCTGATGAAACATCACCTCTTTTCGATTCACTAGAGCAGGTCTTTTTTTCCTCAAAGCTTGGTTCAAACGCTCTAATTGCGGACAGTATATTGTTGCATTAGGTGGTAAGAATCCAAAGTGGATTATTCCTTGGCGATCCCACCAGACTGAAAGAAGAACCTTTTGCCCATGAAATTCCCTTCTCGGTTGTGGCTGGGGTCCTTCTCCTTTACCAAGCAACTGTCTACGACGCTTAACATTTCGATAAAAGATCCATTTTTCGTCGCCAGTCACAGGTCTATCCAAAAAAGGTGAAACAAGTTGGCAAGAATGGAGAGAAGAGCAGATGTCAACTCGGGATTTGAGGTTGTTTTCAGACAATTCATGAGGCACCCATTTTCCAAGTTTAGGAACTTTTGCAAGTTGTTGAAGATGACGATGAACAGTTGTATGGTTTGAACTGAGAACCACTGCCAATTCCTCAACTGATAAAGCAGGATTTTCTTCAAGGGCTGCTTCAAGACGCTTTTCATCAAACTCAACTAGACATCCGGTTCGATCTTCATTATCAAGGGTGATATCTCCACCTCTGAATTTTGCAAACCATCTTCTGCAAGTTCTTTCATTCACACATTCCTCTCCATAAACTGAGTGAATGTTTCTAACCGCTTCGGCTGCTGAGTTTCCTTTCTTGAACTCATAAAGCATTATGCGACTCAAATGATTATTGGGTACTTCCATGTTAGCAGGGTTTTAATCAAACAAAATTTAATTTTATTGTTCTCTGAAATAAAATTTGATCAGTTTAAATGCATCTAAACATAAAAATAATGTTCAGCTCCATTAGACATTATAAAATACTCTTTAAATTACGTTCATTTTAACAAAAAGTTAAAATTCGAACAAAACTTATGGGATGACCTGATATATTGCTGGTATTTTTAGTATAAAAAATTATTTTTATACTTTTTAGTGTTGTATTGATTGTCATTTTGCTATAAAAATTATTACTGGTTGTTTTACTAAATAAATATATTGTCGATAATTTTACTACAAAAATGTACTGTTGACAATTTTATAAAAATGCGTTGTTGCTAAGTTTATTATAAAAATGAATTGTTAGTAATTTTATTATAAAAATGAATTGTCCGTAATTTTATTATAAAAATATACTCTTGCTTTTTATTTGAGGGGTTCTCTGTTTGACTATAGCTAGGACCCTAACAGATGCTACCACCCCGAATCAGGGTGAATCTAGGAACAACAGCCGTTAAGTGGTAGCCTCACGTCCCTCAAAATATTCAGTCTCCCGATCGGAGGCCTTGCTACCAGATATAGTTTCTTGTCTAAAAAATTGTTTTAATAGAAATGTTTTATAATTTCAATCGACAGTGGCACTTGATGTTCAACCAATGAATGTTGAATGTTTGTACACGAGGAAATAGCTGATATTACCAAGAAGATTTGTAAGCATCATCGAGGGTAGAGATCGCTTGAAAACGATTTACTGTCATGACTACTTGTGGGAAAATCCTTTAGAACACGTTCATTCATAGTAATATTGCAGCTTTTTATCATATACACACTTCTACTCCTAAAATAAAAACTGGGAAATCGTTAATAACGTTATTGTTACTATCAACGTTCGAAAAAACTGTCTGCGTCTCCTGCATGTCTGAATATATGGATGTAATCACGCAAGGAATCTTCATATCCCGTCGCATAGTCGCCATTTTCTTTCATAATACACGTTATTAAATAGTTTAAAATATGTTTCTCAATTCAGCTTAGAATTATGAAATATATTTTTTCAATCAATTGACGCCAAGCAAGGGGTTAATTCCACTAAGACGCAAGGGCTACTAGGAATTAAATGGCTTTAGAAGTAAACGGAAACCCAGTACTAAAGAGGAAACAAGGGATAAACCTCTACTTCTGTGAACCGGACGATAGGCGAACCTATCTACTCCTACTGTGGAAAAAACAAATAAATATTAAATAAAATTTCAGAGTTTAGGCGGAGACGTTAGAAGTATAGAGTTAAAGTAGACCTTAGAAGGTACCGGAAACTTAATACTAAACAGGAAACAAAAAATAAACTTCCATGCTTGTTCAAAAGACACGAGGAGAAGAATGACCTGGGCGATACGTCAACCTATTTACTCGCATTGAGGAATAAAATAAAATAAATAGTAAATAAAATTTCACAGTTTAGGCGGAGACGTTAGAAGTATAGAATTGAAATAGAAAAACCAGGAAAGCCAATCCTAAACAGGAAATTAAAGGTAAACCTCTACTCCTGATCAAAGGACGTGAGGGAGTGTACGGGCGGGCCTATCTACGTCTGAAAGAACAAATTTTATTGCATTCATCATAAGGTATCTAAATATGAAAGGAAAATAGGTTGTTGTTTTTTTTTAAATTAAGGAAAATATAAATATTTAATTTAAATATCTAATTTAATATTTAGTGTTGCCATCATTTGTCGTCAAAATATCGGTTAGTCTTTGGGACTTAAATTCATCATATTTAATTATTGTGATAAATGACTGCGAGAGAATGCGCATTGGTATAGCGAAAAGTATGTTGCAAAAGCTGAACAGAGAATTAAGAGAATTTCGTTAGAAACAAAGACAAGAATTCTGAACTCTTATGTAATATTATTCTTACCGGCGCAGTAGAACAATGAAAGATGCATTCGAAAATCTAGGTGAAGTATTAAGAATCAGGAAAATGTCGTTAAAAACAAAGAAAAGAATGCTGAAATATTATGTAATATGATTCTTACCGGCGCATTGGAACAATGGAAGATGCCTTTTAAAAGCCACGTGAAGTATTAAGATGCAGGAAAATTTTGTTAGAAACGAAGAAGAGTGATGAATTGATATGTAAGATCGGTCTTCCTATATGGTAGTGAATGCTGAACAGTTTCCTCACAGGTGTAGAGAAAGCATTACCTAAGAGAGGGTGTGGTTGTACAAAAGCATCCTGGGAATACTATGGACGGCGAGTGTGAACCACAAAGTAATTTTAAAGAAAAATGAAAATAAAAAGGACATCTTGAATAAAAAAAAATAATACAGTAGAAATTTCTGATCTTTTCTGTTAAGTCACCCCAAAATAAAAGTAATTTACGTACCTTAACCATAGATTTAGCTTTAGAGATAGAGATTCTAATGCCATTTGCTCAAAGTATTCCATGTACATATTCGCCATTGCTGGTGATAATGGCGAGCCCATTACTAAACCCTCATCATGTCGATATATGTGATCTCATTCCGAGTTGTTTGTGTACAGAAAGTCAACATCTCCATCAGATTATCTATTGGAATACGGGTCCGTTCTCCTAGGGATGAGTCAGAGGCCAATCAGTCTCTGACTACTGAGAGTGCCTCCTCCGTGGGTACGTTGGTGAACAAACTCACCACGTCCAAGCTCACCATCTGGTTGCATAGGATAGGAGCATCTTTGATTATTTCCACGAAGTGGGCGGAGTTTCGAACATATGAAGGAGACTTTCCGATCAATGGGTCAATTATATCTACAAGGAAGCGACTCAGAGGGCGGCACACAGAGCCCTGGCAACTATGTATGCAGATTATACAAAAGTAATTTATATTTAATAAAGTTCACACTAAATTCTTTCGGGGTGAGGCCCTTCTACTGTATTCCGGTTGGATGGACTTTCGCGATCGCTCCAAATGTGGGTGACTCGAGTGCACTAATTCTATGAGTGGGGTCTGCATTTGCGCTCTTTCCGATAAACAAGACAAAAAACTTTTTTTTCAATTGTAAAAAATTCCTTGTAATTAACTCGAATATCATTCCCACTTACGAAATATGATGAACTCCCTGATTTTTGGCATTTTTTTTCATTCTCAGGTCTAGAGTTGTTGCAAGGCAAGCTACACAAATTTTGATTTAAAATTTCTAATTTCAAAAGAATGCCAAAAATTTAATTAAAAAAACAAACTTTGATTTAAAATTTATAATTTGGAGTAAATCAATATTTACGATGAAGAAACTTTACATTATTCGGGGTGAATTAACAGAAAAGATCGGAAATTTCTAGGATACATAATAAGGAAAGTGGGCTAAGAGAATTTAACACACTCAGAATATACAGAATGCAAGAAATGCAGAAGGGAAAACAGCGGAATCTGTGAAAAAGAATTATTCTGAATAACAACAATATATATTTAAAGAAGATTACAGATATTATGAAACGGGGATAAGCTAAATTAATCCAAATTCATAAAATTTGGTTTGGCATCTCTAATCTATGTTGTCCTGAGTAAGACGTTAAACTACGTCCAGCAGCAAGGCCTCTGATCAGGAGGTTTTGAGGAGCGTGGAACCACCTCTTAACCGCTGGTGTTCCCAGGTCCACCCTTACTTGGGGTGGTAGTACCTGTTAGGGTCCCAGATATGGGCAAATAGTTACCTATTATATTTTTGAAAAAATTATTACCAACAATACAATTTTGAAGGAAATATATTACCAGAAACAGGTTTTTGACAAAACAAAATATTACCAGCAATAAAAAATTTTATCGGCATTAAATAACCAATTGATGTTGATATACCATAAAACAAAATAAACCAAACCAATCTAAACCAAAGAAAATATATTCTATTCATAGGATTCTCTATGTAAGCGGCTCGACTTGTCGGAGGAGGAGTTTCGCTCTTTCTGGTCGGCGGATTATCTCAGTAATAATACTATCTGAGTTTTCGCTTACCTGCTGATTGGCTCGGAAACGGCTGCCTCTCAAGGACAAGGTCTTTATATGGGACTTGGCGGATTTGCCAGACTGTGAACGGTGTGGCCTTGGTTTAGAGGAAACGGCTTGTACCATTGCCCCCGGGTCCGCCCCTTATGGTACCATGTCGGCGAGTTGACGGCTCGTCTCGCTCCCGAAAAGCTCGTGCTCATTGATCGTGCAAAGGCGTGTGACAATGTGTCGCCTCCGTATTCTGGGGATGAAAGCTGGCCACAGTCCGAATGGTGATTTGGACGACGCGAATGGAGGAAGTTTTGCGAGGCAATCGTCTTTCTCATCAGGATCTAATCCGATTCTTTGAGCATCAGCTTAAGATGAAGATTAGAACTGATAGAAAACGCTTGCATTGACGTCACATCGGGGTGGTTTCCTATCGAGCTCTCCACTTGGTTAGGGTAGTCAAGCTTTTGTGTACCTAGTTAACGTGAGTAAGGGTTGTTCTTTGCCTGCTCCCGGCTGCGTTTTTTTGTTATGATCCAAGTGGAGATTCCCAACCTCCCCAGTTTGTTTCGGCCTCTTTTTATCTCGACTGGGTCAGCTTTTTATTTCCCATGTCCGTATATTTTTTCTCCTTTCCTACTCCCTTGGCGGGAGAGCCTCTTGATTTTGTCCAAGGGGTAGAATACAGCGGCCTCTCTTTTTGAGTGATGGACGGGCCCTACTAACATCAGTTATGTTTAGTTTACTTTGTGTTAATATTATTTTGATTTGGGGTTCATTCCCTCCCCTCTTATTCTATTCATCCGTAAATTTTTAAGTATATATTCAATAATCATTAGATTTTTATGGCATGTGGCGCGTTTTGTACGTTCCCCTTGAGAGGATGCGGTATTATGGTGTATGGAGAATTGATTGGTGACAGACGAGTTCTTATGGTGAATGGGCAAATTGTAATGTATGGATGAGTCGTGAATCGGATTAGCTAGGTATAGGATAGTTAGTGTCGACTAGCCTCAACCCCTTCCCATTGGTCTTGTGCCGCAATTGTATTTTAAATACAGGGTGTTTCAAAAAATTTGATATCATTTCGCAATCTAATAACTTTGTTAGATCTCCTTCAAATGACTTCAAATTTTAATAGCATCTTTATGTTTAATGTTTGTTTTATGTTTTTATGTCTTTATGTTTTTGTGTTTTTCTTATTTGTATTTTTATGTTCTTTAATCTTTAATCTTTTTCTTTACAGGTATAAAAATGCCGTGTCTCAGGCGGTTCGCATATTGAACATTTGTGAAATCGTTCACATAATCCACATGCTTTTGAATTTCTAGTTCAGATTTGGAAGAATAAATCTTATGATCTTCAACATTAATACTTTTTAATTTCATTTGCCTTAATCATGTACTTTTTGTGATATTTACATCTCAAAGGATATCAAATTTTTTGAAACACCCTGTACAATAAATAATAATTGCATTTAGAACCGGACTGGCCATGTCATTGATTTTATATACATTTCCCCTCGAAAAATGCTTCAATTCTTTTTTGCTCTGAGATAAGTTGCATTGTCGTTCTCAGAAATGACTTCAATATAAAACAAATTTTCTATTAATGGAATGAGGAAATTATCCAGTATTTTAATGTATACGTGTAAATTGATTGTTGAGGTAGTGATTTCAATTCCCTGTGATCTGTTAAATGGGACGCTTAGGGTGACATCACATCGAAACGCCGCTTACTAATTTTACCATTACCATATTGAACAAAGGTGGTATGCAAGCTCAATTGTTGATCATTATTACAAGTGAAATATATATATCTGTTGAGGCCACTTAAATGTTGATCATGTACGAGACGTAGGTGAGTTTTGTCGATATCTGGAGGCATATCAGTGCCTGAAATTTTTCTTCTGCATTTTTTTCTGTCCGCTTTTCGTTTCTTCTTTCTTGTCTAGCTCGCAATCTAAATATACTCGTGTGTTAATCCGCGCGCGCTGGTCTTGGCGCCATCTCTTTGCGTAAACCAAACCAATCTAAACCAAAGAATACATATTCTATTCATACAAATCTGTCCTAAAAATGTTGTCGGCATTAAATAACCTATTGAGGTTAATATGCCGTAAAACAAAATAAACCAAACCAATCTAAACCAAAGAATACATATTCTATTCATACGAGTCTATAGTAAAAATGTTGTCGGCATTAAATAACACACTGAGGTTGATATGCCGTAAAACAAAATAAACCAAACCAAACCTCTATTCTATGGAAATTTGAGCCCACTTTTGCAATTTCTTTGATTCCGAACTAATGCTATAAAGATTGGAAAAATCTGTTTTTCTATTTAATAATTTAAAATATTATAGTAAAATATTATAGAATTGGCACACGTAATTCACTTGGGTATTTTTTTTTATTTAGCTGTAAATATACTAAAAAACCTCTATAATATGCACAGGCTTTGACTTAATATCTAACATTGTGGTGTAGTGGTTACCGGCTCGAAATGAAAATTCGAAGGGTCGAGTTCAAATTCCAGTCAGTTTCTTTACATTCACTTACTTGCAAATAATATTGGGAGAGGCATGAACCCGTCCCTTCCCCTCCTGATAAGGGCTGAATAGTAGGACAGAGTCTTAGTCCATAGGTTTGTTTGGATATCAGTCTACTTCAGAATAAAGGGAGATCTGCCGGGTCTTGGCGCCATCTCTTTGTGTTTAAATTTTTTTCCGAGTTTCGTCTCTCTTCAGTCAACGAAGTTTCCTTTCGTGACAATGCCATGTCAATGTCTGCGTGCGTGTGTGTGTGTGCTTGCTTTCTTGCCTCTGTGTGTGCGCGTGCATGCGTGTGCGTGTGGAGCATTATTTTGTTGTTTCTGGCACGTCTCGCCTCCCATAAAGAACCGAATATGTGAAAAAGGATATACCAGAGAACAATTAACTGACGTGTAAAATGTCTAGCTGGTAAGGGTATTTAGCTGTATCTTCTTTTTTGTGGACATATGATACCAATTCCTCTTTTCTTTTTTGTAAATGTTTCTTAAGTCTCTGTCAGTAGTTGCTTACCCAGAGCGAATTGAGGTCCTTTTCGTGTGCACACTAAGATGACTTGCTTATATGGCAGTATCGGCATTGGGCCCTACACTACGGCGACCCCATCCACCTTCTTGTTCTGCAAGTAACTGAACTGCACTTCTAAAGTACGGTATCGATTTCACTTGTCATGTCTTCATAGACATCCCGCTTTTCTTGTATTGTTATTTATTTATTTTTGCGGGATTTCATTCTTCCTCTTCCTTCTCTTCCTACATTCGTTTATCCCTCCTTTATACTATCTCTCTTCCTCATTCTTTTTCTCTCTAGTTGCTAGTTAAAACAATTTTACATGCCTGGTTTTCTCAGATGTTCTTTTTTGGGGGTTTTTCCCTCACTTTACAAGTTTTGTTGCCGTCGTCATAAATGTCTTTCCTCTTTCTTTAAAATTGTTTTCTCTTTCATTATTCTTTCTATTGGTCTGGTTTGTTTTGGTTTGTCTTACGGCATATCCACCTCAATGGGTTATTTAATGAGGACTAGATTTTTATTGCTGGTATTCACTTTTTCAGAAATGTATTGCTTGAAATAATTTTTTTTCAAAAATGTATTGCTGGTATTAATTTTTCAAAAATGTATTGCTGGTATTAATTTTTAAAAAAATGTATTGCTGGTAATAATTTCTTTCAAAAATGTATTGCTGGTATTAATTTTTTCAAAAATATATTGCTGGTATTATTTTTTTCAAAAATGTATTGCAGGTATTAATTTTTCAAAAATATATTGCTGATATTAATTTTTTCAAAAATGTATTGCTGGTATTAATTTTTCAAAAATGTATTGCTGGTATTAATTTTTTCAAAAATGTATTGCTGGTATTAATTTTTTCAAAAATGTATTGCTGGTATTAATTTTTTTCAAAAATGTATTGCTGGTATTAGTTTTTTCAAAAATGTATTGCAGGTATTTTCAAAATATATTGCTGTATTAATTTTAAATTTTTCAAAAATATTGTTTTTTTTCAAAAATGTATTGCTGGTAATAGTTTTGTCAAAAATGTATTGCTGGTATTAATTTTTTCAAAAATGTATTGCTGGTAAAATTTTTTTTTATTGCTTTTAAAAAAAATTATTGTTGGTATTAATTTTTTCAAAAATGTATTGCTGGTAAAATTTTTTTTCTTTAAAAATTGTACTGCTGGTAATATCTTGTTTTTTCAAAATATATTGCTGGTAATAATGTACTGATGGGAATAATTTTTCCTTTAAAAATTCATTGTAAGTAATAACCTTTACAAAAATGTATTGCTGGTAACATTTTTTATAAGTATTGCTGATGATAATTTTTCTATCAAAAATTCATTGCTGTTAATAATTTTTCGAAAAATGTATTGCTAGCAATATTTTTACCTTCGAAAATGTATTGCTGGTAATATTTTTTTTCCTTCAAATATGTCCTTCTGGTAATATCTTGTTTTTTTTTTTAAAATATATTGCTAGTATTGATGTATTGCTGGTTATAATTTTTCCTTTAAAAATTCCTTGCTAGTAATATTTTTTATAAAAATGTATTGGTGGTATTAAAACCTATTTTACACTTTCATAGTGTTTTGACACCAATTTGGGAGGCTGAACTATTTGCCAATAGCTGGGATCCTAACAGGTGCTACCACCCTGGGTCAGAGTGAACATGGGAACACCGGAAATTAAGAGGTGGATTACGCTCCTCAAAGCCTCCTGATCAGTGGCCTTGCTGTTGGATATAGTTTATCGTCTTACCCAGAACACGGATGTAGTTTATCGTCTTTCTTTCTTTTGTTATGGCCTATTTCATCTTTTCAGCCAAAATTTTATGTCTCAAAATCAATAACTCCTTTCTATTTATATTATACTTAACTGCTCTTCTTTTTTCTTCTATTTCTTTCTTTTTTTTTTTTTCTTTTTTTCCCCTTTTAATTTCTTCCGTGTTTTTTCTTCCAGGTAATTTGTTTTTAAGACACCTGTATTTTCACTCTTTCTCGACTATTTTCACTTTTCTCCTCATTCTTCTTTAATTAAATTTGTTATCACTCGCCTACTTATAGTAAATGACATATAGAAAAGACAGATAGAGTCACTTCATACTAGTCATATCCTGCCATCCCGGCTTCAGGCACTTTCCCACCGTCCTCATATATCTCTGCTTGTGCGTTTTTTTTTTTTTTATAAATAATTCCATGGTAATTTTCCAGATGAACTTTCCTCTATATACATATGGCACTAGTTAGGACTTCATAGAGACTTGAAAATATTTCTTAGTGCATAAGAGGATGGATAAAAAAAAAAATTACCCCCCCACCGGTTTATTTACAATACACTTGCTTCTCTTACCCCTTCTTTTACTACTTTTTCTCCTTCCTCCTTTACATCCTCCTCTTCCCTTTCTATTACACCCAACATCGTTTGTTTATTTATTTTTTAAAACAATAAGAAAAAAAAAAGAAGGTTATGTCGTCATTTGCTAAAATATCGTTTGAGGATACCCTAAGATTGAAACCAAAGTAGCAGATTCAACTGATCTCCTGATTTTCAAAGTATATATATATATATATATATATATATATATATATATATATATATATATATATATATATATAATTATTTATTTAAAAATATGATTCCAACTCGCGACATAAGAGGTCTCATGTTTCAAAACAAGAGCCGAAAACTTCAAAATAATTATTTGAATTAAATTGAGTTAAAGTAAACTCTGTTTCATCTTCAAGCGAAATTTTTTTTTTGAATAACGTATTTCTGAAATTTACGTGTTTTAATAATTGAAATCAAAATTTCCATGGTAACAGCTATTGAAGTTTTCGGCTCTTGTTTTGAAACATGAGACCTCTTATGTCGCGAGTTGGAATCATATTTTTAAATAAATAATTATATTTATCCTCTACTTTTGTATCGAGCACTATTTTTTTTAAAAATAATAACTAAAATACTAAGGAACTTTGGAATAAAAGAATAAAAGCTAAAGCATAAAATATGCCAAAAGTATAAAGAATAAAATAAAGTGAGAGCTAAATGTCAAAGTCGACAGAGCCAAATATAATAAGAAAATATTGTAAATACCAAAACCCCGTTACCCAGTGTCATGCATCTACAATGAAATTCTGAGTAACGGATTTTGTATTATTATATATATATATATATATATATATATATATATATATATATATATATATATATATACCTAGTGAGCCAGACAAACCTACCTAGGTTTCACCAAAACAGATCGTCAGGAAAGTAAGGCTACTTACTTTCCCTGACAATCCGTTTAGGTGAAACCTAGGTAAGTTTGTCTGGCTCACTAGGTATATCTAGGTCTGCTCTACGGTTGTATTGAGCGCTTTTGTTAGTTAGTTGTGTACTCGTATCGGGTTTTTTTTTCTTTGGGCTTCAGACCTGCATCTGTGCGATTTTTTGTCGGCATAAGTTCATGTTTCTACCTCTTTCTTTTTTAAAACCTTTTTTTTTTCCTCGAAATTGATTATTAGCAAATAAAAACTTCGAGGGTTTTTCGAAACGAGTCTAGTTATATATATATATATATATAATGTGTGTGTGTATTAGTATTTTTAATATAGATAGATCAATCTTTGTTTTGTTGATACCCTGCCTATATATCTGAGTGGATTTTAGATGGATAGATAGATAATTAGCATATATATATATTCCTCCATATGCTAATATATATATATATATATATATATATATATATATATATATATATAACAAGGAAGTGAAAGCAGATACAGAAAGTTGGAAAGGAAGAAAGAGTGAGATATAGAAACAAACATTCAAAATGAAAAGAAATAAATACATACGAAAAACAACGACGAAAATACGCAGGAAAAGAAAATAATAAGAAAGAAAGAAAGAAACACACAAAGAAAAAAGAAACAAAGAACGATAGATAGATAGATTAGCATCTTGAGATAGATAGATAGATAGATAGATAGATAGATAGATAGATAGATAGATAGATAGATTGGAATCTTGCTGTGATAGATACATAGTTATGTAAAAACCCTTACAACATAATGATATGGTTCCTTTTCTTGTTACCCGACTAGGCATATTACAAATTTGTCTTGTGTGTCTTTCACTGACACTGAGAAACTTGTATTGTCATGGGGATTAGAATTGTGTATTCCTCCATCCAGACTTGATAGCAAGAGCGTTCATTCAGAGTTTGAGTTGTTTGCTTCACAACTCGAAAACATCATCTTCCTGTAACTAATGTTTATATTGTACAAGTCTAGATTACTTGATTTTTTGCACATATATTAACAGTGAGGGACATCTGTGGCGTTCAGCCCACTTTCAACCTGTTAAGTCTATTAAGAACAACAATGACACACACACACACACGCACACACACACACACACACACACACACATATATATATATATATATATATATATATATATATATATATATATATCACGTAACTTGATAAACGTTCTGTTGTAGTTATTCTGGATAAACAATATTACATGAACAAGAGATAGTCTCTCTTGCATGACAATACTAAATGTCTTATGATCAGTCCGGTAGATGCTTATGATCTTACGGTTAAAATGGAATCAAGGATACAGCTGAGTATTTTTGATTTTGTTAAATGTAATGTAAATGTAAGTGGTTCGGCTAATGGGGGCACAGCGAGGTCGTATGTAAGGGTGAGGTCTCATTGAGGTCAATCTTGGCAATTATTGGCTCTGCACAGCGAGAACTGGCTGCTTGGTTGGCTGACATATTTGAACCGTTTTTCCAGTAACTGAATTCCTGATTCTAGTCTTCTTAAAGCGATTCTGCAATTGAATGCTGATTCTGCCTCTGGCTTTATAGTTTTGTTTGACACTGAAGTTATCTTTAATGAATTGATGCTTATTGCTACCGACGGTGTTGAATTTAGTTCCAACAATGTTATGTACATTTAGATTGATGGTATTACGATGGACAGCACTTTAGATTCAGTTTTGCCAAATATTTTCGTGGGCTCTTATGAAGATAGGCTTTTTGAAAATCTTCAATTGTCGATATTTCCGTGATACGTTTGCTGTTTCAGTGATGAACAAGAGGCGATCGGTTTCCTTGACCAACTTCAGCAGTTGCATTAGGCTTTAAGGTTTCCTATGGAGAAGGAGGGAGGCACGGTGGAGTGATGGATAGCGCCTCGGATTGAGGAATCGGAGATCCGAGTTCGAATTCCAGTCAAATTCATTACATCCACTTACGTGCTAACAGACTTGGGGAAAGGGATGAATCCAATTCTTCTGACCTGAAGAGGAACAATGGAGTAATGGATAGCGGTTCGGATTGAGGAATCGGAGAGCAGGGTTCGAATTCCAATCGAATCCTTTACATTCACTTACTTGCTTCTTCTATGGGTAAATAGCAGGACAGACCGGCTTCTGTAGCCTTGGATAAAGAAATGGCAACCTACTGCGGGAATAATCTGCCTTGTCAGTCATCGAAAGATACATGATCGCCTAAGCATGTATCACGCATGGCACATGACTGGATGATGGAGAATTAAAATGACTAATCCTTAACCTTTGTGGACGTTCAATTGTGATGATGCGTTTCCACAAGCTGTGATAACATCTAAAGCCGTCTGTCTGCAAATACACCGGTGCTCACTATGTTACACAGATAAGGATTCAGTTCTGGACATGATCTACGTCAACAAAGAAGTAACAAATGATCTTCTAGTCTAGTTTGGTCAGGAAGTAGAACTAAAAGAAAAAAAAAAGAAAAGATTTCTCACTTAATCAGCAATGTCTTCCTTCTGCTATGAGAAAGCAAACGTCTGATATCTGACTTCTCACTAAGTTCCGGACTCGTTCCTTTAAGTCCACTCGTGTTCCACCAACCAGAAGGAGGGACCACCCAGACAGCTTTTTGGTGGTCAGTTTTTTTTTCAAAGGACCTTATATTTACAGCAATTTAAATTCACTAACAAAATTTTATATTATTTACATTATTCGGACTATTGTCCTCATATTTGTCACCATATTTATCACAACGTTTCGGCCATTGTACGCTCCGGCCTTCTTCAGGTGGTTGGAATGTCGAACTGAACATTTTATTTCGCTCACCGGGGTAGACTGTTCTAGTTCCACGTGCCATGTTTGATGGATGTCAGTTATCAGTTATCTCCTGTTAATTTCCCTCTGAAATTTCTCCACTGCCTTAACCGGGTATTGAACTCACACTTTTTGGGTCCGGTCACTGGATCTAACCAAAGCCTTTATCCACTGTGCCATGTGTCCTTAAAGACACATGGCACAGAAATATAGACAGACAAAATTTTATGTTTACCAATTCAAAGATTTGATGAAGACAGATTTCCTGAACAATCTCTGGTCATTAAATTTACTCAAAGATGTGCTGGAGATAATATTCCTGGAAAAGTGGTCATCAAATTAACTTAAATGGAAAAAGAATCTATCTTTGCATTTCCTAAGTCTGTGAGAAAAATTGTATTGCTACGTATATCGTAAAGCAACCTTTTCGGTTTGGGCAGAGATTGGAAATACTTTGTACGAAGAATTTGAAAGGTCAAATTGTTTAATACATTGGATCATCGTGCTTTAATAATTCGTTCCCTCTAAAGTTAGACGTGTGGGTCACGTAAGATCAAGCAGATCATTCTGGGTAATCGTTATCGTGAGGGTTCCTTACGCGGGTCTTTTCACGTAAAATATCTAAATTTCATTCGCCGAATATGCATAGTCCTGACAAATTTCCTATTTATTTGAAATTACATTCAACTGGGAAAAAGTTGCCAACCAAAACTTGACATAGTTATTTCCGACATCTCTGATTGTTAGTGGATCACTAACTTGCGGTTTGTTTTATTCTGTCAGGTGTTTTCTTTCTTATCAGTAGGATAAGGTTCACCCATTTTCGATTAGCTCAGTTGTGTATTATTTTATATATCGAAGTGGTGGCGATTATGTCGCTTAAACCAGTTTACGCCTGGTTACGAGAATTAAGCAACACGTACTAGCTTATATATACTTTATCACGGAAGACACACCTTTGGATTCTGCCATTTGTCAGCACTTGACAATCCTGTCTGTTCTGGTCAATAGGAATATTTTACATAAAGTATATTTTATTTAATTTTACTTTATATTTTATATAAAGTTTATTGTACATAACTATACTTTTTATATTTTATATAAAGTATATTTTATATAATTTTACTTTTTTTTTTCTATAAATTATATTTTGACATAATTTATTTAATATTTTATATAAAATATATTATACATAAGTTTACTTTATATTCTATATAAAGTATATTTTATATAATTTTACTTTATATTTTATATAAAGTATATTTTATTTAATTTTACTTTATATTTTATATAAAGTTTATTGTACATAATTATACTTTATATTTTTATATAAAGTATATTTTATATAATTTTACTTTTATATTTTACATAAAGTATATTTTATTTAATTTTACTTTATATTTTATATAAAGTTTATTGTACATAATTATACTTTATATTTTTCTATAAAGTATATTTTATATAATTTTACTTTTTATTTTCTATAAATTATATTTTGACATAATTTATTTAATATTTTATATAAAATATATTATACATAAGTTTATTTTATATTCTATATAAAGTGTATTTTACATATTTTTACTTTATGTCCTATATGAATTATATTTTACTTAATTTTACATTATATTTTATATGCAGTATATTTTATATAATTTTACTTTATATTTTATATAAAGTATATTTTATTTAATTTTACTTTATATTTTATATAAAGTTTATTGTACATAATTATACTTTATATTTTATATAAATATATTTTATATAATTTTACTTTATATTTTATATAAAGTATATTTTATTTAATTTTACTTTATATTTTATATAAAGTTTATTGACATAATTATACTTTATATTTTTATATAAAGTTTATTGTACATAATTTTACTTTTATATTTTATATAAAATGTATTTTACGTAATTTTACTTTATATTTTTTATATAAAGTATATTTTATTTAATTTTACTTTTATATTTTATATAAAGTACATTTTACCTAATTTTACTTTTATATTTTATATAAAGTATATTGTACATAATTATACTTTATATTTACATTTAGTTCCAGTTGTTTTGTTTCATTTTAATTCCCTAAAAGTACATTTCGTTGTTCTTGTTTAGAAAAAAAAAAAAGTGATTGTTTCATAACGATTCTTTCTCTTGGGAAGGGTTTCCCTAGATGTTCCTAAGATATTTCCTCCTTTTGTAGACCCAAGATATTCACACACACACACACACACACACACACACACACACACACACACACACACATATATATATATATATATATATATATAGAGAGAGAGAGAGAGAGAGACATTGTATTTATTTCTATTCTGATCCTTTCCATTTCTCTAATCAGTTTCTTGGTGTTAACATGAAATTCATCCCCGAACCTGCCGTAGATTTTAATAAAGTAAGTTGTTTCGATCTTTTCCAAGATCATCTTCAGGGATAAATTACAAAGACAAACTTATTGTAACTGCAATAAAATATGTTTTCCGGTGTGATTTTTATTTTTAAATATAAAAAGTATTTGGGTTAGAATAAACTACGGTGCCTTCCTTGGTGAATTTCAACATAACTTCAGTAAACTATTTAAACAACAGGAAATGATCAGTATAAAAATAGACACAATATGTCTATATTATTCAATGAAACATATTTGAATGAAGATATGCTGCCTATATATATATATATATATATAGAGAGAGAGAGAGAGAGAGAAAGAGAGAGAGAGATGAGAGCGTGACAGAGTACACGTTTAATTTCCGACCATGACACCGGGGTTCAGCTTTCGCCATGATCGATTTGTTTACTTATCGATCTACGGCAGCGATCCCAGCGTGCGGCGGCGTTGGAAACTGCCTGAAAACCATAACACGATGTGTTCCAAGCCTTGTCAGTCAAATCGGGATTGACGAAAATGTTCGAAAGCCATTGCTGATTTTTCTAGCACGAAGTCACAAGTCATCGTGACTGAGAGTTTGAATGTACTGCCCTTGTTTAAACATACGATCACGCTATATATTGCACCCTCTCCCAGAAACCTTTTTCCGCTCAGCATCGTTGCGATATAAACCACAGGTTGTCCCTGTAGGTTTTGAACAAGCACAAATATACCTGATCAAAAGTCTGCAACAGGGAATGAATAACAATAGCTGCCGGGTTTGCTTTTTTTTTTTATAGAATTTCCATTTCTTCTCTTTATTATAAAAAATGGCTTTATGGCTTTCTATGTCTCATATTTCAGTTTTGGTATTTTCATTTTCTATTCCATGTTTTCATGTTTATCTTATTTATATCGCTTTCGAAGTTTTCATTCTGTTTTTCGTTTTCTGGCTATAGTCTCTTCTCTTTCACTCTTTCTTTACTTTCTTTTATTATTTTTTTTCTCTTCCTTATTTTCTGCCCTGTTGGCTGGGGCTGTAGAATATGCCAATTGCAACTCTGTAGGATGGTAAGACCTCCCAATGAGTGGTCCTGGGTATGACGCTAAATTTTACACGGCAGCAAGCCCTCTGATCGGGACATTGGTGATTTTGAAGAGTGGAGAACCACTTCTTATATACTGTTCTTTTCAGGTCTACATTGACTCGGCGTACTAGCAGCACCTGTTAGGGTCCCAGCTATAGGTAAATAGTGAAAACCCAAACAAGAATCAAAACATTGGGAAGGCATAAAAATATTCAATACCAGCAATATATTTTGATAAAAAAATGAACAATATATTTTTGTGGTGAAATCACGAACAACCCATTTTTATATTAAAATTACCAACAATATATTTTTATAGTAAAATTACCAGCATTATTTTTGTAGTAAAATGACCAGCAATACATTTTATACCAAAATTAGCTGCAATATATTTTAGACCAAAATGACTAACAATTAATTTTATGGCAGAATCAACCACAATATATCTTCGAATTAACTGACCAATAATACATTTTATAATAAAATGACCAATATATTTTTATAACAAAATCGCCAAGACATTGTTTAGTAGAATTACCAAGAATACATTTTTCTCATAAAATGATCAGCAATATATTTTTAAAGCAAGGTGACCAACAATGCATTTTGTAGTAGAATTAACAATACATTTTTCTAATCAAATGACCAACTATATATTTTCATAGTAAAATGATAAATAATGTATTTTTCTAATCAAATGACCAACGATACATTTGTATAACAAAAAAACCCACAATACATTTTAATAGCAAATTCACCGACAATAGATTTATAGTGGGAGATGACATACATTATCAAAATATATTAAACATTAAAAAAACATTTTGCTTTGATTGATCACATTTCTTGTAAGGAGAAACAAGTTTTCACGTCTCGTTTGATTTTGTAAAATTATTTATTAAAAAAAAAAAACAGCTACGTGATTATAATTTAATTATGAAATATTATTATTCCCTTGAATTAATTATAAATTTGAATATCCAAAATTTAAATTTCGGCATTAAATAACCCATAGAGGTGTTGACATGCCGCTAAACAAAATCAACCAAACCAAACCAATCATTTATCTCATACTTTTGTTTCTTGGAATGACATTAAAAATTATTCTTTTTTGTCGCCTGCATCTTTTTCATCATTTCACTATTCATTGCTGCTACTCTTCTTCTGCCTCACCTCCTTCTATTCCTCCCTTCACCCTCCTTCTTCTTCTTCTGCTTATTTTTCAACTCCTCCTCTTCCCTCGTCTCCTACACTTCCTCCCCCTTCTTCTTCTCCTCCTCCTTCTTCTTGCCTTTTATTCTTTTCTGTTTTCTTCTTTTCCCTTACGTATTCCCATATTCCCTTCTTCCTCAAATTTCTCTCTTCCTCTTACTCTTACCATTCTTCTTTTCTCCCTTTCTTTCCATAACCCTCTCATATTTTTCCTTCTCATTTTCTTCTGCATATTTTTCTCTTCTTTCTGCCTATTCCTTCCTTTCACGCCCTCTGTTCATTACTCTTTTCTCCCTCTTCCTCCCTCTCTTGCTTCTCCATCACCTCTGCCTTCTTTTCTTTGCTTTCTTTTCTTTTCCTTTCTTTTCTTTACTTTCTTCCTTTCAGCGCCATTTCGAAATTTTTTCTTCTCATTTTCATCTCCTTATAGTTCTCTTCTTTCTCCCTATTCCTTCCTATTTTTACTCCCCCTCTTCGTTACCACTTTTCATCTCTTTCTTAGACTTTAACCTTCTCTGCCATCTCCACCCCGACCCTGTCCAATGACTGTTTTCGCTTTTGTTTTAATTCCATTTTCTTTGCCTC
Organism: Acanthosepion pharaonis; assembly: GCA_903632075.3. Lineage (NCBI taxonomy): Eukaryota > Metazoa > Mollusca > Cephalopoda > Sepiida > Sepiidae > Acanthosepion > Acanthosepion pharaonis. The sequence goes on along the minus strand of CAHIKZ030001902.1, from coordinate 2,405,021 downwards.
CCCCACCATTCTCCAACTTCAATTTCTTCTTTTTCCACTCATGGGTCACCGTCTCTCCTCAATTTTAGCAGAATATCTGCAGCTTTTTCCTCTTCTTGACTCAATCTGACGACGCTCCCACCCTCTCCCCGCGAGCTCTACACTCTTCAAGATTGAGTTCAAGATTATGCCCCCCTCCACACGCAGCCAATTTATCTATGTCTTTACGGCATCGACCACATTCTTTGCCTTTATCTTCTCATTTCACGACTACTTATTCTTCTTTCCTTTCAGAATATTTCCTCTTCACACACTTTATCTTCCCAATCTCTTCCTCGTTCGGTTTTTTTTCGTCACCTTTGGCTCATATTACTTTAATGTCTACTGATTCTTCACTCATATTCTTCCTCTTCCTTCTTCTTCTTCTATATCTTCATCTTTTATTAATTCTTTCATTGTTTTCCCTAAGTTTTTGTTATAATTCTTCTTCTTCTTCTTCTTCTTCTTCTTCTTCTTCTTCTTCTTCTTCTTCTTCTTCTTCTTCTTCTATCAATTCACTCTCTTCCCTTACTCATTTAACCTCTTCTTCTTCTTCTTCTTCTATCAATTCACCCTCTTCTGTTACTCATTTAACTTCTTCTTCTTCTTCTTTTTCTTCTTCTTCTATCAATTCACACTCTTCTGTTACTCATTTAACTTCTTCTTCTTCTATCAATTCACCCTCTTCTGTTACTCATTTAACTTCTTCTTCTTCTTCTTCTTCTATCAATTCACCCTCTTCTGTTACTCATTTAACTTCTTCTTCTTCTTCTTTTTCTTCTTCTTCTATCAATTCACACTCTTCTGTTACTCATTTAACTTCTTCTTCTTCTTCTTCTATCAATTCACCCTCTTCTGTTACTCATTTAACTTCTTCTTCTTCTTCTTTTTCTTCTTCTTCTATCAATTCACACTCTTCCCTTACTCATTTACCCTCTTCTTCTTCTTCTTCTATCAATTCACCCTCTTCTGTTACTCATTTAACTTCTTTATCTACTTCTTCTTCTTCTTCTTCTTCTTCTTCTTCTTCTTCTTCTATCAATTTACACTCTTCCCTTACTCATTTAACCTCTTCTTCTTCTTCTTCTTCTTCTTCTTCTTCTTCTTCTATCAATTCACTCTCTTCCCTTGCTCATTTAACCTCTTCTTCTTCTTCTTCTATCAATTCACCCTCTTCTGTTACTCATTTAACTTCTTCTTCTTCTTCTTCTTCTATCAATTCACCCTCTTCTGTTACTCATTTAACTTCTTCTTCTTCTTCTTCTATCAATTCACCCTCTTCTGTTACTCATTTAACTTCTTCTTCTTCTTTTTCTTCTTCTTCTATCAATTCACACTCTTCTGTTACTCATTTAACTTCTTCTTCTTCTTCTATCAATTCACCCTCTTCTGTTACTCATTTAACTTCTTCTTCTTCTTCTTCTTCTTCTTCTTCTTCTTCTTCTATCAATTTACACTCTTCCCTTACTCATTTAACCTCTTCTTCTTCTTCTTCTTCTTCTTCTTCTTCTTCTTCTTCTTCTTCTTCTTCTATCAATTCACTCTCTTCCCTTACTCATTTAACCTCTTCTTCTTCTTCTTCTATCAATTCACCCTCTTCTGTTACTCATTTAACTTCTTCTATCAATTCACTCTCTTCCCTTACTCATTTAACTTCTTCTTCTTCTTCTTCTTCTTCTTCTTCTTCTTCTTCTTCTTCTTCGAATTCACACTCTTCTGTTATTCTTTCTTTCGACCAGTGATTCATACTCCTCCTTTCTCTTTAACCTCCTTACACCTTTTTTTCCTTTTCTTTCACCACCGTCTCCGCCTTCTTCTCTCTTCCTACTCTTCCCTCATTCTTAGTCTCCCGCTTTTGTCTTCTTGTACTTCTTCCTCCCTCTTTCTCTTTCGTCTACCTATACCTTTTTTTCTTCTTCATCCTCCGCCTCCTCCTTCTTGGTCTTCTTCTACTCTTACTACTACTCCTTCTTGTTCTTCTTGGTCTTCTCCTTTTCTCTTCTACTTCAACCGCCTCTTTTTTCTTTCGTTTTCTTACACCTTTCTTCTTTTCTTCTTCCACCTCCTCCTTCTTTGTCGTCTTTTCTTCCTTCTCTTACTCCTTCTACATCTGCCTCTTCCGCTTTTCTATTCTACTTCCTTCGCCTCCTTTCTCTTTCGCTTTCCTACATCTTTTTCTTTTCTTTCTTTTCTCCTCCAACTCCTTTTTGTCTTCTTCCTCCGTTTTCTTCTCCCTCCTTCTTTTTCCTCCTCAGTCTTCCTATAACTTTTTCTTCTCTTCCTTCTTCTTCCTTCTCCATTTTTCTATTGCATTCTCCTACCTTCTTCCTGCCTCTTTTTCTATTCCTCATTCTTATTCTTTTTCTCCTACTCCTTCTCCTCCTTTGCCTGTTCTCTTGTAGCTTCATAAATTCGTAATGTCCCTCCTCATCGTCATCTTTTTTTTCCTCCTCTCTCCTCTTGCTTCAAAAACTCCTCTTTATCCTGATGCAATTTCTACACCTCTACTGCCTGGTATTTCCTCCTACCATTCATGTTATACTTATCCCTCTTTATCTCCTGATGTTTCTCCTCCTACTCTCCCAACTTTATATTTTATATTATTGTATTACTTTGTCAATTCTTCTTAAAATTTCTCTTCTCTATACTGACACCTTTTTTTTTTTCACCAGAGTTAGCATCTACCATTTCTAAATTCTCCACCCGCAGACTTTCTTCTTTCCCTTTCCTCACATTTCCTTGTCCCGCCTTTTCTTCTTTTATCGTATATTTTTATTCTCCACCCTTATAATTTCTTCTCTTTGTTCTCTTTGTTAGAAGTGACTCTTAATCATTATTCATTTGCTTTCTTTTTTTTTTTTTTTTTACGTACCCTTGTTGGCATACGACGCCCTGGCAACAGTGAGCAGCCTCCCAGCAAATGTGAAGTTCGATCCTAACTGCTTCTACGGCTGTCTCATTGTGAACAACTCGAAATCTGATAGCAACGAAGTAACAAACAGAAACCCCCGCTGGCAAATATATACCATGCCCCTTTTTTAGACGTTAAATAGACCATAGATTTATTTTAAATGTTTGAAACTTTGAAAATTATAACTTAAATATTAGGGGTAAGAAGTATGACAAATGGAAAACGTTTTCGTGTGACGCTTTTCGTCCTTTCGGTCGTCATTGAACTGGTTTTATGTTTATGTTGGTGCGACTAGACATGAGGACGAACGAGAGATGCTGTGAATTTAAAACTTTTTTTTTTAAATATGTCTTTTGGGTTTATAATCTAGCCGATTTCATTTAGATTCTTTTTCTTTTAGCTTTTTTTCCCATCTCTTTTGATATTAAATATCCCACAATGTGATAATAGAAAATCTATCAAGAACGTTGTAAGGACCTGGACGCAAATTTACTTCGGACCATCTCACGATTAAAAGACCTCTAAACAAATTCGTCTAAGTAAATTGTTTTAGATTTTCGCAAGGAAAGTTGGTCCTCTGCGTCGCGCCAGAAGGTTTTTCTCGCCTGGGTTCATCCTTCAAACCTACAAATAAACCATTCGTCATTGGATGGAATATTGCTTCCATATATGGTCTGCGGTTCATCTCGAGATCCTCGACAAAATCAGGAGACGGATATGCAATGTGATGAGTCCTGATGGGGCATCTTGTCTACAGTCACTTTCTTACAGACGTACTGTGGCTTCCCTCTGTCTTTTCTACAAGTATTTTCATGACAACTGCTCTGACGAGCTACTTTCACTGGTTCCCAAACTGCATGAATTTAAGCGTGCCACGAGATGGCATCTCGGTCCCACCCTTTCGCTGTCGAAACGGCTAAATGTAGCCATTTCTTCTACTCCAACAGCTTCTGCTCTCGCACTTCCCGACAGTGGAACTCTCTTCCCCTTACTTGCTTCCCTGATAGCTTTAATATACAAATATTCAAACATAATGTCAATCGACATCTTCTGATGCCGTTATCTTGATCCCCGTCTTTCTCTTTATACTTTTTCCAAACGCTTCTCTTTATTCTTACTCTCACTCTCTGTAACCCCTTGCTAGTGGCACTCCTGCCTTGCTTGGGGTGATTTGCTTAAAAAAATACAGTAGCATTATTTAAATCTAAATTGTTGTTAGTTTCGTTACGTTGAGCAACTAATGCATTTATAGTGTTTTTCATTTTTTATTTTGTAAAAGATCCCTTTTGTGTTCATATAATCTTATATTTTAATCTCTTGAGGTTTCTTGGATGTATTATTTGTGTCAATTATGACAAGTGATAGAGTAAATTTCTCTTTCAAGTTTTAACTTATTATTTTCTTTTTTTTATTAATTAAAACTTTTATTGCTTTAGATGTAGGTATCACGAATTTCATGTTGAGTTTAGATAAATTATTTTCAATTGTAGTTATGATAGATTTAGTGAGGAGAACAATATATTTTTTGATTCGTTGGATTTGTCAGGAGAGGCCTCTTTTCCATTTTGGAATAATTTATGAGCCTTTCGTTTCGCATTGAATTTGAATTATAGTATCGGAGGATTTTGAATGTAGTTTCACTGTATTTCTCCTCTTCATATGAATATTGATGGCTGCAAATTTTGAGTTCGCTTAAGTAGAATTCAATGATTATTCTGGATTTTATTTTGTTGCTATGATGAGAATAGAAATTTATTAGATCATTTTTAATTGTTGACTTTCAATTAAGCTGCTGTTAACGTGTTGTAGCATTATATCGATGAAAATTAAATATTGTTTGTTTCCATTTCATAAGTAAATTCTATTGTATTTTCGACGTCGTTCAGTTTATCTACAAGATCAGGTAAGTCAGTATCACTGTGAATATTAATAAAGCATCAACAATATATCGAAAGTATGTTGATTGTTTAGGCAACATATTTTGGAAAGGACTATATTCGAGAAATTGTAAGAAAATACACGTCATTACTGCACTTAGACACGATGCTATTAGTAACCCAAATTTTTATTTATTAAAATTATTGATAAATGCAAAATAGTATTGATTAGTCATGAGACGGTAGATTTTTATTATTTTAGCTATTGGTAGGGTGAGGATTATTTTTTATTGTTTTTCTTTTACAAGAGATGTAAGCATTTTTTTCAACTGGGACGTTGGTGTAAAAGGATTAAATATCTAGACTAGCTATGAATTTGTCAGGCATATTTGTTTTCATAGCCTTTCAACTAACTTGAATATTTTATATGTGCTGGGCTGATTGTTCCAAGGAGAGAGGATAACGTTTATACTATTTACATTATTCGGACTATTGTCCTCATCTTTGTCGCCATATTTATTACAACGTTTCGACCGTTGTACGCTGCGGCCTTCCTCAGGTGGTTGGAAAGTAGAACTGAACCCTTTATTTCTCTCACTGGGGTAGACTGTTCTAGTTCCACGTGTCATGCTTAATATCACTTATCAGTTGTCTCCTGTTAATTCTCCTCTCCAAGTTCTCTCTTTGGGTCCTGTCACTGGATCTAACCAGCGTCTTTATCCACTGTGCTATATGTCCTTGAGGTTGTTGGTTAGTGAGCGAAATAAAGGGTCCAGTTCGGCATTCTAACCACCTGAAGAAGGCCGGAGCGTACAACGGCCGAAACGTTGTAATAAATATGGCAACAAAGATGAGGACAATAGTCTGAATAGTGTAAATAGTGTACATAATACATTATCTCAGAAATATAGACAGATACTGAAGGGCCGAAACGTTGTAAGAAATATGGCGACAAAGATGAGGACAATAGTCCGAATAATGTAAATAATGTACAGAATACCTCATTTCCAAAATATAGACAGATATTGAAGGGCCAAAACGTGGTGATAAATACAGCGACAAAGATGAGGACAATAGTCCGAATAATGTAAATAGTGTACATAATACCTCATTTCCAAAATATAGACAGATACTGAAGGGCCGAAACGTTGTAATAAATATGGCGACAAAGATGAGGACGGTATTACGAATAGTGTAAATAGTGTACATAATACCTCATCTCAGAAATATAGACAGATACTGAAGGGCCGAAACATTGTTATAAATATGGCGGCAATGATGAGGACAATAGTCCGAATAATGTAAATAGTGTACATAATGCATCATCTCAGAAAAATAGACAGGTTAAAATTTATGTTATGGTTTTCGCTAGTTTGTTGCAAGCGCTGTCAATATTTGAAATAAGCGGGCGCATCGAGATACTGTTTTGTTGGGGATAGGATGACGGTAAAATGTAGGTATTCTAGTGTGATATTCTATTAGTATATTGCATGATTTGCTTATGTTTTTATTAAGTTTTCTATATTTTTTTAATTTTTATTTTGTATTTCAGTAATTATTTTTGTTCATTTATTTTGTTCATATGTATCGGTGTCATTGATTAATAAATTAATTTTATCATTGCATGTGTTCTTACACTCAAAACAACATTGGAATTTGGGATCATTGCCCTCCCGAAAACACTCATAGAAGAGAAAAAACCTTGTGCAACAACACGAGTTAAGTTAATTCTTTCAAAACTTCAAAGAAAAACAATGTACCAGACATGACGTGATTTATGTGGGCTGCACAACGGAAAAATGAAATAAAAGATTCAATATACATAGGTATGATATTCAGACTTAACAATATGACGTCAACGGAGCTTTCAGAACATTTTATTTCGAACGACTGTAATTTCAACAAGCACCTTAAGGTGCACATTCTGAAAAATTTTTTTTCAAAATCTACCGGTAGTACAGGAAGGAAATTAAATATCTGAAACATATATATATATATATATATATATATATATATATATATATATATATATATATATATAAAAAAAGGCTTAAACACTAATATTCCATGGTCATAATTTATTCCACTGGAATCGTAAATACGATCCAATTCATCAGACCAACAAATTCAAAATGAAAACAGAAAAAATCCACTCCGGAAGTGGAAACAGAATTTAGAGAAAGTGTAAATATGAGGAGGAGGAGATTGAACCTTAACAGAGAGAATTTTAGGAGATGTGGGGGAAAGGGTTTTAATTAAGAGAAGAGAATGAATGTCGATGGATGTCTAATGCATAAAGATACATTTCGTGGTGACATATATACACCATAGACAATTTGAAGCTAGAATAAGAGGGGGGGAGAGGGGGGGAGAGAGGGGACGAAGGAAAGTAAAGTTGCGTTTACTTAAAGGTCCGCTTTGTAATTGAGAAAATTTGACAAAATTAATATCGACTACAGGTTACAAATCAAATATAAATATATTACGATAAATATAACGATTGTCTAATCCAGCAAGGACCTATATTTCTATGTTCAAAGACACATGTGAATACACACAATAACAAATACATGTATACACATACACATAGGCGTGTACCCATACACACACATACATACGTGCACACACATATATAAAAATATAAAAATATATTCACATATCCACACATACACATATTCTTCTATATCCATATACACACACTTATATATATAAATACTGCAAGTTAAACGCACATGTCATTATTATCGATTTTCAAATTCTACAGCACCGACGCATATATTATATATATATATATATATATATATATATATATATATATATATATGTGTGTGTGTGTGTGTGTGTGTGTGTGTGTGTGTGTGTGTGTGTGTGTGGAATGAAAAGCAGAGTTAGTAACTAATGAACTAACGGAAAATTCCAAGATGAACAAGATCGCCCTTATATTACGGCGGATTATCTCAGTAACCCTGAGTTTTCGCTTACCTGGCGATTGGTTCCGAATAGGCTACCCCTGAATGACATATATTCAGAATCTATCGACGTTTCAACTTTACAATGAATGTGGATAGTTACCTATGGAAATTACTAACTTCCTGCCCCTGGAGAATGAAAAGCAGAGTTCCATAAGATTTCTACTAAGTTGTTTAGTAACTAATGAACTAACGGAAATTTCCAAAATCAACAAGATCGCCATCATATAACGCACGTTTCAATTGCATGTCTTCACACTGGCAGAGTTTCATTCGTTTTGACATGTTCATTACTAGTACAGCCGTTTATGTTTTCATTGCAAGACAAACTGCGAATTATCTCAACAACCCTGAGTTTTCGCTTACCTGGCGATTGGTTCAAAATAGGCTACCCCTCAATGACACATATTCAGAATCTATCCACCTTTCGGCCCTTAAAACGCATGAGGATAGTTACGTAGGCTAACTACAAACTTCATGCCAATTGTACGAAATAGGCTACCTCTCAATGACGTAGACTTCTGACGGGGCTTTGGCAGATTTTCCTGACTGTCATCGGTGTGTCCTTGGCTTAGAGGAAACGGTTTTGCACGTCTTCTACCACTATACCCGTGAGCGCCCTCTCTCAGATTATGTCGGCGAGTTGACAACTCATATCGTTCCCGAAAAGCTGTTTTTCTTGGATCGCGTGTGACATTGTGTCGCCTCCATATTCTAGGGTTAAACGGATTGTGTTTCTGATGATACTAAAGACGGTTAGAATGGTGTTTTGGGCGACGCGGATGGGGGAAATCTTGCGATATGATCGCTATTCTCATGAAGATCTTTTCAGATTCTTTACTGTACATAATACCTCATCTCAGAAATATAGACAGATACTGAAGGGCCAAAACGTTGTAATAAATATGGCGACAAAGATGAGAAGAATAGACCGAATAATGTAAATAGTGTACAGAATAACTGATCTCAGAAATATAGACAGATACTGAAGGGCCGATACGTTGTAATATATATGGCAACAAAGATGAGGAGACTAGTCTGAATAATGTAAATAGTGTACATAATACTTCATCTCAGAAATATAGACAGATACTGAAGGGCCAAAACGTTGTAATAAATATGGCGACAAAGATGAGGACAATAGACCGATTAATGTAAATAGTGTACATAATGCATCATCTCAGAAATATAGACAGATACTGAAGGGCCGAAACGTTGTAATAAATATGGCTTCAAGGATGAGGACAATAGTCCGAATAATGTAAATAATATACATTATACCTCATCTCAGAAATATAGACAGATACTGAAGGGCCAAAACGTTGTAATAAATATGGCGACAAAGATGAGGACAATAGTCCGAATAATGTAAATAGTGTACATAATACCTCACCTCAGAAATATAGACAGGTTAAAATTTATGTTTTTGTTTTCGCTAGTTTGTTGTAAGCGCAGTCAATATCTGAAATAAGCGGGCGCATCGCCTGGTTCCCGTGAACGGGATTTACATTGATTTTCTTTTTTAAGGCCACCTAAATCACAAGAGCGCTGTTTTCTATGGAGCCCTCCTCTGGTTAAGATAGATTCTTTTCTGTCTCGTTAATGTGCTTGTCGTTCCCAGCCTGTGCCCAGCTTCTCCCTACGATTCAAGTCAAGATTCCCAACCTTCTCAGTGTGGCGTATATTTTTCTTTTTATTCTTCCCCATCCCTTAGAAAGAGAGCCTTTTGATTTTGCAAGAATACAGAATACAGCGGCAAATCTTATTTTTGAGGGGTGGACGGGTCTTACTAACATCTTTCTTTTTTCAGTTTGTTTTTGGGGTCATCACCTGTACATCATTTCATAATATTAATAGAATTTTTATATAATTGTAAATATTGAAATTTAAAGTCATGGGGTGTTTTTCAGTAGGCGCCCTGTGTGTGAGGTAGTTTGGTGTATATAGCAGTGAATGGTGACAGATAGATTCTTATGGAGAATGAGTAAATTATACCGAAAAACTGGGTCGTGAATCTGATTTGCTAGGTATAAGATAGTGTCGACCAGCCTTGAACGATATGCTCCTTTTTTGGCCTTGTGCCAAAATTAAAATCGTAGCCAAGCAACGTTTAATCAATTTGCATCAGTCCAAAATATTCGATAGGGTCGAACACACAGTACCTGGTTCTGCAGGCCGTTGGATTTGAAACCGACTTCTGCCGGTAGATTAGACACCAGTATCGCTCCCCCAGTACTGTGGTGCAGGTGAACGGAAGGAAGTCGCACCCATTTGCGCTGTCTTGGTCGGTTCGTCAGGGTTACCCGCTGTTGTGCCTACTTTACGCTTTAACGTTGGTGCCTCTACATAACCGGCTGAAGGAGAGGGCAAGCAGTTCGGCCCTACGTTGAATTGCTGTCTCTGCTGGGGCCCGAGTAGGGTGTCTCTGTACGTCGATGATGTGTCCACTTTTGTGTTGGCCAGCAGCGATATTGATGTGTTGCTGAAGGCCCTTAAACACTACTAAAATGTCACGGGTTTGTATTAAAAGATTTCAGCAAAAGGTGGGTAATTATGGCGAGCCCGGTTCGCGTGAACGGAACTAACCTTGATTTTCTTTTTTTTAAGTCCCCTAATTCACAAACGGATGGTTTCCTGTGAATCCCACCCCTGATTAAGATAGACACTTCTTGTGGACCTAGTTAATGTGAGTAAGTGACGTTCTCGGCTCCTATGATCCAGGTTGAGATTCCCAACCTCCCCAGTTTGTTTTGGCCTGCTCTTTTCATCTCGAATGGGTCACTTGTTTTAATTCTCTAATGCCCATCATTTTTTTATTCTTCCTCCTTCCTTAGAGAGAGAGCCTTTTGATTTTGTCGGAATACAGAATACAGCCGTGAGACCTACTTTTGACGGGTGGACGGGTCTTACTGACATCTTTCTTTTTTCGGTTTATTTTCGGGGTCATCACCCTCGAGGTATTTCATAATATTGATGGAATTGATATATATATATTTTTGTATACACATTTGTATATGTCTATATTTCTGAGATGAGGTATTATGTACAGTATTTACATTAGTCGGACTATTGCCCTCATCTTTGTCGCCATATTTGTCACAACGTTTCGGCCGTTGTACGCTCCGGCCTTCTTCATTGGAAAATTCGTAAACTTAAGGAATCAGCACATATGCTAGGCCACAAAAATCTCCTGAGCCGACCAAGCATAGAAATAAATACAATATAGGAACCAGTAATAAGGAGTGCCAGAGAAAAGCAATGATAACAAAGTTGCAATATGAGCTCTGGTAAAAACATGCAATGATAACAGCAAAATTACAATATGAGCACTGGTAAAAAAGGTTGCTGAAAACATTAGGTTTATAATACCCAGAAATTCATACCCACATGTCTTCAAGGACACATGGCACAGGGAATAAAGGCGTTGGTTATATCCAGTGACAGACCCAAAGAGTGTGAGTTTAATACCCGGTTAAGGCAGTGGAGAACTTTCAGAGGAAAAATTAGCAGCAGATAACTGATAACTGACATCCATCAAACATGGCACGTGGAACTAGAACAGTCTACCCCAGTGATCGAAATAAAGGGTTCAGTTCGAAATTCCAACCACCTGAAGAAGGCCGGAGCGTACAACGGCCGAAACTTTGTGACAAATATGGCGACAAAGATGAGGACAATAGTCCGACTAATGTAAATACTGTATAATTTTACATATTGAATTTTTTTACGTCTCGTGGTGTTTTCTTTAAGGTACGTACGCTCTATGTGCGTGAAGTATTTTGATGTATATAGGAGCGAATGGTAACGGATAGATCCTCATGGTGAATGAGTAAACTGTAACGAAAGACGGGCGTTGCTTTCTGAAATATACTATTAGATTGGTGCAAAAATAATGACGTAAGAATTTGTTTAGCTAGATAGTCCCGACCAGGCTTGATTCATCCCCCCACTTTTTTGTAATGTCGAGTTCCTTAGTTTTGCTAGGTTTCTTAGTGCATTTGAGTGTCTCTCTGAGTGTCTTTCTTTGTGGTTTCTACAGTGACAGTGATTATTCCTTGAATAATGCCATTCGTGAATTCTCTGTCATCTTGTCTATGATTTTTAACTATCGTATCAACTAGACCTCCTTTAAGAATCCCGATAACGAGCGTTACTTTCTGAAATATACTGTTAGGTTGGTGCAAAAATAATGTCGTTTTTTGACGTTAAAAAATACGTCAAAAACGACATTATTACGTCATTATTTTTGCACCAACCTAATATCTAGAGGATGCTTACCCAGTAACTATAATTTCAACCTCTTCGGGACAATATTTATTTAGCCTACCTATGCTCATATACTACCCATCTTCCATCACCCTCTTAACTTCATACCACACACCACATTCTGCAACATTCTACTTTGAATGGCTCTTGGGCCTTGTAAATGTTTGTGAGAAAAGTAAATAAACAAAAAGAATTTTAATTTGTTGGTTTCTGAATATAGAGTGTCTGTTTCCCAAATTAAATCTTAACAACTTCAAATCTAGAGTCAACCATTATCTACCCTAAATGTTCTCATAATCTGATCGTATACCCTCCTCTTACATTCAGGCAATAAACTTTATTGAGTGGCGCTAGCGCATTGTGTTTGGTGAATATGTAGAAAAAATGTTACATGCATTAGGGGACAGTGACACTGTACTTTAATATATTCATACTGGAGTTCATCCAATACAGGGTTTACTAGGCTCTGATACTAGACGTTAATGAATGAACTGTGATGTATGAATGCAAGAGGAGGTGGTAGAGAGTGAAGATTATGAGGATAAGGAGGATAGATAAAATGTGGTTCTTGACGTATCGAAGCTAAGGTTGAAATTTTTACGGGTATTTCTACTATTACTGCTTCTACTACTACTACAACTACTACTAATAATAATAATCATAATGAGAAATAGCCGAGAAAATTTCACATTTTTACTATTTTATAACATAATTATTAAATAGGGTCATTGTCAGAGCAACAACTATAAAAATAGCCATGGGAATTTGCATTTGGCCTCGTTAAATATTTGAGCCGAACTTTAATAAAAGATTAGAATAACACTCATATATATGAATGGATATCACTATCTAAAGAAGGGTTTGAGAGCCATAAGGGTAGAGGTTACTGAATGAGTTGTGTGGTATTAATGTTAGAGGAGATTGTCCACAGTGAAAATTATGACTATAAAGAGGATGGATAAGGATTGGCCCTAGACATGATGACCCTAAGGTTAGAATTTTCATGGGTATTTCTAAAAAAAATAATGATAACAATTAAAAATATACAAGAAAACTTCACGCTTTTCCTATTTGAATTTTCTGCTCGTATATCGATATATTTATGGGTGAAAAGTATCGGAGATGGACCGTTTTTAGATGCAAACAAAAGAAGCCTTCTTCTTATTAAAGAGACTTAAAAGTGAACAAGCAGCACTACGCGATCAAGCAACCGCTTTACTGTCCATAATTAGTTATATTGAATAATAGAATAATTTAAAATAACAGTTCCCGCCACTCCAATAGCCGTTAGAATAATTTAAAATAGCAGTTCCCGCCTCTCCAATAGCTTTTAGAATAATTTAAAATACCAGTTCCCGCCTCTCCAATAGCCGATAGAATAATATAAAATAGCAGTTCCCGCCTCTCCAATGGCCGTTTGAATAATTTAAAATAGCAGTTCCCGCCTCTTCAATAGCCTTTAGAATAATTTAAAAGAGCAGTTCCCGCCTCTCCAATAGCCGATAGAATAATATAAAATAGCAGTTCCCGCCTCTCCAATGGCCGTTTGAATAATTTAAAATAGCAGTTCCCGCCTATCAAATAGCCGTTAGAATAATTTAAAATAGCAGTTCCCGCCTCTCCAATAGCCTTTAGAATAATTTAAAATAGCAGTTCCCGCCTCTCCAATAGCCGATAGAATAATATAAAATAGCAGTTCCCGCCTCTCCAATGGTCGTTTGAATAATTTAAAAAATAGCAGTTCCCGCCTAATCAAATAGCCCTGCCTCTTAGAATAATTTAAAATAGCAGTTCCCGCCTCTCCAATAGCCTTTAGAATAATTTAAAATACCAGTTCCCGCCTCTCCAATAGCCGATAGAATAATATGAAATAGCAGTTCCCGCCTCTCCAATAGCCGTTTGAATAATTTAAAATAGCAGTTCCCGCCTCTCCAATAGCCTTTAGAATAATTTAAAATAGCAGTTCCCGCCTCTCCAATAGCCTTTAGAATAATTTAAAATAGCAGTTCCCGCCTCTCCAATAGCCGATAGAATAATATAAAATAGCAGTTCCCGCCTCTCTAATGGCCGTTTGAATAATTTAAAATAGCAGTTCCCGCCTCTCCAATAGCAGATAGAATAATATAAAATAGCATTTCCCGCCTCTCCAATGGCCGTTTGAATAATTTAAAATAGCAGTTCCCGCCTATCAAATAGCCGTTAGAATAATTTAAAATAGCAGTTTCCGCCTCTCCAATAGCCGTTAGAATTATTCAAAATAACAGTTCCTTGCTTATATAATAGCAGTTAGAATAATTTAAGATAGCAGTTCCTGTCTATGCAATAGACGTTAGAATAATTTAAAATAGCAGTTCCCGCCTATCCAGTAGCAGGTACATTAATTTAAAATATTAGTTCCTGCCTATCCAATAGCCGTAGGAAATAATTCAAAATAGCATTTCCCGCCTATCCAGTAGCCGTTAGAATATTTCAAAGTAGCACTTCCCTCTTATCCAGTAACCTTTAGAATGATTAAAAAATAACAGCTCCCGCCTATATAATAGCAGTTTGAATAATCAAAAATATCTGTTCCTGCTTGTCCAATAGTCTTTAGAATAATTTTGAAAAAAGAAAAGAAAAAAGATACCTCAAGCGTTTGGTAAGATGGGGGACATGGGTTTATCACACAAATTCTCCTGTAGTGGCATGTCTGGAAGGATCTAAACAATTATCAAATCCTTTATCTCAGGTAGGCCATTGACCGTCGTTTTTAATAGTCAGCTTTCTGAAGTCCATGAGACCAAAGTAATTGTCTTCCAGAGCTCTTTGATCCGCACTGCCCACTTTTCATTCTCTCATATTTTTTAAAAAAATCTACAAAAGATGATACCACAGTTTATGGAAGAACCTACCCAAATCAAGATATTTGGAACCTTGTACCTGATCTCTCCACTGCTCAATCTCTAACAGCTCAATGGAAAAAAAACTTGTTTGTAACTGTCAATTCCTCTAAAACCAAGCTAGTATAATTCGTCATCAACTATCGGACCCTGTTTTTTTATTGACTCATGACGAACGTTTGCACGCTGAATGAGGCTACATTGTTTTAACATTCTGTTTGGATTTAAGATCATTCCAGATCTCAAGTGGAACTCACGTATACAACGCAGTTTTTGAAGATGCTAGAAAAAAATGATCGCCTTATCCGACCGGCCCATGAAGTCCTGGAATAATTTAATTTCCGAGATTCAGGTTAAGCCAGAAATGAAATATTGCTCTTATAATGGGTGTTCTAATATCTTGGAGCGATTTTAAATTTGATTTACGTTTAAGCGTCTAATGATTTTTTTCATTTTCTTTTCGATTTAACAAGTTAAGTAATTGGCAATTTCAATCATGGAAAGGTTAACAATCAAACAACTTGTTAATGTTGTCGAAGCTTATACGAAAATGGACGTTCAAATTTATTAATATACGGCCCAATGATTCCGCTAACAAAAACTGCACACCAAACAGTGGCCTTTTTGTGGATGCAGTGCTTTTCAACAATCTTCTTTGGATTTTCATCAACCCAAATGTAACAGTTCTGCTTTATGAAAATGAGCTTCATCACAAAAGAGGTTTTTTTACGAAAAATCTTCATCGGAGTGACTTTGTTCGTGCACACAATTGACGAATGTACGAATGATCAGCAGGTTTAAGTTCTTGTGTCAATTGAGTTTTGTAAGCGTGTAGAGACAAATCTTTTGACAAAATCCGATGTAACGTTGTTGTTCAGTTTCTGGGCGCGATGACGAATATTGTTGTCTGGGATTTTCAGCCACATTCTCTAGCACTGCAGCAATGTTTTCAGCTGAACGGGGTAAACGAGCATGCATATGTTTCATATGACACACCTGCTTGAGTGGCTCTTGAGCTTTGTATTAGTTGACAATTAGTTTAAAAAATTAGTCTGTTATTACTAGTATGCTTTGAGAATAATGAACAATAATATGAAAAGTCAATAATACGAATAAAAATACGTGCCAAGATTTCACTACAGCTGTTACTACAAGTAATAACAATAGTATTTGCAAACAAAGATGGCGGCGTAGATGCAGGTCGAAGGAAAGAAATAATAAAGTTGTTTTTTTGTTGTTTTATTTGAGATTCTGTAACTGATCATCTACATCACCTAAAAGGTAATGCACGTGTTCTCGACTGGCAGTTTTACGAGTAAAAACAATTTTTAATTAATGTTGCTTAATCACGATGAAGGAGTGACGACCTCAGCGATGTCAAAGAAACAAGAGAAATTAAGATGAAAGAATACGAGTCAAGAAAATGATAATAATATAATTTGAAGTGCATTACTTAAATGTTGTAATTTAAAATCCGCAAGCTGTTGTGTTGTGTTGTTTTGTGCATGTTTTTAATTAAAATTATATTATAAATTTGAGTAAGTAATCCTGAGAATGTTATAAGTTGTTCACATTTGGAAAAACGTTCATGAAAGTATGTTTCGAAAATAATATCCCATAATGCATTTCGCCTCTAATGGCTTCATCAGATGGATAACGAAAAGAGGTGTTGTGTGTGTATGCATTTGTGTGTGTGTTTAAAATAATTAAATCTTATATTATGTTTCCAAAGTTGAACGTTTTTCAAAATGTCGATAACTCTGTCGCGATTACATACCCAAATTTATTATATACTGTCGAATGTTGGAGAACGCATGGATGAAAACAATTTCATTTATTTCCTATCCATTCTGAAGGATTTTCCATATCTAAAATCGGATTCTTAGCTGAAGAATATAAAATGTTAAACGATTTTTTAAAAAGTCACTCATTTTCTTTTTTGGTCTCTGGCAACGTCAGCTTGGAAAAAATAATACAATATTTAATTATTTTAAACGCGCACAAATGCATACACAGACAACGTATCTTTTCGTTATTCATCTGATGAAGCCATTAGAGGCGAAATGCATTATGGGATATTATTTTTGAAACATACTTTCATGAACATTTTTCCAAATGTCAATGAAGTAAAATTATATTTATTGCAATCTTGGACGTTTGTTTTTTTTTAAAGTGACATATTTACAAATATTAATCGTAATTTTTATAACTTTAATTATTTAAATATATTCGAATTTTGCTTACGGTAAGAAATGATTTTTCTTCTAAATGTTGTGATTTCAGATTTACTAATTGGTCCTCTTGTTCTTGGCTGAAGTCAACATTCATTTTCTTCTAAATGAGTTTTAAAACTGAACCAATCGGACAGAGTAAATCGAATAGTTCAAATATGAATTTAGTTTCAAATCGGTTTGACCATTGTGCTACCATTCAAGTTTTCTTTGCTTTGTTATTCTTGTGGATGGCCGGTTTGCTGTCACAGTTTTTGTTCTAGGGAAGGAATGACGAACGGGCGTTCTGCGTGCTTAACGCACCGTGACAAGTAATTCAGTCGCTTGTTTCCCCAGTTGAACAGACTGACGTCATTTCTAAACCACAATTACACCAGTCGACTCAATTAGGAAGTTATTTTGACTTTTGTAACTCACTTATAGCAGCGACAGTTGAGGTGAGGTTGAAACAGATTAAGTGATACTGGATATTATGACAGATAGTCATTAAATGACTAGTGCAGCAAGTATAAATTATCACCAAGAGAAAGAGACAGAAAGAGTGATAGAAAGAGACAAAGGCGAGAGAGAGCGAGGGGGGAGAGAGAGGGGGGAGAGAGAGGGGGGAGAGAGAGAGGATAAATACGATTATACATAGCCTATGACAGTTGTTTGCAATTCATCTCAGTTTAATGCAAAAAAAAGCCCAGCAAAAAAAACAACAAAAAAAAAAAAAAACAGTGGAAATGGAAATCCGAGAAATCAGCGTTGCTAATATTTTACATTTTATACCATAGGCAATTAATTGATGTTGCCAGTGTTAGACTTTTCATACAAGAGGCAATTAATTGTTGCTGCAAATATTTGAATTTTCATACCAAAAACAACTGATTGCCTTTGCAAGTATTGGACATTTCATACTAAAGGCAACTGATCGACATTGATATATATTTTACATTTCATAATTGATTGCTATTGCTGGTATTAGATTTTTCATACTAAAGGCAATTATTCATTGTATCCAGTATCAGATGTTTTTTATACTAGAAGCAATTGAATTCTGCCGTATTGGAAATTTTATGCTTCACAAAAAAAAATATTGTCGAAATAAAGCAAAATACAGAAGAGACTTCCTGCAACTTAGTTTTCAATGTAAGCAACCAATTTCCTGTATTATGAAAAATCCAATACTGTTAAAATCAAGCAATACCCTGTTGTATGATAAATCTAATACTGGCAACTGCAATCAATTGCTCCTAGTATGAAAATCTAATACTGGAAACAGTGATTAATTGTCTTTAGTATGAAAAAATTAGCACTGTTAAATCAAGCAATACCCTGCTGTATGATAAATCTAATACTGGTAACAGTAATCAATCGCCTCTGGTATGAACATTCTAATACTGTCAATAGTGGTTAATTGCCTTAAGTATGAAAAATCTAATACCGGCAACAGCAACCACTTGCATCTTCTATGCAATGTAAAATATTATCAATGGCGATAGGTTGCCTCTATCATGATATGTCCAATACTGGCAAAGGCAGCCAAATGTCTTTGGTATGAAAATTCAAATATTATCAACAACAGTTAATTGCCTCTAGTATGAGAGGTTTAACACTGGCAACAGCAATCATTTGCCTCTTTTATGAAATTTCCAATGCAAAGTACGGTGGAGACTTGCTGACTCTTATTTTTCATTGTAAGCAATCAATTCCTTGTAAGTATGAAAAATCCAATACTGTTAAGATCAAGTAATACTCTGTGGTATGATAAATCTTATTCTGGCAACTGCAATCAATTGCTCCTAGTTTAAAAAGAATCTAATACTGAATACAATGATTAATTGCCTTTAGTATGAAAAATCTAATACCAGCAATAGCAATCAATTATGAAATGTAAAATATATATCAATGTCGATCAGTTGCCTCTAGTATGAAATGTCCAATACTTGCAAGGGCAATAAATTGTTTTTAGTATGAAAATTCAAATATTAGCATCAACAATTAATTGCCTCTTGTATGAAAAGTCCAACATTGGCAACAATTAATTGCCTAAGGTATAAAATGTAAAACATTAGCAACGCTGATCAATTGCCTCAAATATGAAACACCCAATACTAGCAAAAGCAACCAATTGCCTTTGGTATGAAAAGATAAACAGTGGCAACATCAATCAATGGCTTTTAAATTGAAAAGTAAAATCCTAACAACGGCGATTAATTGCCTCTAGTATGAAAAGTCCAATACTCGCAAGAGCAATCAACTGTCTTTGGTATGAAAAATCACATACTGGCAACAACGATTAATTGCCTCTGACATGAAAGTCTAATACAGTCAACAACGACCAATTGCTGCTATACAGGCAACAGCAACAAATGTTCTCTGGTATTTTAAGTCTAAAACTGACAATAACAAACAATTGCTTTTAGTATGAAAAGTTTAATACTGGCAACAGCGATTAATTGCCTCGGGTATGAAAAGGCCGATCTTCGCGACATTAATCAATTGTCTCTGGTATGGAAAGACTAATACAGTCAAGAACGATCAATTGCCGCTAGTACGAAATGTCTAATACGAGTAACAGCAATCGATTGCGTCTGCCATTAAAATTCCAATACTGGCAACAGTAATCATTGCCTCTAATACAGTCAACAGCGATCAATTGCCGCGAGTACAAAATGTCCAATGCGAACCACAGCAACCAATTTTCTCTGATATTTTAAGGCTAATACTGACAATAGCAATCAATTACTTTTAGTATGAAAAGTTTAATACTGGCAACAGCGATTAATTGCCGCTGGTATGAAAAGTCTGATTTTCGCAACATTAATCAATTGCCTCTGGTATGTAAAGTCTAATACAGTCAACAGCGATCAATTGCCGCTAGTACGAAATGTCCAATGCGAGCCACACACGTAATTATTTCCTCTGTCACTGAAAGTCCAAAACTGAAAACAGAAAGAATCAATACGAGTTGTTAATAATAAAAAAAGATGAAGAAGAAAACATGTCAGTGTTACAATATTTTATTTAGCATGTTCACTACATCTTACCTGGCATTTTGTAATGTTCCTCCCACTTCTAATATTGACAAAGTTCAAACCGTTTACGCTAATTTATGGGTGCCCTCTATCTACAACTTTGCCGGAGACGAAACGTTGCAAGCCTCTTCCTAGTCTTTCATAATTTCCATAAGAAACGTTCCGACAAGCCACATTCCCAGCTCATGCCGTTACAGCTTAGACCCACCACGACATAGAGGAAAACCATCTTCATTCCCTTTCTATTTCATTGATAGTAAAGACGTTTCATTCGGCGAGCTACACCCTAAGAGCCGATACTTTGTGGGACAAACCCCTAAGACTATGATTCCACAATCACTACAATCCTAATCTTTTTAAGTCTAGGATCAACCGTCAACTATACGACATATCTTCATAAACGCCATTTTTTATCTCCAGCACTTAAGTCTTTACAACAGCCTCATTCAATAACCGTCTACCTTGAGTGGTTCTTGGGCCTGGTATTGGGTGAATGACTACTGAAAAAAGAAAACCTTTTTTTGCCACTCCCTACTAGTTATATTTGTTTGTAACAGAAATCGATTGCCTCTGGTACGGAAATTTCAATACTGGAATCCATTGCCTTTAGTATGAAAAGTTAAGTACTATCAACAGCGATTAATTGCCTTTGGTATGAAAAGTCCGCTAGCGATTAGTTATCTTTGGTATAAAACTTTCAATACTGACAACAGTAATTAATTGCTATATTTCTTTGTCAACCAGACAAAAAAGTCAATTCTGAATTCAAAATCGATTCTATATGTCGCTTGAAACATCGCCTTTGTTTAAGCTATTTGCTACTGAAACGACAGCAGACACACCTAGCATAGGGAGGCTGGGGCCCTATACACCGCATTGGTATCCACAGTGTTAACACCAACAATATCTCCATCTTTGTTATTTTAATCATCTCAACTCACATATTAAACTCTCCGACCTTCCTGAGGTTTCTTGAATTTCTGAGATGGTCTATTGATTTATATGCCTGATAAAACAATACGTTTATGAGCTTCAGCTGCTGAAAGCACTGCACATTATTAATTCGTACGGATTTTATGTCTCCAACGTTTACTGGTAACATTTGGCTTCGTCGTTTCCAGTTTTTCGTCTCAGAATAGCTTGTAGCTCGTCTCACCGTGAACGGAATTCAACCCACGAGAAAAAAAAAAAAATAGAAAAGAAAAGTTATTTATGCAAAAGTTTGGCCTGTAAAAACTAGAGTTATACACGGGTACATACGGTAGCAATAAAAATAACAAAAAAAAAAAGAAAAGAAAAGAAAGAAAAATGCGATAAAGAGGCTGAGAATTCTACAGCGAAAAGATAAATATGAACTTGTATGCTATACATCGCTACACAATACTACACAACTTGACAAAAGTAAGGGGCGACCATTTCCAAAAAACGTCGGTTCAAGGAAAAACAAGAACTCAAAAAAAAATGTCTCGAAGAGCTACCTCACAAGAAAGTATGTTACTTTCAATTTGTGGATGTAGGGAGCGTGTGTAGGCATGTGCATTAATGTCTGAAAAAGAAAGAGAAAGAAAGAAAGCGAGTGCTTATATAAGTGTGTGTGGGTGTTTTCTCTATAAGCAGGTATCAGTTAAACAGCAGAAATCTCGATATCTTTAGTCTCTCTACCATACCGTAGATATTACCTGAGATTTGTAGACGAATTAAAGGAGTTTTTTTTTTAAAAACAAAAAACTGCGGAACGCCTACTCAAATATGGCCATCCACCAAAAATAACGTCTGAAGTAATAAAATGTTCATTGTGTAACTTTTATATACCATAGCTATGAACACTGATGGGCATGTCCCAGTCCTCATAAATATGTTGGGCACTATCAAATGTATGGGATAATATGCTTTCTAAGTAGTCCATGACTAGCGGTGGTTTACCTACTTCACGCCGCTGGCGAGTATTGCATTTTTGTTGATTTGTGAAGATTTCATTTCCCACCCCCATTTTGGTTATCCCTCATTCAGTAACACTTCCTAGGTTACAACATACATATATATATCCCATTTTTTCCTTTCATTTCGTTGTTGGAACCTGATGATCCGGAGTCCTTTAAAAAGGATTTTGGTGAAATAAATTATTGTAATGGTACCTTAAAGTGGTCTGATTTTCATTAAATATTAGCTCTGTATTCACATTGAACTCTCAGGATGTCATCCTCCTTGGAATTACCCATTCGGTTTACCAAGTTCTTTGTAACTTAATTATATATATATATATATATATATATATATATATATATATATATATATATATATATATATATATATATATATATATATATATATATATATATATATATATATATGTGTGTGTGTGTGTGTGTGTGTGTGTGTGTGTACATAGATATAAACAAATATAGATAGATAGATATGAAAAATAGGTAGACAGGTTGCTAGATATGTATATGGATATGTCTACACATAT
The DNA here is from genome assembly GCA_903632075.3 of Acanthosepion pharaonis. Lineage (NCBI taxonomy): Eukaryota > Metazoa > Mollusca > Cephalopoda > Sepiida > Sepiidae > Acanthosepion > Acanthosepion pharaonis. Next base: position 2,382,380 of record CAHIKZ030001902.1, on the reverse strand, counting down.
ATATATATATATATATATATATATGTGTGTGTGTGTGTGTGTGTGTGTGTGTGTGTGTGTGTGTTTATGTTCTCGGTCTGAGGCTGTGATCCCGGCTTGAGGCACAGTTGGAAAGTGCCTGAACAGCATACCACAAGTTGACCCATGCTTTATGAGTGAAATTGGATTGACGGAGCCATTTGCGTGCCGTCGATCATTGTGCCGTCCTGGGTATGACGATAAACTACATCCGCGTCCTGGGTAAGACGATTAACTTCATCTAACAGCAAGGCCTCTGATCAGGAGGTTTTGAGGAGCGTGGAATCACCTCTGTCCACCATGACACGGGATGGTAGCACCTGTTAGGGTCCCAGCTTTGGGTAAATAGCTAACTCCCAAACTGGGGTCAAAGTGTTGAAATAGATTTTGATAGCAGAATTACTTTGTAAAAAATTATTACCGGCAATACATTTTTGAAAAATAAAATATTACCAGCAATAAAAATTTTGTCGGCATTAAATAACCCATTGACATTCATATGCCGTAAAACAAAACAAAACAAAGAATTATTGAGTATGATGTGTAGTATGGATGTAAAAGGAGGGAGTACAAAGTGAAGATTATGAATTTAAGGAGGACAGATACACCCTAGTGCAAATTAATTGAAACAACCTATTCAGTTTCCTTTCTTTCAACATACTGCCAATTTTTGACCCATTGGAGTGACTGGGTGTAATCGATATCTACTTTTTTTCCTCAGATTAGGTCATTTGCAGTGGTGTGCAGTAAGATGAATCTATTTTGGGGGTGTATGCTGAAATTTGTTTGGCCTTGAAAAATATTGCCTCTTCCGTGTTTGCATCAGATTTTCATCATATCCAGATACTATTGTCTCGGCTGTCGATTAGTTGTTATCCGGCCATTATCTACGATGGAAGCTTCTCCAAGGAAGAGTACGAAAAATTGTAACGCTGTATGAACACACTGGCAAGCCTTACTAGAGAGCAAATCAAAGTACTACAGACAGGCGCAGAAACTCTCCCGATTTAAATCCAATCGAGAATCTGTGGTCAATCTGCAAGGAACGACTTCATGGAATGGAGATACGAAGTACTAACAGGTGCACTGGGTCATGTTTCATTGGAAAAATAAGAAAAAAAAACTAAATAAAATGGAATTATTCGTTTTGTTTCAATTAATTTGCATAGGGGTGTAGGATCATGGCTCTCCACATCTTCCTGTATAATTGATTTGCACCAGAGTGTAACAACTGACTATGAAGTTGAAGAGGTTAAGATTATAGTGTTAAGGGAAGTACTCATCCGGGAGTTTGTTCAACTATTAGACAGAAGCTGACTGAGTCGAGCTTCCTTCCGAGAAATGATGTAAATTTATGAATTTGTGGGAAATAAGGAATGAAATTCCTCAGAGCATATGTCATGGTAATAACGATAGTTTAGAATCGGCAGCTATATTGAATTATTGGTCTGATCTGATTCTTGTGAAAATAAAGTATGCCAAGTGGTGTTAGATATTGTCTCAAGCGGTAAAAGGAGCGAATATTTATCAAGCTTCTTTGGCGATGGAACGTATATATGAATTCCAACTGAGGTCCCGAAAGATGTTGACTTCGAAAAGTAGTTACTTTTCCAAGGGTATTTATGCAAATGAGGATGAAACGACTTCGGATATATTTTGGACTGAACACGCCAATCCCATTTTTCGCGACGATAAACATTATGTTTCGTGCATATCAAGAGATAAGCATGTCCCATCATATGTTGAGACACTTTGTTGTGGTGTAATGTTTAACAAATCTACCTCTCTAGATCAATTACGATTTAATAGTGAGGTCGATCCTCAGATCCAATATTTTCGGCCTGATGCCACATCTAAGCTACGCTTAGAAAATCACCTAGGGCACTTGACGTGGTGTAATTGTTAGCAAACCTGCCTTGTTAGCTCAATGACGACTGTAGTGAGTTGGTTCCTCACTGGGTGCCCAATATTTTAGGCCTCATCCGTGTTTGCATCAGATTTTCATCACAGTATTTTCGGCCTTGTGCCACATCTAAACTACGATTAGGAAATGACCATACCTGGTGCGGGCATATGGGAATTGTTGCAATAGAGATTAACCTACTAGTCTACAACCTTTCCTGTCGAGATTTGAAGCCTGGTTGCTAACATGGAACACCGGACCTTGTACTGTCGACAATTGATCGCTAGTAGGGATTCAGGATCAAAAACTCCGTTAAGGTCATGAACTTGCGTGCCATAGCTTTCGACGAAAAAAAAAAAGATTCTTCCCTTGTTCTACAAATTTCCCTAACATATGCGTGCGTATTCCGATGGGAAATTACATGTTTTGATATAGCTGAATCCCCACTACCCAGAACGCAAATATTTTTGGACTCAGAATGGTGATCCCATCCATAGAGTTAAGCTGGTGCAGGAGTTTTGCATGGAAGCTCTGTTCTCCAGTTTGAACATCTGTTGGAACTCAACCTAATTCCAGACCTCAAGTGGAACTTGAACACACGCTACATCGCTAAAAATGATGGAGAAATGGCAAGCCCATTGTACCACTCTAAAAAGTTCCAGACAACTCCTGTTGTGCTCTATCTTAAAAAGAGCCGATACATTCACTGACGCGATTATATACCTTGGAAATATATGATTCCATAACGTCCCCCAGGTATGGGTTAAATAGTAAAACACTTACCTGGAAAAGTCATTGTTATTCGCTAGAAATTGCATCAAACCAAAAATGGAGTATTGCTGCCATATGAAGGTCGTAGCTGCCTAATGCTTACTTTCCAACCTTGACAGAGTTTACGCGGACTTGTGGATAATGGATTATTTCCCACACTACAACCCCTTTCCACAGGTAATACATTTCTAGCCGCTGAATATCGAAAAACTGTGTCACTTAGCTTTCTCCCAAATTTGACATTTTATTACACAGTGAAATTTAAGAATATTTATAAATATGTTTGAATATATATATACCATCCACAGGCATAGCTTTTCTTTCTTTCTCAATTTCAGATAATTTCGGGTAAAATTCCAAGGCGAAAATGAATGTGATACTTGTCAAAAGATGTTTTATTAAAAACTGTGTTCTTATTAAATCTTGCACATTACTGCTCGTTCAAATAAATTCTTAGCTGTTAATAATAATTCGAACCTCCGTTCCCACTTGCAGGAGATACCACCGTTTGATCCGACGTGCTAGGCTACGGAGAGCTTCCCAGTCGACCAAGTCACATTTGCTAAGGCAAATTCACTTGATCGGATTTTCTCGAAATTTGCTTTTACGTCTGGAACGTAATCAAAGCAATTTCTAAAGACTCAATGGACGTTATTTTTTTAATCCGACATATTTTTTTTATTAATTCAAACGTTATTTCATTGTGGAAACCTGTATTTGAGTAGAAACCCTGTTTCTTTAAAACATTGTTTATCTCTATTTACATTGTTCGAACTGCTGTCAATCTTTATTGCCATATGTACGATGTTTCGACCGTTGTACGTTCTGGCATTTGTCAGGTGATTACAATTTCGAACTGAATCCTCTATTTCTTCCACCGGGGCAGATTGTTCTAGTTCCATGTGCCATGCTTCTTCCGGGTGTCTCATTTATATCCCTTTTAACTCAACTTTCCAGTTTTTTGTTCACCACCACTGCCGTACCGAGGTATTGAACACATAACTTGGCCCAAAGGGGTCAAGTCACTGGATCCAACCGGGGTAGATTGTTCTAGTCCCACGTGACATATCTCTTTCGAAATTCTAATCACCTGAAGAAGATCGGAGCGTATAACGTGAATATGGCAATAAAAACGAGGACATCAGTCCGAACAATGTAAATAATGCAAATAATTACACTACCTCATCTGACAAATATAGACAGTGTTTATTTCGTCTACCGTTCTACACACTCGAGGAAAAAATGTATTTGTGCGTGCCTTTTTATATATATATATATATATATATATATAAAATGATATAGGATCAATTTATCTGTTATATATATATATATATATATATATATAACAAATAAATTGATCATATATTAGGTTGGTGCAAAAATAATGACGTAATAATGTCGTTTTTGACGTTAAAAATACATCAAAAAACGACATTATTACGTCATTATTTTTGCACCAACCTAATACTAAAATAATATAATGATAATTACAGTATTTACATTAGTCGGACTATTGTCCTCATCTTTGTCGCCATATTTGTCACAACGTTTCGGCCGTTGTACGCTCCGGCCTTCTTCAGGTGGTTGAAATTTCGAACTGAACCCTTTATTTCGATCACTGGGGTAGACTGTTCTAATTCCACGTGCCATGTTTGATGGATGTCAGTTATCAGTTATCTCCTGCTAATTTTCCCTCTGAAAGTTCTCCACTGCCTTAACCAGGAATTGAACTCACCTTCTTTGGGTCTGTCACTGGATCTAACCAACGCCTTTATCCACTGTGCCATGTGATCGAAATAAAGGGTTCAATTCGAAATTTCAACCACCTGAAGAAGGCCGGAGCATACAACGGCCGAAACGTTGTGACAAATATGGCGACAAAGATGAGGACAATAGTCCGACTAATGTAAATACTGTACATAATACCTCATCTCAGAAATATAGACAAATGATAATTACTTTATTAAAAAAAATATCACTTTTTTATTTATTAGACATATTACACAATTTCGTCACATTGTAATCTACTTAAGCTTTCATATATATTTATGACTTTTATAAAATTTTAAATTTTGTAAAACTAACGAACGAATCAGTTTTCAAACAGAAAATTCGAGATGAAAATGCTTCGGTTATCGAACAAGATTTTGATTCTCGAATAACTTACCCGAACCGAGTTAGCACGAACGAAATAATTTCTGAGTCGACCGCCATGTTGTATACATTCTTGTGTTGTGCCGGGCTTTTCTTTACCAATTTTATTTTTCTGTGACTTTTTTTTTCCTATAATAATTCCAGATTTAATTTTTGAAGGGTGGAAACTTAACAACATTGAACCTACAATAAACTTCACTCTCGAAACTGAAACCAACTACACTCTTCCGTTCCTGGACATTTTGTTAATTAGAAATAACAACGAACACAATTTTGACGTTCACAGAAAGGCTACAAACAAAAATGATCTCATCAGCTTCTACTCAAACCACCCTTCAAAAATTAAATCTGGAATTATTATAGGTTTCTATCTAAGAGCATTAAGAATCTGTAGTCCTCAATATTTATTTAAAGAAGAAACATACATAGAAAACACATTCAAAAATCTGCAATACCCATATCATTTCATCCACAATGCAAGAAGAAAGGCATACAAAATATACAAACGAAACAAAACTAATAACACAATCCGCAATAGTAAATCACATGAAAACAGATACATAATACTACCGACCAATTCTGCCACGTCCACGATCCAGAATAACCTATCCCATCTAAATAATCTTGAAATAGTCACAAACACTTCCAAAACCATTATAGATATACTAAGATCTTCAAACAATAATAGCACTAATATTTCTGAAGCAGGCATTTATAAAATAAATTGCCAAAACTGCTCCTCCCAATATATTGGAGAAACAAGTAGAAGTTTGAAAAAACGCATTTATGAGCACAAAAGAAACCTCACAAAAAACAACTTAGCTAATGCAATGGTCATACATAGAAATAAATACAACCATAATCTTGATTTTGAAAATGCTACACTCATAAAAAAAGAAAATAACTCACTCAGAAGGAAAATACTGGAGAGTGCCGCCATAGAAAATTATCCAAATATTAATTTACGCCCAGGCTTTTTCCCTATTTCACCTTTCTTAACAAAATTAATGCTCTTACAAACAAATATGCACAACAGATTCATAAAATCGAAAGAAAATGGTTGAATACATCAACACAGATATAATGACAATATTCTCCACACGTGACAATCTCTGACGTCATTTTTCATTTTAAAAATATGAAAATAGCGTTTCTCTACATTCCAGTTGCTAGGTACATTCTGTTTTTGTTTTTATTAGTTACGTTGTTCATTTAATTTCATTTTCGTATTTTGCTTTGATAAAGTCCACATTGGACGAAACGCGTCAGCAATTACCAGTTTTCCTATTGTCATTTTTATTCATAAATATTGTCTTCTCTACCGATTAAATCGGAGAAATTTTCACAATGCAAATAATGTAAATAATTACAATAATTCATTTCAGAAATATGACAGATCCTGAAGAAGACCGGATCGTACAACGGCTGAAACATCGTGAATATGGCAATAAAGATGAGGACAACAATCCGAACAATGTAAATAATATAAATAATTACAATACTTCATCTCTAAATTTAGACAGATCCTGAAGAAGTCCGGAGCGTACGACGGCTGAAACATCGTGAATATGGCAATAAAGATGAAGACAACAATCCGAACAATGTAAATAATATAAATAATTACAATACTTCATTTCAGAAATATATCTGATCCTGAAGAAGTCCGGAGCGTACAACGGCTGAAACATCGTGAATATGGCAATAAAGACGAGCGCAACAATCCGACCAATGTAAATAATGTAAATAATTACAATACTTCATTTCAGAAATATAACAGATCCTGAAGAAGACCGGATTGTACAACGGCTGAAACATCGTGAATATGGCAATAAAGATGAGGACAACAATTCGAACACTGTAAATAATATAAATAATTACAATACTTCATCTCAGAAATTTAGACAGATCCTGAAGAAGTCCGGAGCGTACAACAGCTGAAACATCGTGAATATGGCAATAAAGATGAGGACAACAGTCCGAACAATGTAAATAATTACAATACTTATTGTTGGTTATTTCGTCTACCGTCCCGCACACTCGATAAAAAAATATTTGTGAGTGCGTGTGTGTGTGTGTGTGTGAGTGTGTGCGTGTGAGACAGCTTTCAAATACCGATTTTGAGGGTCGTCTTTTATCCACCCAAATGAACTTTACCTGCTATTTCTCTTTTCTATCCCCATTACCCCATCAACCAGGGTCAGTACTCTTCGGCTGAATATCCCCTAAACTACATATCATCACAACACCCTCCGTTTCTTGCACTGTTCCGTCCAGATCCCTCTCTTTAGCTCCTAATATTCATAACTGTACCTAGTTAACCCCTAAAACAGTTATCTCTCTTCCACATGAAATAAAAACAATAAGAGGAATGGGGCCCCAGAAGGCGCTGGCATCGGATGAATGTCTCAGTTCTTTTACAACTAAAAATCCCTCGGTTCTACCGCCATTCTGGAGATTCTTAATCATCTCTTTATATGTTTAATATGAATTCCCACATTTCATGTAATTTAGGGGAAAAAAATACGCACATCGGACACTTGACTTAGTGTTCTTCCTAATGAGTTGGAGTTAAAGAGAACAAAGTTTAAATATAAAGAAAGGCAAACTCTTATCGGGTAGGAAGATGTCAGCTAATTTTTAAGGAATCTATCATGTTTATACGCAAAGAGTTTAATTGAGTGACGACTATTTGTTTCAGATGTTATATCTCCTGCATTTTTTTTTGTTCTGTTAAGTACGTCGATGTCGGGCTGTTCCCAAATGATACCTCTGCATCTATCTATCTATCTATCTATCTATCTATCTATCTATCTATCTATCTATCTATCTATCTGTCCCTCTTTCTCTCTCTCTCTATATATATATATATATATATATATATATATATATATATATATATATATATAGAGAGAGAGAGAGAGAGAAACAGACTGTCGCTCTGTGTTGACTTCTATGTTCACTTTTATATTTACACACGTTCAACCTCTGATATTGAGCACTTTATCGCGTAAATATAGCACATCTTAAGACTATATTTCTTCATATATATATATATATATATATATATATATATATATATATATATATATATATATCTTTTCTTTTATATATATATATATATATATATATATATATATATATATATATATATATATATATATATATATAGTGATTTCTAAGCTCTGGAAAGAAGGTAAAAGTTTCAGAACGATCTCAGACAACTGAATATTCCACTTACTACCCTTAGTTTTCTCATTGCAAAGTATAAAAAGTCAAATTTTTTGAAAACTGAAGAAGCGGTACACCACGGAAGATTTCTTCAAGATATTCGATATGCGTCAAATTAAAAAAGTCCAATGTTTACTCGTTATGAATTGCAGGATGATTTGCTTTCAACTGGAATTGGTGTCACTAAACGAACATTAAGCAATGAAATTCGTCGGAACAATCTAACGTCATGCTCCCCTAGGAAGACTCCATTGCTACTGAAAAGAGATGCCAGGTTGCAATTCGTCCGTGAACATAAGGATAAGGAAAAATCGTATTGGGAAAGAATATTATGGACAGACGATACCAAAATTGAGTTGTTTGGACGTAATTCTAGAAATTATGTATGGAGGAAGATGACGATGCTTTCAAATAAAAGAACACAGTTCTAAGAGTGAAATATGTTGGTGGCAGCATCATGGTTTGGTAATGTTTTTCTGCAAAAGGTACCAGCAACATATCAGTATTAGATTGTAGAATGAATGCCGCAGCATTTCAAAATATTTTGGAAGCAAATTTAATGGTTTCGGTTGAAAATCTTGAACTTCCCCACTGAATGAATCTTCCAACAAGATAATGATCCTAAGCACACCGCAAAATCTACGAAGAAATGGTTTGCTGAAAATAATATAAATATCCTGAAATGGTCGAATCAGTCCCCAGCATTAAACCCAATGGAGAATCTGTGGCGTTATTTGAAAATTCAAATCCAATCGAGAGCTCCAAGAAATATCGCGGATCTGAAGACCATATGCGAAGAAGAATGGAATAAAATACCAACTAAAATTTGAAAATCATTACCTGGGAACTACAAGTAGAGGTTAGTTTCTGTAGAAGTGAATAATGGCCGTTACACAAAGTCTTAAATGAACATTATGAATTCTTTTTTGTATTATACGAATACCTTTTCATCCATTACAATCGATAAATGCGATTTATTTCTATTAAATCATTTAAAAATATATATATATATATATATATATGTATATTTAGTTATTATGCATTTTTGTATAGTTAATTATATGAAAAATATGTTTATTCATTAGCTAAAAATACAATGAATTAAAAATTTGTATGTGAATGAATATTTGCTTGCCCCCACTGTATATACCACAGTTTCTTCCTAATTTCTTCTCTCTGTTAAAATTTATTTATATCTCAATTTAGCTGTCTGTCTGTCTCTTTGCATATCTATCTATCTATCTATTAAAATCAAGCTCATATCGTATCCGTCAGAGTATCCGTTGCTCGGCACCTTCGACTCGAAAGCCTTTTTCATGGTAGACGTTCAGAAAAATACATTCCTTAGTTCCACCAGTTCAGACTTTCACAGCATGAAATCGTCATGTCAGCTAATCCTAATTTCTCTCGTACTCCATTGGTAAGGAGTTGTTGAAAATTCACTTTTGTTGTTCCAGTCCTTAAGAATCCAATCGAACCATCTGATTCTTGTAACTATCAGCCTGTTCACCTTGTATCTAATTTTGGCAAAGTATTAAAGACTCTAATTAACTCTGAATTGGTTAAGCATCTCAACTCGCAGGGACATCTTTCAGATAAGCAATATGGTTTTCATTTTTCTAGTTCAACTGGTGATGTATGAACGATTATTGTTGAAAGCGTTTGTCAATATTTAGATGAGAATGGTGAAGCTCGTACTATTGCTTTGAACATGTCGAAGGCATTTGTCAGGGTTTGGCATACTGATCTTTTTCATAAGATGGAAGGTTTTGATATTGCTGGAAGAATATTTGAATTGATTCGGTCAGTCTTATCAAACCGCGGAATGAAAGTTGTCTTGAATGACCACTCCTCTATCAGGTCATCCCATAAGTTCTGTCCGAATTTTGAATAAAGAAAACAAGTGACCAAATGTTACATTTAATTACAGATTCAATCAAGAATGTATTTTCCCTGATTATCTATGACTTCCTTCCATCTATTAACAAGCTTACTAATTCCATTACTGTAAAATTCTTTTTGCTTTGATTCGAAGAACTCACAAATGTCAGTTTTAATCTCTTCCTGTGTTACAAAAGCTATTTCTTCCAAATGATTCTGTAAGCTACGAAACAAATGGTAGTCTGAAGGAGCAAGATCGGGAGAATAAGGTGGATGAGGAATTTTCTCCCAAGCAAGTTCTTCGATCTTTTGTGACGTGATTCTTGCTGCGTGGGGTTGCGCATTGTCCCGATGAAACATCACCTCTTTTCGGTTCACTGGAGCAGGTCTTTTTTTCCTCAAAGCTTGGTTCAAACGCTCTAATTGCTGACAGTATCTTTGAGCATTAATTGTTGCATTAGGTGGTAAGAATTCAAAGTGGATTATTCCTTGGCGATCCCACCAGATTGAAAGAAGAAACTTTTGCCCATGAAGTTCCCTTCTCGTCTGTGGCTGGGGTCCTTCCTCTTTACCAAGCAACTGTCTACGACGCTTAACATTTCGATAAAAGATCCATTTTTCGTCGCCAGTCACAAGTGAAACAAGTTGGCGAGAATGAAGAGAAGAGCAGATGTCAACTCGGGATTTGAGGTTGTTTTCAGACAATTCATAAGGCATCCATTTTCCAAGTTTAGGAACTTTTCCAAATTGTTGAAGATGACGATGAACAGTTGTATGTTTTGAACTGAGAACCACTGCTAATTCCTCAACTGATAAAGCAGGATTTTCTTCAAGGGCTGCTTCAAGAAGCTTTTCATCAAACTCAACTGGACATCCGGTTCGATCTTCATCTTCAAGGGTGAAATCTCCACCTCTGAATTTTGCAAACCATCTTCTGCAAGTTCTTTCATTCACACATTCCTCTCCATAAACTGAGTGAAGTTTCTAGCCGCTTCGGCTGCTAAGTTTCCTTTCTTGAAATCATAAAGCATTATGTGCCTCAAATGATTCTTAGGTACTTCCATGTTAGCAGGGCTTTAATCAAACAAAATTTAATTTTATTGTTCTCTGAAATAAAATTTGATCAGTTTAAACGCATCTAAACATATAAATAATGTTCAGCTCCATTAGACATTATAAAATACTCTTTAAATTTCGTTCATTTTAACAAAAAGTTACAATTCGTCAGAACTTATGGGATGATCTCTGTGTATAAATGCAGGTGTTTCCCCGGGCTCGATGATTGAACTGACGTTGTTCCTAATTTTCATCAAAGACCTACATCAGTTCACAACGCGGTATTTATGCTCAAGATACAACTATTTACTCCTGTCTTTATATTAATCTAATCGGTTCGATATGGTCAAAATTGCCCGTGATATGAGGTTTTGGAGAGGATGCAAACAAGGAGGTAGCTTAAACTTAACATCATGAAGAGGCGGCTGAAATTTCTGGGACAGGTAATAAGAAAAGAGGGCTTGGAGAATCTGATACTCACAGGGCTAATAGAGGGGAAGAGAGACAAGGGAAAGCAACGCGTGAAATACCTAGAGGGCATAATCAAGTGAATGACAGAACAGGATCTCGTAGAAGTAGGACAAGACAAAACGTATTGAGAGATACAATGGATAGGGGGGAGTGGATAGCCATGGTCACCTACGTCCTGAAGGGCATATCAAAGTAGAAGATGGTCAAAATTGCAGCTGATCTCGAAATTGACCTACAATTTGTTCTAAGATGTGTTAAGGAATGGCTTCTGAATTTTAAAGCCTCCAAAACGAAATTGCTCTCTTTTACTCGTCTGAGAGAATCCGTTTTGCCTTCCTTCAACATGGCTGATGCTAACCTCCATAAACGTGACTCATTGGGCCTTGTTAACGTATCCCGCTAAGTTGAAGTTGAAACATTATATTGAATCATTTGCTAGATCTGTTGTTAAGAAAGTCGGTTCACTGTGCAGTGCTAGACAATTTTTCTCGCTAGAATCTATCTTACATATTTTAAGTCTACCTTGTTTTGGGTATAGTCCCCATATCTCGTCTGGTGCTCCTGCTATATATTTAGAGATTCTTGATAAAATCCATAGAAAAATTTGCAAAGTTACTGGTACTTACCTGGCATCTCGTCTTCAGTCACTTTCCCACCGCCGCAACGTATCTTTCCTGTACCGTTTCTATATATACTTTCAAGGAATTTTTTTCTGGTGAATTTTTCTCTCTGTGGTACCTAAATTTTATTATTTTATTACATCAAGCGTTATTATAGTGGATACTTCGTATTTGAAATAGAAGCCTCATTTTTTTAAATTTATTAAATAGACGTTTGAAGTAATGTCTGAAGTAATGAAGTAATTAAAAATAAATCCGTTAATTATTTAAAAGAATATATATACATATGTAGTACACATACACACACAGTACACGCACACACACACACGCACACACACACACACACACATATATATATATATATATATATATATATATATATATATATATATATATATATATATATACTTTAAAATTTGAGTATTTAGGCAGCAAATTCTCTTTGAGACATGTCTGATTAAATAAATTACAAACATTATGTCTGCTTATTTTTATCATAATCCGTTCATATTCACGAATATTATCTGTGTATTACAATTAAATGATGCAAACGATGCACTGTAACAGAGAAAATCATTTTTATTTCTCAAGTACTTTCCATCTCTTTCTGGGATAATAATCAGGGGTGTAACTTGTAAGGCAAAATCTATGTGGAGCTATCAATTACTGAATTAAAAAAAAAATTCTTTTTACGTTTAAATGCAACGGCTGACAATCATGCTTTAGCGTTCATTAGAACGTGAAAAATTATCCAATATGGATTTTTTTTTTTATGTTAGAATATCATGGGTAAGCAAGCATTAGAACGTGAAAAAGATTTTAATGTGCATTTTAGTACATTATTATAGTATTCGTAGCTGATTCTATTCAGTGTCGGTTTCAATTTTTTAAAATGTAGATTGCTTCGAGGATCTGTAGCTTTAATTTGTTATTTTCTTTGTGTAGGATAGTTGCGTTATCGATCAGTATTTTTTCTACATTTGAAGGTGGACAGGAATGTTGGTATAACATATTATATATATATATATATATATATATATATATATATATATATATATATTATAAAACCCAGGTTGTGTGTGTGTGTGTGTGTGTCTGTAACGTTTATATATTGGATTCGATTTCTTATACTTTTCAACCGATTTCAACAAAACTTCACAGGACTATGTAAAATTACCTTGCGGTGGTTCTGACAGTGCCAAAAATTGAAAAAAACAAATGTTTTAGCACGAAATAAATTTGAAAACACGATTAAGAGGCATTGCTGTCATGAGAATGAAAGGGAGACAACTCATATCGAGTTATACTTATTATAAAACCCAGGTTGTTTGTGTGTATGTGTTCGTTTATATATGGGATTGGATTTCCTACATTTTTCAACTGATTTAAACAAAACTTCACTTTTTTTTTTGGCAGGTAGTGTTTCTTATTGTCTTGCACACTTTTTTCTTTATTTTTACATTCAGAATGCTTTAAAAATTCCATTTACAAGACAATTGTTTATAATAAAATTCTATTCAATCGGTAGACTCATAACGATTGAAAACAATGCTTTTGTTTGAGTTTGACCAATTCGTAAAAAAAACAAAAAAACAAAACAAAAAATAACTAATTAGGACATGCGTGTCCGTCAACCTTAAACAATAATCTTTGTCAATTTTATTTTTCAGTCTTTATGATGATCGATACTTGATCTATCTCTTTTACTGTTACATCCCTGGGCAACGCCGGGCTCTACTGCTAGAATATATATATATATATATATATATATATATATATATATATATAGAGAGAGAGAGAGAGAGAGTGACAGACAGAGTGAGAGAGAGAAAAAGATAGAGAGATGGGCACGTGGCCGTGTGCTTATAACGTTGAATTTCTGATCATGTTCAATTTGCCAGTATAGCACCTTCTTCATTTTATCGGCATGGGGCAGGCGATCCCAAGGTGCGGCACATTTGGAAAGTGCCTCAAAACCATACCACCTGTCAACCCAAGCCTTGTAAGTGAAATTGGGTAAAAGGAACCCTTGGGAAGCCGTCGGTGGTTGTGCTAGCACAAAGTCACAAGTCATCATGACTGAGGGTTTGAGCGTTGCTGGCCTTGTTCTGACTGTTGATCAAGCTAGATAACGCACTTTCTGCCAGAAACTGCAACTAATGTCCGCTCAGAATAGTTGCAGTGTAAACCAAAAGTGGGCTCTGTGGGTATTGAACAAACACAAGTGTGTTTGTGTAGCCGCCCCCAACGAGGATTAGCTAGCCGCCCAAGTAGACGGGATCCTCTAGACCGTTTGAATTTAAGCACAATACTAGACTGGCGTCGAGTTCTTATCAATTTACAGTTGAGCTGGTTAGATGTTGCCGTAAGTTCTATGCTAACAGTTCCTTCTCTCGCACTACTCGCTTTCCGGCTCCACGCTTTCTAGCCTTTTTTTTTTAAACTTTTTTTTATTTACCATTCGTCAATATGTATGGTTCGGTGCCCCTGCTATTTACCTTTAGCTCCTTGATAAAATCCAAAAAAGAATCAGCAATAGTATTGCTCCTGAACTGGCGGCTCAGCTTAGGTCACTTTCCCACCGCCGTAAGGTTGTCTCTCTATATATAATTTCATGGTAATTGTTCGGATGAGCTCATCGCTATGGTACCTAGACGTTTTGAATTTAAGTGCAGTACTAGACTGCTGTCGAGATCTAACCAATTTACTGTTGAGCTAACTAAATGGAACCGCAAATTCTATGCTAACAGTTTCTTTTCTCGCACGCCTCGCTTGTGA
>CAHIKZ030001902.1:2322500-2360000 GCA_903632075.3 Acanthosepion pharaonis | reverse complement strand
TGTCGGTTTCGACGTATGATGATCTGACGGCTTATTATATATATATATATATATATATATATATATATATATATATATATATATATATATATATATAATGTCTGGAGTGCATTTTCATAAGCTTTGCCTAAAAAGTGTCATCACAAAAAAAATAATTTATATAAATATATATATATATATATATATATATATATATATATATATATATATATATATATATATATATATATGTATATATATTTTTTGAATCCCTGTTTTGTACAGTTTTAAACTCATTTAAAGACTCACGGGTACCTACCAAAATCCATTTGCAACATACAATTAGATAATACTAGTATCATAGCTTTATACACTTGTAAGAAAGATTAAAGATAATGAGAGCACTGTTAGTAAAATTAAAAGAAAAGCCAACACTCAATAACATTAACTATGAACACGACCACAACATAGTGACCGTGTTTGGAAAATAAAACCTTCCTCTAACTTCAGATACATACATAAGATTCGACACAAACCAGTTGTAAATAAAAAATAAGTCAAAATTATATAAAATCTTTTTAATCGTGAAAATTATATTTGTCTCTTAATCGTAGTATAAAATGTGAATGTCTCTATGGAAACTTGTATAAATATATATATATATATATATATATATATATATATATATATATAAAGTTTCAAATTAAAAAATAATAATTTTTTATTTTATGAAAGTATTTATTTATATATATATTGATATTTCAAATTGTCCTCAATTTTTCATCAGAAATAACTCTTTGTTACAAATAAATTAAAATTACTGTATTGTGTTTGTGTGTGTGGTTGATATACAATGTGCATACACATATATTAGTAATTATATATGTTTTATTTAAGGATCTCTCTACATGTCCTCGCGGTTAGCAATTAAATCTAACGATGCATTTCTATAATAGCGATATTTTTCAACCTTTCCTCCGTTACGTTACTGCGTTCTAATCTATTTTTATACTTGTAAAAGTTCAGTCGGATCATTCAAAATTTCTAATATAATATTTCTAACATGCTCTAATGTATTTTTAAAGAGCAGCTCCTTTTTTTGTTACGGCGCCAGTAATTCCGTTCAGGCTAATGGAACAAGCTTCTAGCTTCGTTTATCTCATTTAAGATAAATGCACCCCAATGGGTTACCGGGTAGATAAATCCTAGCAGTCTGCGTTAGGTGTCATCGACGCGAAAATGTATAATGTAAGGGAGATAACTCCAGGTCGTTTTACCCGTGGATAGGCGTAAGAAGCATTGTGTATTTCGACAGCTTCGTCACAGTTCTATTTCTCGAGGTGACCGACCATTTCTATTGAAGGGCGTTCGATCCACACTGTCCAGCACACAATTGTGGTCCTACAGACATACACACAGACACAGAACACACACGCTCGCACACGAGAAAGAAAGAGAATAGGAATTTTCCTTTTATAATGTTTTAAAGAATTGTATATGAAAGTGTCTAGAATGTGAAGACGCATCAGCGTAAACAAACTTAACCAGATGAAGACCTAGAGGACGAAATGTATCATGCAAAAAAACTTGTTCCGACCCAAATTGGTCTTGATATATAATAAAAATTGGCATATCATTATCCCATCCCATATATATATATATATATATATATATATATATATATATATATATATTTGAATAAAAGACAGACCACGTTAAGATTCCATGTAATAAGCTATTTCACCATATCCCTTTAACAAGGTTCTGGATCATCAGACTTTATTTTAAAAATTTCGCTTGAATATATATATATATATATATATATATATATATATATATATATATATATATATAAAAGAAAAGAACAGAAAGATATATAATCCGTTGTTCTTATAGATATTTTTATTTTTACAAAATAGTGCTTAATGTAAATTTACAGAGCATAATATTATAAATTAATTGATTTAAAATATGTTTTTTTTCCGCTACACAGTTCTAACCATGTTTCAAAAATAGAAGCTAAAAGCCCCGAATTTAATTTTTGCAATTAAATTAAAGATTAGTTCTATTTCATCCTCAAGCGAATATTCGCATGAGGATGAAATGGAACTATATATATATATATATATATATATATATATATATATATATATATATATATAATATGAAAATATATAGAAAATAGAAGGAACCGGTTAGGTAAAATATCCACAGTTCATAGTATTTTAGTTATTATTTTTTAAAAATAGTGCTCGATACAAAAGTAGAGCATAAATATGATTATTTATCTAAAAATATGATTCCAACTCGCGACATAAGAGGTCTCAACACACTGTAATTTATATATATATGTATATATATATATATATATATATATATATATATATATATATATATATATATATTTGCAGTTCAAAGGTTTGTACTGACCCTTGATACTATTTTAAATTGGCCTAAATGTAGTTGTTTTGTACTTGAAATAAGAGAAAATTATTATAAATGGTTAAAAAATTTAAACATGTTTTTTTTATTAGAAATTTTAATTATGACAAAAAATAATATTTTATGATTAAATTTTTCTGTCATTAAAATATCCTCCTTCAGCATTGATTGCTGAAGAACAAATATTTGCCATTCGTTGGAAATGTTTCTCAAAGAATAAGTTTGATAATCGATTCCTTTCTTTTTTCCATGATTTGAAGAGACCTTTTTCATTTCTTTTCCCTCTCATGTAAAGTTCATCAGATGCTCATTCTGGAGGTGGCTTTTAAAATTTGAACAGTACTGTATATATATATATATATATATATATATATATATATATATATATATATGCGTATGCGTGCGCGCGTGCGTGTGTGTGTGTGTGTGTGTGTGAAAAAAACTAATGGACTTTAATCCTTCATTGCTATCAGCCTGATTTTTAACTAAGCCTGAAGATCGCATTAAATCCTGAAACAGAGTCACCTTGCAGTTTGTTTTGATTCATCGATCCTTTCTATCTATCTATCTATCTATCTATCTATCTATCTATATATATATATATATATATATATATATATATATATATATATAGGCGTGTCTGATTAAATAAATTACAAACATTATGTCTGCTTATTTTTAGCATAATCCGTTTATATTCACGGATATTTTTTCCTCTATTACAATTAAATAATACAAGAGATGCACTGTAACAGTGCAAATCACTTCTATTTCAAAAGTACTTTCCATCTCTTTCTGAGATGATCATCAGAGTTGCAACTAGTAAGGCAAAGCTTTGTGTTGCTGTCCATTACTGAATTTTCTTTTCTTTTTGCGTTTAAATGCAACGGTTGACAGTTATGCTTTAGGGTTCATTTGAACATGAAAATTTATCCACTATGGAATTTTTTCTTTCATGTCGGAATGTCATGGTCAAGTGCACATTAAAGCATGGAAACTGTTCTGTTCATAGGCCTTTTAGAATATTATTACAATATTTGTAGCTGATTCTATTCAGTGACGGCTTCAATTTTTTAATGTATAGCGCTTCGAGGATCTGTAAATGGAATGGACGAATGATCAGATATGTGTAAAGTATGAGGTTTTGATAATGTAATTGTCGTATATACAACATATATATTTATTTTTCTGTCGGTGATATATTCTCCCAATTGATATATAATTTTGGTTTTATGTAATACATCAGTTGGTGGGGAGGAGTTATTGTGAATAATTAAATTCCTTGTGTGGTATTTTGTATATTATATGATTCATTTTATTTTTTTATTAGGATCCATGGGAGATATATTTATACGAATGCGTTTTTTTTTAATGATTTTCTCATTCTGTTTGTAGTTAGAAAGTATCTGGTTGCAATATAAGAGTTTGATATATTTATGGTCATTTGAAAAAGTACTATTTTCTATTTCACAAGTGTTAAGTTTTTTGATAAATCATCTTCTTTGTTCATCTATGTTGTGTTAGGATCCACCTAATTTACATAGTGGAGTACCGACCATATAAATATGGTTGGTACCGGGAAGACGGGGGAGGAAGAAGAGATCCAATCGAGAGACTCTGCCCGACTGCGACAACCCATTCTACAGGAACGGTCTTCCCAAGAATATACCAAACTATCTGTAAATATTGTGTACACGTTCTTGTGTCAATACATTTTGTTTAAGTACATTTTGTGTTGTATTATTATTATTCCATGCTTTATTCAAGTTTCAACAATCTACAATATGGTTTGGGAAGTGATGGTCACAATAATGAGAGTCTGTTTAATATTTTTTTAGTTCAGTGTAGGAAATCTTTTTTCTGGAGGAATTAATATGTGCTCAGTTAAGTAATATCTGCATAAGTGCTATTTTGTAGTAATTAGGGCATTCACTCTTATAGTTGGGAGTGTATGAGTTTTTGATTGTTGTTTTTTTATAAGTGGAGGTAGTAAATGTGTTGTTATTTGTGTCTGTTAAAAAAAGGCAAGGAAAGGTATTTTGTTATCTTTGTTAAGTACGTATGTGAACCTGAGGACAGAGTTTTTTTTTAAGTTTTTTCTTTTAAAGCACTATTATTTCTTTTAAGTAAAATAAGTATATTATCTACATATCTTAGGTAGATGGAGGGTTTCTTGCTGGGACTAAATATATTATTTTCTAGGTTGGCCATGTAGAAGTTGCTGAATATTGGACCCAGAAGTGAACCCATAGAAACGCCATCACGTTACACATATACGTTATTTCAGTGATCATAAAACGGTACTCAGTGGTACAAGTTAAAATTACTTTTCTTAGTATTTTAGGTTTAATTTTTTAATAGGGACAGTCATGAATTATTATATATACTTTTAATAATAATTTCAATGGTTTCTCTAACTTAGTTGTTCTCAATTTTTTTTTTTTTTTACACATCGACCCCTTTTCCATCATTTGTTTCTGTTTTTCACTAATAAAAATTTTGAGGTTTTAATAATCAAAGAAATATTATATAATTAAGCTTAATTTTGGAAGACTTAAAAAATCGATAAAGTTATTTTGTTTACAAATTTCTTAAAGTTAAGAAAATGGCCGCTTTAAAGAAAATTACTATTATTTGACACTGAAATCTATATAAATTCAATCTGATATACACCAGCATATTTTACTTACTGGAAATAATAACTTTCATCATTTAGCTTTCAGTTAAATCTAAAATGAAATCTTCAAGAATGAATTTTTAATTTAAAAAAAAATTTTAAACCTTAGGCATTGAGATTTCAGTGTAGTTAACTATATAAAATAAATAAATAAAGAATCATTCATATATATATATATATATATATATATATATATATATATATATATGTTCATGATATATATATGTTAATATATATATATGTATATATATATATATATATATATATATATATATATATATACGTTTCATTAAATAATATAGACAAGTGTTGTCTATTTATTTTATGTTAATTTTTTTCGTAATAAGTTTAATAACATTATCGTTGAACGAAGAAAGAAATTCACAGTTTTGATCCCTATTTTTTAATACAATCTAAGCTTTCGGCTTACATAATCCATTATCAAAGAGGTCAATTACAACATATTAAGCAATATACGGCCAAGACAGTGATGATAGTGTGTCATTGTTTACATGGATGATTCCTAAGCAAAATATATATGTTCATATATATATATATATATATATATATATATATATATATATATATATATATATATATATAGTATAAAATTACAGTAGAAATTTAAATTTTAATAGTAAAAACCATTCTGTGTTGGCTTTCTTGATGGACCACCAAAATATCATCGTGGACGCCGAATTTGTTATATTATGCCCGTGGATCCCTGAAAATAATGAAATGAATGATTGAAATATTACATGGACCCCCTGGGGATCATGTGTACACCGATTGAGAACCCCTTGTCAACGTGAAACCTTAGTGAACAAATTTTCAACGTCAAGTGATGCTATGGTTTCATTCTTAGCTTTTTCAGTTTTTTAATTTTGTATAAGTTCAAGGGTTGATTTAATGCTGTATTTGTTAGGTATGTAGGGTGTAATTAACTGGTTAAACGTATGAGTGACTTGGGAGACAGTAGTGGGAATTTTGGATATAATGGGTCAGAGTGGAAAGTTAGTTGTGTGCGTTTTGATAGAACCATAAATGTATCCTGGTTTATAGTCTCCGATTATTTTGGTAAGTTTTAGATTGTCTTCTTCTGCATTATTAATTCTGATTAATTTATTAATTCTCACTTTTAGCTGAGTAATAGGATTACTAGTAAGTTTTGTAAATTTGGTGTGATCATTATATATATATATATATATATATATATACTGATAATATTATCAATATATATATATATATATATATATATATATATATATATATATATATATATATATATATATATATATAAATTCCCAAGAGGATAGAATCCAGGGAGAACTCAATGTCCATGAGAGTAAAAATATTATATAAAAGGCTCAAACAGTAATATTCCATGGTTATATTTTATTACATTGGAATCGTAATCAAGTATTTTCCGAATTCTTTTTTTGAATTTTTTTTAGGCCTGATGAATTGGATCGTGATTACGATGATTCCAATGTAATAGATTTAGGAATTTAACCATGGAATATATATATATATATATAGCCTTATATATATATATATATATATATATATATATATATATATTAATTGATTTAAAATATGTTCTTATTTCGTTTCACAGTTCTAACCTTGTTTCAAAAATGGAGCCTAAAAGCTCCGAATATATCTTACTGTTCTTTCTTTATATATATATATATATATATATATATATATATATATATATATATATATTATATATATAACATTTCAAAACAGACAGGTTTCATTCACTGTGGGACTTTATCAAGATTAATGTAAGGATTTTATTTTGCAACATGTATTTATAAACAAAATAAAAAATAACGTTAAGTTTTCAAATTTTCTAAATTTAAAAATGCTTTATAATATACTGAAGGCTAAGTGTATCAGTAGAGTAAGGTATGGAGGACCCTAACTGATATATGTTAATTTCATTCTTGTGAGTTAACTAGGAAAATGCACTTGAATTAAGAGGGAAAGTCATAGGCAGTGGTTAGGCATTGACTCAAGCTTTTCTAACAGAATAGGTCTGTCATATGTATTTTTGAATTTAATAAAAATTGGAAATTGGGGAGGAAATGCGTGCCACTGGCCAGGAATTGATGCAAACGTTTGTAGCACATGCACACGCACACGCAGACATACACATTCAGACAGACACAAACAGATATTTGTTTTACTAATGTTCATCCAATACAAGAGCCGCTCAAGGTAGAGGGTTACTGTAATTCAGAGAAATGTTTGCAATACAATCGATCCTGACCTGGTATCTCCTAGCCAGACACTTTCTCACTGACGCGACATAGCTTCCCTCTGTCTGTTCTACAAATATTTTCTTGGCAACTTCTCTGTTGAACTTTTTGCCCTACATGAATTTAATCGTAGTACTAGATTGGCAATTAGGTCTCACTTTTTTTTGTTTTTATTTTTGTTGATGTCGCTAGATGCAACCGCCATTTCTACTCTGCGAGCTTGTTTGTTTTGCGTTTTTCTCGTACTTCCTACCTGTGGAACTTTTTTGCTTCCCTGATAACTACAATCTTCAAAAATTTAAATGCAGCATCAATCGTCATCTTTTGTCTACTTGAACCCTGTTACTTTTTTGCCCTTCCCTTAACCCCCCACCCCCACTCATTCTCAGTCGTCTCATTTTCTTTCACTTTCTGTTCCCACAACGCGTTCTAATGATACTGACACCCCGCTTGGCGGGAAACGTTTAAAATAAATAAAATGATAACGATATTTACTCATAAAGATTCTTTGATATTTTACGTATTTTGCTTAATCTACCATGCTGGTTAAAAAAATATTGGACATCACGAACTGATGTTGAATTTCGCCTAGACATCGTCATTAAAGACCGCAAACAAAAAAGAAAAATACTTACTTATTGACATGACAGTCCCTGCGGACTGCAATATATCTTTGAAGATCTCCAAAAAGCTTTCAAAATAAAAGGACCTTGAAATCGAAATCTCAAAAATGTGGGACACAGGAACATCAACAATACCTGTTGTAGTTGGAGCCCTCGGATTGATTGGAAAATATTCCTATAGACTAACTGAAGGGATTCCTGGTAGCCTATGCCTTAAAGAAATACGAAAAATGCTCTCACGAGTACCGCCCACACCTTACGAAGGGCTTTATCTATGTAATTTTTTTCTCTCGGTGGAAAATGTTATGATGCCATTTCTGAAATTAGGACTCTGGGTGGGGCCCGGAAAGAAATGAGTACTTACCAGAAAACAAAGAAAAGAAAACAAAAAAAAACAAAACAAAAAAACAGACAACAACAACAACAACAACACCACCAACAACAACAACAACAATAATAATAATAATAATAATAATAATAATAATATTTTTGTTTTAATTGTTCAGTGGAAAATGTCAAGATGCCATTTCTGACCTTAGGACTCTGGGCGGGACCCGGAAAGAAATGAGTACATACCAGAAATCAAAGAAAAGAAAACAAACAAACAAAAAACAAAAACAACAGCAGCAGCAACAAGGGCAACAACAACAACAACAACAATAATAATAATAATAATAATAATAATTCCAAATGGGCGTAGAGATGCAACTACAGCACAATACACCGGCTGAAACTGCAAAATACCTAAAAAAGATAGCAAAGACGAATGCAACCGACTAGATATAGAAGCGATAGCAAGATAAGCCGCTTCATGGCCAATACTCTACTCGTACCAAACAAGCTGACGTAGACAAAATCCGTACCCATCAGTGGCTACGTAGTGCAGGGTTGAAAGCTGAAACTGAAGGTTTCATCCTTGCTGCACAGGACCAATGCTTGCTAACTAGGAATTATCAAGCACATGTACTAAAATATTGTGTCAGCCCAAAATGCAGATTCTGTGATAAATATCCAGAAACGATTGATCATCTTGTGTCAGGTTGTACGATGTTGGCATCCACTGAATATAAAACCCGACATGAGACAGTGGGCCAATAATGCACTGGTAAATCTGCAACTTCTACGGGAAGGAAACTGAAAGAAAATGGTATGAACACCACCCAGACCCGGTTACGGAGATAGGACTTTACGATGGGCTTTATCTATGTAATTTTTTTTTTGAAATGTGTAAACGCCAGAAATCAAAGAAAATAAAAATAATAATAATAATATTTTTGTTTTAATTGTTCAGTGGAAAAAGTCATGATGCCATTTCTGACCTTAGGATACTGGGTGGAACCCGGAAAGAAAGAAATGAGTACACACCAGAATTAAAAGGAAATAAATAAATAAATCTTACTTATTATAAAACGTAGATTGTGTGTGTGTGTGTGTGTGTGTGTACGTTTATATATTGGATAGGATTTCCTACATTTTTCAACCGATTTCAACAAAACTTCGCAGGACTACGTAAAATTACCTTGCGGTGGTTCTAACGACACCAAAAATTGGAAAAACACAATTGTTTTGCACGAAATCAATTTGAAAACACGATTAAGAGGCATCGCGAGAATGAAAGGGGGACAACTCATATCGAGTTATACTTATTATAAAACCCAGGTTGTTTGTGTGTGTGTGTGTGTTTGTGTTCGTTTATATATGGGATCGGATTTCCTACATTTCTCAACCGATTTCAACAAAACTTCACTTTTTTGTGACAGGTAGTGTTTCTTATTGTCTTGCACACATTTTCTTTATTTTTGCATAATCTGCCTTGTTGACTAATGGTAAATCTTAGGGTTGATAGATTTTAAATGCAATGTAACACCTTCTCTTGAAAGATTGCACATTATGCCCTAATGTGTTAAATTATTTCTGCACCCTAAAATAGGAGAAGTTAATTAAACCTCTTGCCCTTGATCTATTCTCTGAGTAGCAGATTTTCCAAGCGCTCCATCATCATTATGTTCACCAGAAAGTTAAAACCACAAAATACTTCAAGCTTTTTTATAACAGTATACATATATGTAGCAGTATATATTAGAGAAAACCTGAAATATTTTCGGATCTTTTCCAAATGACTTTCATCTCTTAATAATTAATACAGATAAAACCACAAAATAATTCTTACTATTTATGTAATATTTGCATCTTTTTACATATTTAAATGATTAATAGATGAGTCAAATTTTCTAATCTTTGGTGTCTATCATAGTTGCTGTTCGCATAAAATAAAATGTATAATAACTTATTAATTTTTAAATACTCAGGTTGGCCCCAAACTTTTGTCCGGCAAACAAAATATCCTCTATTATTGCTTAATTTCCCTCTTTTTACAACCAGAATTTTTTATTTCATTGCAGATATCGTGATTAGAGTGGATAAAATATTTTACGCATCCTACCTGTGCTAACACACGTTACAGGAAATATTAGTATAAAAATACTTCGCGATGATTTCAAGTACACTCAAATCGTTTCTGGCTATGGAGAAGCCCAGGAGGAGAGACGAAACGAAGACAAATGCATCTAATGCTGCCCGGCAATCGGCCAGGTAGTAGCTAACTACCTGATCTCAAGTAAACTCAAGGCGTTTATGGTGATGGAGAAGCCACGGAGGAGAGAAGGAACGAAGCAAAATGGGTCCAATTCCGCCCGGCAATCGGCCAGGTAGTAGCTAAATATCTGGTTTCAAGTACACTAAAGTTGCTTATGGTTATGGAGAAGCCCAGGAGTAGACAGGAAACGAAGACAAATAAGTCCAATGCTGCCCGTCAATCAGCCAAGTAGCAGCTAGGTTGGTGCAAAAATAATGTCGTTTTTGACGTTCAACTTCAAAAGATCATAACTACTTTCATAATAAACTTTATTAATCGAAATAAGAACCATCAGAATCGACACATTTTTGCCAACGAGAAACAAGTTTATTTATCCCATTAGCATAGAAATCCGGAGTTCTGGAAGCGATGAAGCCACTGAAGGCCGATTCAGCATCATCTCGGCTTTTGAAGCATTTTTCGCGCAGGAAGTTGTCGACATGCTTGAAAAAGTGATAATCGGTGGGGGAGAGATCCGGTGAATATGGCGGATGAGGCAGAGTCTCGTAGCCCAATTCGTTCAGCTTCTGCAGGGTCAATTGAGCAACATGAGGGCGAGCATTGTCATGGAGAATTGGTCCCTTCATATTGACCAATCTCGGGCACATAAATTGGAGCTTCTGGTGCATTCCGTCAATTTCTGAGCAGTACTTCTCCGCCGTAATCGTTTCGCCCGGATTCAAGAAGCTGTGATGGATGAGACCGGCCGCAGACCACCAAAACAGTCACCATAACCTTTTTTTGGTGCAATTTCGGCTTCGGGAAGTGTTGTGGAGCTTCTCCGACATCCAACCACTGTGCCGAACGTCGCTGGTTGTCGTAGAGGATCCACTTCTCATCACACGTCACAATCCCCTCGAGAAATGGGTCGTTTTTGTTGCGCAGAAGGAGCGTAGAAGACACCTCAAAACGACGATTTTTTTTATTATCGTTCAATTCATGCGGCACCCATTTATCTAACTTTTTTGACTTCCCTATTTGCTTTAAATGGCGAACGACTGTTGAGTGGTCGACCTCGAGTTCAACAGCAACTTCTCGTGTGGTTTTGCGAGGATCAGCTTCAATTAAGGCTTTCAAATGTTCGTTATCAACCGCAGTCGGCCGGCCGCGACCGTCTTCTTCTTCGAGGCTCTCGTCACCATTGCGAAATTTCTTGAACCACCGTTGTGCCACACGTTCGTTAGTGGTTCCTGGGCCAAACGCATCATTGATATCACGAGCTGTCTCGGCAAATTTTCGGCCTAGTTTGAACTGGAACAAGAAAATCGTGCGGGTTCGAATTTTGTCCATGCTGTCGAAAAGCCTGCACAAAAATGAATAAAGAGATTGAGAACGGTAACGAATAACAGGATTCGATAGAGCGAAAGACGCGCTTCAAAATGATATATAACATGGCTATGAATTAATGAATCAATGAATTAATTCAGAAATCATATATAAAATAACATATGTGAGAAAACGACATTATTTTTGCACCAACCTAATACATGTTTTCAAGTATGCACATAAGTATAAGAAAATGAGAAGAAATGACTAATTATCAAGTATAAGAAGACTGAATCTATGATTGTCAGCAAGAGGAACATACCAAAATGTTAACTCCGAACTGAGAAGAGTTCTAACAGAGGATGGAAACTATGATACCGAAGTGCGGAAGGATTTTGAATTAGAGAAACATGCCTTCAAAAAGTTAAATGTATTGAGAAAGTAAAATTTCGTTCAAAACAAATTGATGCTGAACTGTTAAGTAATATCGGTCCTTTTATATGGCAGTGAATGCTGGACAATATCGTTTTAGATAAGGATACTGTCCTGAGATCTGAGGCAGCAGAAATAATATTCCACAGAACGATGCTGAGAATATCATGACCGCTACATATAAGTAACCAGGAAGTTTTAAGGTAAATCCCATGCAATACTTAAAACAGTCTACGGAGAACTGAGACCAATCTTGTTCAAGCTCAAGCGAAAACGACAATGGTTTGACAGGCTACAGCCACCGAGCGGACAAGGAAGTCATCCTTCCTCCTATGCCATCCTACTGGAAGTGTCTTCTCACGAAAATGGACTTTCCCAGACACCATAGCTCGGGACTCAGAGTAGACATTGGGGATCTGGGAACAGCAATACAGGACCAAACAGTGAGGAAAGTGATTGTCAATGGAGTTCCATCCAAATATAAGGAGGGCGAAGGATGATGAAGATGATGGTATATATATATATATATATATATATATATATATATATATATATATGTGATTTTTAAGAAATTATTAAAAGTGTATAGTGACCGTTGGGATACTCTCCCTCTCTCTCTCTCTTTTTTCTCTTTCTCTCTCTGTGAGTGTGCGGGTATATATCTCTATATATAGAAAGTTGGACATTACCGGCTCGTGTTGAAAGACGACTGGATGGAACATATACAAATCTACTTAGAAAACTCCAGAGCATCAATTGAAACGTTTAAGACAATTTAAGGACAACTGAAACCAATCTCTCTTAATCTCAAACAAAAACGATTACAATTTGCCCGCCACTGCCACCAAGCGGACAGCGAAATCGTCTCATCCTTCCTCCTATGGCATCCTCTTAGAATTGTCTTCTCACAAATATAGACTTTCCCAGACATCATAGCTTGGAAATCTGGGTTGGACATTGGTGATCTGGGGACAGCAATACAGGACCAAACAGTGAGGAAAGGGGTTGTCAATGGAGTTCCTTCCAACCATAGGGAACTTCGAAGGATGACGAAAGTAACTGCAACAAAAAAAGGTCGCTTAAATTTAAAAACAGATAAAGACAGATGACATTTCTTGGACACATAATTGAAACGAGGGCTTGGAGAATCTGACACTCACAAGACATTTTGAAGTCCAGAAAGACAGTAGGAATCGGTGAATAACCTAACTAGCTTGTGAAAATTTGAAACAGAACAAGGATTAAGGGAAATAACGAAAATAGTTAGGCTGATGGCCTTATCCCTTTGAAACGTACGATCATCGAAGGTAAGCAACGTTGAGTCTGTTCAGTACTTAGATGGGTGTACCATTTGCCGTAAACTTTGATTTGGGGGTAGAAATGCTAGGAGATCCGAATTCCAATTAGGGTTCATTATATTCACTTACGCGCAGATACTCTTGGGAATGGTTCGAATCCATCTCTCCCCCCACTTGTATCACGAAGTCAGTATTATCTCCAAAAATAAAATAAAACTGCGTATAAAATATTTAGATTTCGGTCTTAAATAATTAGGTGCTGGTATCCTGCTTAACAAAAAACAAAAACAACGAGCAAAAAAGTTACAAAGGACAGGATGAGAAACTTTGTGCTTACTTGCTTCCCTGAAAACTATAATCTCCTAAAATTAAATGCAACGTCAATCACCATCTATCTTCTTGAATCCCGTTCATCTTTTGTCCTTTTCTGAATCCTCCCTATACTCCGTCTTTGCGTACTAGTAACATTCTTGCAATGCTTACGGTGAAATGATTATATATATAATCGACTCTCCCGTTCGACGTATGAGGGCCAGGCCGATAAGTCCCCAGGAAACCGACATCCCGACACCGGCACATGAGATTTGATTATAGTGGTGAAGGCCTCGTGCAGGACCAGCCACACTTTTTAGAGGGACGAATACAGAAACCTGGTGCACCGAATGCATGCCACAAGGTTCCCAAACGACCCTCCGCAGGTTTTGAATTCAGAGTTGTCCTTCTCCTAGACCAGTTGCCATCCAAGGCTATAGAGCCCAGTCTGTCCTGCTATTTTACCCATAGCTTGAGGGAGATGAAGAGGATACATACCTTTCCCAAGGGTATTAGCACGTAAGTGAATGTAGTGGATTCGACTGGGATTCGAACTCGGCTCTGCGATATATATATATATATATATATATATATATATATATATATATATATATATATATATTTTTTATATATATATAAATTTTTTAAATAATATCATATTTTTTCTTACGTATGTATTGATCACTTTTTAAAATAAATATTTTCCTTAATATATATTGTTCTTTTTAAAATTGAGAAAGAACAGATGGAGTTAGAATACACGGTTCTTAGTATTTACTTTAAAAAGTGATCAATACATACGTAAGGAAAAATATGATATTATTTAAATACTTTTTATTATAACAGATTACAATAAAAACATTTTTAGTATCGATGGTAGAACACATGTAGGTATTATGTTATCTACCATCGCCCGATCAAGAGGCATTATAGTTACATGAAAGTTTTTGTGTTGCGTTGTAAAAATGTTTTTATTGTAGTATGTTATAATAAAATATTTTAACACACACACACACACACACACACACACACACACACACACACATATATATATATATATATATATATATATATATATATATATATATATATATATATATAAATGTATTGAATAAAATAGACAATCGGAAAATAGTAGTTATCCCGTGCCGACGCGTTTCGCCATTTGACTTTATCAAGACAAGTGATGATAAACAAAAACGAAATTTTTATCATCACTAGGAAAAAGGATGGTCTTCTGTCTTATCATTAAACTTAACTAGCCACAAACACTGACCCAACCATACAAATAATATTCACCAAAACAACGCATTCTTACTTACCTTTCTTACTTCATCCAACATACTGCCTCAGAAACTCTATAAAATCCTAATTAGTCCTCATATGAGTACCCCAATGAGTATTTACAAATGTGTACAAAACTATATACAATAATCTAAACAAAAGTTTGTGTTAGTAATAAAACCCCCACGGCCCTAACTGTGGCAGTAACATCAGTTAACTGGACGAAATCAATGCGGGACAAAAATATAAAACAGCGATACATCCCATGCACTCACTCAAATACACACTCATTCACATACAAAAACAGTTATGAAAATCATACCCGAAACGAAAGACGTTCCGCGTCCACCAGAGAACTGACATCACTATCCACCTTTGTGACCTGGGAAGGATGGGGAATTAAACCAAAAGAAAAAAAAATACCAGAAATAAAAGGGGCCAATGAGCATACATACCCTAGCTAAGTTAACTTGAAAAAAAGAGAAAAAAAAAACTAAAACAAAAACGCCTACACTAACCTATAGACGGGAAGGGTTGCCAATGTTCAATCCAGCAATCACAATATTCTTAATGCTTAACCGACATCAAAATGTCACTTTAAGTCAGCAACTTTCACTCGGCAGACAGGCGCAGGACACACCCACCTTTCGCTAAATTCCAATGGATGGAGTCGTTTCCTTTCCGTTTTTATCTTGACTTTAAGTTGATGCTTAAAGAACAGGATCAGTTGGTAAGAGGTAAACTTCTCGGCCCTATGGAATTCCTTCTGTCCATATCACGACACGCATAACCCCCAGTAAGCAAAGGAACACATAGTGCTTAGTCTTAGTCAACGGCGGCACTATATAGCTACAGACGGAACTGGCCACGAGAACAAAGAACTTTCCGCGCAGCATGCGAACCATGATGTCTTCAACAAACTTGCACAACGGAGGTACGACACTACAATAAAAAAAGCGTGACATACGGCTCCATCTCCCCGCTGCATCGAACTCACTTTGGCGACTTTTCCAAACCCACCGAACGAAGTCTTTTGGCGAGTCAGAGGGCCCCTCGAATCACCTGCCAAGTGAGTGATGCCTCAGTGTTAGTGAGACATTTCATTCCGGGCGCCCAAGGCCATATGCAGCGAGCCTCCCGCTTCGGCAGACCGAGCTCGCCTATCGAAGCATCCTGAACGTTCCCCCTAACACCTGATATAATGCCATACAGGACAACGGGTGGACGCTGGAGAGGCCATCCTTCGCCCGTTAGAGATGCTTGAGGACAAGCCAACATTCGCGATAGAAGGAGCCCTCGCCTCGAGGTGAACGACCAGCCTCATCTTCGCACGAGCGCAGACTTCTTAAGGATGGGAAGTTTCTACGCACGTCTTCCTTCCAGAATTCGAAGTTCTCATCCAATTACATACACATCCGGTCTAGATAAGTAATGCGAGTTATGTCGACGAATCTCGTCGCAAGCCCCCCCCCTTTTGCCATCAGAAAGATGGAGGTAACAGATCTCGCGACTAACCATGGCAGCCTTGCCTTCCCACGAGAAGGAGAACAAGAGCCTTACAAAGGCCAATAAACTGTCAGACGGGAGTAGACGCACGGAGAGTCGATAAAGGAGAATCGGGTAGATGTGCGAGCCACATACTTCCGCCCTCCCATTCAAGGAAAGATTCATCCGGAACCACAGACGAACTGCGACCTCGAACTTCTCCCGGATCTCCGACCAATTCATTTCCAACAGGAGATCAGAACCGAACCAGACGCTGAGCATCTTGACCGGCCCGTCCGTCCAGAGGAAAAGTCCGGGAAGAGAAACTCCCTTCCACGAAACCAAAAGCAAGCCAACTTATCGCGATTGATCATTGTCACCATTTCAAAGCCTTTGATTTCTTTGCTGACTTCGTTAATTTCGGCTATGCTCGACAGAAAAACCAAAACGTCAACAGCATAGGCGGAGTACCTAGCCGAGTTGGTAGCACCAGGTAAGGAAATTCCGCGAAGGACCGGATTCGTCTTCAACTTACGCAGGGAAGATTCCAACGCAAGAACGTACAGCAATGGAGACAGCGGACGACCTTGACTAATGGAGCGAGACAAAATGAAAGGTTTCGATCTTACCTGATTCACTTCTACCAGCACACCAGGGGACGCATACAGCAGTCGGATCCAAGTGCGAAAGTCCGGCCCGAAACCGGCGACCGGAAGAACTGCCTCCAGGAGTCGATGGTCAACCCTATAGAAAGCCCTGGACTGATTTAAATTGGTCAGCGCGGCATCACTGTTGACTTGCTCACTGATCAAGCGTACAAAATGAAGGTTATCCTGAATAGCCTTGACCTTCACAGCACAAGTCTGCTCGGAACCAATCAGATTAGAGAGGACAGCCTGCAAACGGCCAGCTAAGACCTTTGCTAAAATATTCAACTCTGTGTTTAACATCGTCAAAGGCCGATGATTATCTACCCCATCCCCGCTGTTTTGGTTCTTGCGAAGCAACTTGATCACACCCCTGGTGAAGCATTGTCGTATAGACCTCTGCTTCATCCAGTTGTTGTAAATCAGTGCCAGCAAAGGGTCAAAGACGGGCGACTGCCTCAAATATATTTCGTAAGGAACACCATCTAATCCCGGGGTCTTGTCCTGACCAAACTGCTTCATCGGATCCCAGATCTCAGACTCTGTAATTGGACCCTCGCAAGAGCCGCTTCAGTCGCATCGAGGCGGGGAAAGTTGGCTAAATAGGCATCGAACTGAGCAGGGATCAGACCGGGCTTCCTGGTAAACAGTTCCTGAATGTAGTGACGGAAAGCCTCACAAATGCAGTAGTCCGGCAATGTGATGCTCGCGATATGCCGACTAGATGCCCTACTCACTTCCTCTGCACACAATGAAGCGGCGATATTCGAAGCCTCGCAAGACATTCTTTTTATCCTAGGCCTAACCACTAGACCTTGATCCTACTTGATAAGCAAAGAGGATAGCTCCGCCTTAGCTAAGGCTAAGTCCGCCGCTATCACGAGATTTGATCGCTGATCTACTTTTTTCTCACAAGACTTTTGCGCTGCTAACCCTGCTAAATTTAGTCGGCGACTAAAATCAGCAGTAAAAGACCCAAATTTGGATTTCAGAGAATCCCACCACTTATTCCCAATCACAGCCTCCAACAATTCCCACTGTAAATACAGTAATATAGACAGAAAAGAACGTTTAACAGCAATAAACTAGTTAAAAAACGTTAAGCTACAAAAAATACGAAACAATCAATACGTAAAAAAATAACAAATTTTTCAAAATGGCCACTGTTAAAATAAAGTTCGCCCTAAAAACGAACGAAACACCAACAATAACAAAGATAGATTAAACAAAAAAAAGTGAAAAATTAACAGAAAGATGAACGAGAGAAAACAGAAAATTTAAAAGATATTCAAAAGGAAAAACAAGAAAAAATTAACACGTAATAAATAAATAAAGAACGTAAGAAAAAATCACGTAAAACAATGAAAAACAAAGATTTTATGCGGGCGGGTTACAGAAAATTAAAAAGGAATATAAATCAAAAAAATAATAATAAAAGAAAAGAAACAAAAAATGGATAAAGTAAAATGAGGCGGAGTGAAAAAAATATAAAAAATCAAAAAAAGAACAGTCAGTAAAGAAAACGTTAAAAAATAGAAAAACAAATGATCGTTTATGTTGTCAGAAATTTCAATTACCGATCATATCGGTCAGTCAAGAGAATTTTCGAATAGATATTTATTTGTACTATAGTACAAAATGAGGCACAACGCCAGAAAGGTGATTGGAGAAAAGGACGGTCTTCTTCTGTCTTAACTTTAAACTTAGCTATCCACAAACACTGACCCAAACATACAAACAATAGTTCTAACACTAAAACAACACATCCTCTCCTACCTTTCTTACAACATTCACCATAATACCCCAATGTCTCTATGAAATCCTAAATAGTCCACATATGTACATTTCTTTGTCTATGGAGGGATAGAAATAAAGCAACAATTTAAAAATACCCAAAGGGTATTAACAATATGAATAAATTCTATTTACATGAAGACAAAACAAAATAATGTTAGTAATAAAACCCCCACAATCCTTAAATGTGGCAGAAACATCAGTTACCTGGACGAAAAAAATGCGGGATTATTATAGTATAAAAACATTAATTCCTCGCAAGCACTCACACAGACACGCACTCAATCGAACACAACAACAAATACGAAAGCACACACGCAAAACGAAAGACATCCCGCATCTACCAGAGAACTGACATCACTGGCCCCCTAACGAGAGAGAGGATGGGCAATTAAAGTAAAGAAAAATAGGGACAGAAATAAAAAGTGCCAATAAGCATAGATACCCTAGCTAAATTAACCAGAAAAAGGAAACTAAAGACTCAAACCAAACATAAACTAGCTTAATATTGGGATGAGTTGCCTTAGTTTAACCCAGGAAGGACAAAATCCTGTACCTAACCGGCATCAAAGTGCCACTCCAGGTCAGCCCCTTTCACTCTACACAGATTTACCCACCTTTTGCCGAATTCTGATGAAGAGAGCCGCCGCTTTTACGTCCTAATCTTTACTTTAAACTGATGCTTAAAGTACAAATCAGTTGGGAAGATGTGAACTTCTCACCTCTATAGAATCCCTTTTGACGTGTCGACCAAATCACGATTCTCATGACACCTAGTAATCAGTGGAACACATATTGTTCAGCCTTCGTCAACGGAAGTGCCACATTGCTACAAACAGAAGAGGCGTCAAGGACAAAGAACTTTCCATGCAGCATGCGAGCCATGTGGCCTTCAACGAACTTACACAACGGTGCTACCAACTTGCAATGAAAGAAAACGTGACCAAGGGTTTCGACTTCCCCACCACAGCGTCGGCAGTTTGGAGATTTCTCCAAGCCCGCTGAGCAAAGTTTTTTGGCGACCCAGAGGGCCCCACGCATCACCAGCCAGGCTAGTGAATCTCAATGCTAGGCATTCAGATGGATGAAGGCAACAGATCTCTCGAGATACCCAAGAATCTCCACAAGAAAGAGAACGAGAACTTTATTAATGGCATTAGTATGGCATACTGACGTGGAAGTAAAGAGAGTCGGTAAAGGAGAATCGGGTATATATGTGAAACACATACTTCCGCTCTCCTCTTCAAGGAAAAAATTCCTCCTACACCACAAATTAATTGCAATCTCGGATTTCCCTTCTATCTCCGACCAATTCATTTGCAACTGGATGTCAGGACCGAACCAGACGCCGAGGATCTTGACCGGCCCATCCGTCCAACGGAAAGGTCTGGGAAGAGAAATTCCCTTCCACGCATCTAACCGTAAGCCAACAGACTTATCGCGGTTGATCTTGGTCACTGTCGTCATCTAATAACCACTGATTTCTTTGCTGACTTCGTCAATCCCGCCTCTGCCCGACACAAGAACTGAAACGTCGTCAGCATAGGCAGAATACCTGGCCGAGGTGGTAGCACCAGGTAGGGAAATTCCGCGTAGGATCGGATTCACCTTTAAGTTGTGAAGGAAAGGTTCCAACACCAGAACGTAAAGCATAGGCGAAAGCGGACAACCTTGAATGGATCGAGACAATATGAAAGGTTCCGATCTTACCTTGTTCACTTCCACCAGCGCACCGGGGGTCGCATACAGAAGACGGATCCAGGAGCGAAAATCCGGCCCGAAACCGGCAGGCGAAAGAACAGGCTCCAGGAAACAATAGTCAACCCTATCGAAGGCATTGAACTGCTCCAATTTGATCAGAGCGGCTTCACTATGATCAAGCGGATTATATGAAGGTTGTCCTGAATAGTACTGCAAACGGTTGGCTAAGATCTTTGCCAAAATTACTTATCTCATCCCCACCGTTTTTGTCCTTAGGCAACAACTTGATCACACCCTTGGTGAAGAAAACAAAAAGGCAGTAGTCCGGTAAGCCTTTTTTCAAACCGGACTAAAAATAAAAATGTTAACAAAAGCCAAGAAACAATAATTGAACAAAAAAGTCGAACAAATGAAAGAAAGAAAAATAAATCAACTTAACGAATAACTTCGTAATCCGAAGAAAGTTCGTCAATCCAAAAATAAATCACAATAGATCCCAAAATTTGGTCACTTCCGGTCAAAAAATAACAGACTGGTCTGAAGCGAATTTTTGAATCACTCATTTTGAAATTTACTGAGTTTTATAAGCACGTGCATTCATAATATTTGTTTCCAAGGATACGGAGAAATCCAATCATTTTGACAAGTGTTTTCATTTATACTTTGGACTATTGTATCAAATATGAGTTACTTTCGAAAAGAAGTTAAGTCTAACTAGGGTAGAGGTGCATTTTTTCAACGAATTATTACATCAGTTCAAAGTATGTCGTCTGGTTTTTATCAACGACAAAAAATTTTTTGGCATTTTTTCTCGTTAAATTTGTATTCGTATACATAAAGATTTTTTCTAAAAGGGGTGTTTGGATTAGAATACGTTGTATTGAACTACAATTTTAAAATATTTTTAATTTTAATTACTAATAAACTATATTTCTCTTAAAACGACCAGAAGTGTTGAAATAAAATGTAACTTCGTCTAAATGGTAACACAGTTTCTTCTTCCGTAAAATTTCTCTGAACTTAATAACATAAAAACGAATGATTTGTGGACATTTGTTGATATAGACTTGTGTCCTTATTATTTAAGATATATTTATGCAGCAAGTATTCATCCAAACAAGAATGTGAATTATATATATATATATGTGAAAATATATAGAAAATAGGAAGGAACTGGTTAGGTAAATAATCCAAAGTTTCTTAGTATTTTAGTTATTATTTTAAAAAAATAGTGCTCGATACAAAAGTAGAGCATAAATATAATTAATTTAAAAATATGATTCCAACTCGCGATTCTTGTTTTTGAAACATGAGTCCTCTTATGTCGCGAGTTGGAATCATATTTTTAAAATAAATTTTATATATATATATATATATATATATATATATATATATATATATATATATGCAGCAAATATTCATCCAAACAAGGACCATAACGGTTTTGGATAATGACTGCGAAAATCGAAAGAACTTGAACCAAAATAACTCTTAAACGTTTGTTAATTTTTTCTATCCTTTTCTACCTCGTTCTATTAGGTTGCTGCAAAATAATGACGTAATAATGTCGTTTTTGATGTATTTTTTTAAGGTCAAAAACGACATTATTACGTCATTATTTTTGCACCAACCTAATAGTATATTATATATCTCTTTTCCCCCCTTAACTTTGTTTCTTAGTCATTTATTTATCCCCACATCGTTGACCTATATTTTTTCTCCACCATTTTACCTTTCTCTTCTTCATATTCTTTTTTCCATTTTATCATAAATAGTTTAAAATTTAATTTTCATAATTATAATTTTCTTCTCGCCTTTGTTTTCTCCCATTTATTTTTGCAACTTTACTGTTTTTAAAGTTCAATATTAAAAATTTGTAATATTAAGTAGCGACATGATAGACAGATGAATTTTAATTCAAACCGTAAAACAGTCTATTTGAGTCATGCTAGAGGTGAAATAAAATATATATATATATATATATATATATATATATATATATATATATATATATGCTGTTTCATGACATTGATTACTGTTTCAATAACACCTGTCCTATATATTGCATATATATATATATATATATATATATATATATATATATATATATATATATATATATATATATATATATATATATATATATATATATATATATATATATATATATAAAAAATTTATCTGGTTTATCGTTACTATTTCGATCTGTCTTTTCGACAGGAATTTGGAGCGAGTGCCATTTCTCGGAATATCTTCAAAGTCCGTCCTATGACACGAAATTACGCCCTTGGGGAACAGGGATGTGGTGGTTGAAAGGTGCTTGGATTGAAATGATTATATATATATATATATATATATATATATAGTGGGTACACGTGTTTGATTCGTTAAACCTGTTTTTATTTTATTAAAATTGAAATTGATAACAAACGGCCTAAATTGACTATTCCCTGAAAACAGACATAAATAATATTGTACCCACAAAAATAACATTTATAGCAATAACAAATAATGATAAAAATCATTTGTTATATATATATATATATATATATATATATATATATATATATATTTGGTTGGATAGATGTGAGTTTGTGACCCTGGGTTTCACGCTTTAGCGATCGTCAGACAAACTGATTAATTTTTTAAAAAAATTGGGTTTATGTAGATTGCGTGTATTGGTGTTATTATGGAAGCATCTATCATTATTATCATTGCACCACCATTCGTAATCACTTTTACCACTTTACAATAACTATTAACTAATAATATTATCATTACCACCAACACCCAGCACCATCACTTACACATCACACCTACTATTAACACATAAATCCACTAACGCATATTACTCCCCCAGCATATTTAATACCTTAAAACAATATGATCAGATATAATTTCCATATGTAACCATGAGAATAAACACCTATTACCAGGATTCATAATAAATAGAAATAAACAAATAAATATAGAAAATAAAATAAAATAAAACACCAACAACCACTCTTTAGTTCAAGCTAGCACCACAATAATTACATTTATAGGTTTTTATTATTCTCCCACCAACATTACTAATCACTACTAATAATTTACAATAAATATTAACCACTTATATTATTATTGCCACCAACCCCTTACATATTACTATCACACCACATCTACCATTACCATATAATCCTGCCATAATTATTAACGTAAACTACCCCCTCTCCCAGCTTATTTAATACCACCATAAAAAAAAAACAATAAGGATTACAAACTGAAACTTCTACCAGTCACATATACACAGCCACAAAAAACAAAAACAAAAAAAAAAAACAAGGAAATAACCAGCTTTAATATAATAACAATAATAATTTTGTAAATTAAAAATTGAAAATTATAGCAATCTTCACCTACCATAATTTTACACAGAATACCTATTATCAGGATTTATACCAAAATAAATTAATCCATATAACAAAATAAAATAAAATAAAACACCAACAACCACTTTTTAGTTCGAGCTACCACCACTAGCTACCACCACTATAACTACATTCATGGTTTTATCATTCTCCCACCACCGTTACTAATCATTTTTACCAATTTACAATTTCTACCAATTTACAATAACTATTAGCTAATTATATTATCACTGTCTCCAATCCCTTGCAACATAACTATCACATCATATCATATAGACTCGTTATTAAATTAAACTACCCTCTCACCCAGCACATTAAATATTAAACATCACCATATAAAATAACCAATGAGGATTACTAATTTCTACCTGTTACATATAGTCACCAAAATCAAACAAATAACCAGCTTTAAATATAACAAATAAACCCCATTTTTTCAAAAATTTAAAAATAAATATAAATAATAATAATTTTTACCTATCATAATTTTACACAAAGCCCACCACACGTATATACATACATGCGAGGAAATATTCAGCGGAAAAATACATAATATGACATGTATACATTCACGAGACATTTCCGCCACACTTCCAATCTTTAAATGTCAACATTTCAACAAACAAATGCGTATGTATAGACACAACACCACCCGTATACATACATATGTCATATCCGAAACTGCCCACATATGTTTATATATGTATGAGTCCCGACGGACGACCAAGTATGTAAATGTGTCTGCATATATCGATGTTTGCGTTAGTACGATGACATAAGCGACGAAGTTTCCCACACCACTTCTACAATAACACCAATACACGCAATCTACATAAACCCAATTTTTAAAAAATTAATCAGTTTTTCTGACGATCGCTAAAGCGTGAAACCCAGGGTCACAAACTCACATCTATCCAACCAAATATGTTAGCTCTATCTCTGATATTGAGCGCTTTCTAATAAGTGCCGCGCATATAATATATAAATAATTATATATATATATATATATATATATATATATATATATATATATTTATTTATATTTATATCCACTTTTCACACACACACACACACACACACACACACACACACACACACACACACATATATATATATATATATATATATATATATATATTATTATTATTAAGTTTACACGTGATACATTTGTCATTAGTGTACATTTGTGGCTAGTTGTCTTCATCATTTAACGTGTGTACCAGTGAGTTAACTGTGCCGTTTAATAATGGCAAAATATTCATATCGTTGGCAGACAGATATGATTTTTACATACGCCCACGCAAATGGTAATAAACGCGAAGCTACATCGATGTATCAGATTGTGTTTCCAGACCTAAGGCACCCGAGTCATAAAAACTTTGCTGCTGTTTATCGGTGCGTTGCTAAGATAGGATATATGGTACCCCAAACTATGGATCGAGTATTTTTGTATTGTATCTTGTATCTGTCTATATTTCTAGATGAGGTATTATGTACATTATTTACATTATTCGGACTATTGTCCTCATCTTTGTCGCCATATTTATTACAACATTTCGGCCGTTGTACGCTCCGGCCTTCTTCAGGTGGTTGGAATGTCCAACTGAACCCTTTATTTCGATCACTGGAGTAGACTGTTCTAGTTCCACGTGCCATGTTTAATGGATGTCTGTTATCAGTTATCTCCTGTTAATTTCCCTCTGAAAGTTCTCCAATGCCTTAACCAGGTATTGAACACACACTCTTTGGGTCCTGGCACCGGATCTAACCAACGCGATGGATAAATTGTCGCCGTTTTATATTTTTATTTTAGCGCATGCGCATTGTTCTTTTTAATTTTGTCGACTGCATCACACCTTACATTTGGCTACTTAACACCCCAGTCTACAAACCCGTTGATTATTATGTGTGGGGCGCAGATGAGTGAGAGTTTAAGAAAAACTCCTTGTAAGACAAAAGATGAACTGACTTAAACAAGGAGACCTTTCAGATGAGTTGCGGGAGATTCCGAAGTTGTCCGGAGGCCGTGGTTGAAGCCACTTGCGATTTTATTGAATAAATGTACTTTTTAATAATTCAAGATATTTTTGTGTAAATATATCTGTTAAAAGGAGATGCCATTGTTATTTTCATTTTTGCGTTACTTAGACAACAATTTATCTATATCGGGCCAGTATACTGGCAATTTTCAATTTAATTTTTTTTCAAATTCTGAGTATCCGTCGTTCCTGCACATGTGTAGTCACACCAACATAACAAATTTAGTCTGATGCAGTCATTTAGGATGAAACGCGTCACATGAAAACATTATCCACTTCGTCATGCATCTCAACACCAAAAGTGTTCTTTTCGTGATATATAAGATTTATCACATGCACACACAGATATATATATATATATATATATATATATATATATATATAGTGCTGTTCGATAAAAGTGACTCACCTGATTTTTTTTTACTAATTATTCTCTTTCCGTTGAAACGAAAGTAGAGCTAAATTCAAAGGATAAGCGATCTAAAATCCGAAGAAGAAGCTTTGAAAGCTCTTTGAATTTAGCAGTAAGTACTGTCAAGCATTCGTTCAGTATAATGTTCTAGGCATGCTTTTCATGGAACTGGTTTCTAAAACCTGTTGAAAAAGACCCACAGGACCAAGCAGTACAAGAGAATTTTAGAGTCTTGTCTGCTCCCTTCTGCTGAAAGGGTGCAAATCGACCCCACAAAACTCATTTTTTATGCAGGATAATGCTCCCTGTCACAAATCAAAATTGATGAAGGAATACTTTGATGAGAAGCAGGTGAGTGTTATGACATGGCCGCCCCAATCTCCTGACCTCAACCCCGTAGAAAACTTATGGAGCATTATAAAGTACAGGCTCTCGAGAAAGCAGTTGAGCAACATGATCCATGAAGATTTAGTAAAGAAAATCAGGTGAGTCACTTTTATCGAACAGCACTGTATATATGATGCACGTTTGATTAGTTGCCTGAATACACCCAATATGTATGTGTATATGTATATATATATATATATATATATATATATATATATAGATAGATAGATAGATAGATAGATAGATGTGTGTGTGTTTGTGTGTGTGTGTGTGTGTGTGTGTACATAAAATATGGGCAGGTCGGGGAATTACAGGTACAGATAAAAAAAAATTGTTTGGTTTTTAGTTTATCTTTGAATGTTCCTAAACATATTTACCATCTGTCAGCTAATTACTTAGATATTTTCTTTGTCATACAAAAATAAATCTTGTCATAAGTTCGTCAGATCATCATTGGCTTTCCCCCCGAGAAAATGTCGCTGAAACAGACAGATTAATACGTTATTTACACCAAATCCCGCCGGAACCCTACG
The DNA here is from genome assembly GCA_903632075.3 of Acanthosepion pharaonis. Lineage (NCBI taxonomy): Eukaryota > Metazoa > Mollusca > Cephalopoda > Sepiida > Sepiidae > Acanthosepion > Acanthosepion pharaonis. Next base: position 2,332,380 of record CAHIKZ030001902.1, on the reverse strand, counting down.
CAAAATGGATTCGCTTTTTCATAAGCTTTCGCTCTATTTACACTTGTAGCCTGACTCTGAAGTTCGTATTGCATGCATAAATTATATATATATATATATATTATATATATATATATATATATATATATATATATGTGTGTCTGTGTGTGTGTGTGTGTGTGTGTGTGTGTGTGTGTGTGTGTGTGTGTGTGTGTGTGTGTGAAATAAATGATCACAGGTGTATTTCCCTGGATCAATTCACGAAATTCTTCGTTTATAATCCCCTACGAGATTCTTTCGCTGTATATCTATAAATATATAGTCACACGCACGCCTTTATTGTTGGCTTGGCCCCCTTTTTTTTTGCCGGCGCGACATACTACGGACTTCATAGCATCTCTCGGGCAAGATAATTCTGATTTCTAGGTGGTACTCATGTATTCAGGTACCCTGAGACAGGTGGTACTATGTTACATTGTAATAGTAGCAGAAATATATATCTGACCTGAGTGATTATATATATATATATATATATATATATATATATATATATATATATATATATACACATACACTCACACACACCTACACACACACACACACATATATATATATATATATATATATATATATATATATATATAAAAGTGAACATTGAAGTCAACACTCAGAGGCCACAGGATGTTTCATGCTGGACGCAATCGTCAGGGCGCTAATCTGAGTGTTGACTTCAATGTTCACTTCATATTTATATTTTACATACGCTCTATCTCTGATATTGAATTTTTATCCCATAAATATAGCACACCTTAAAACTATATTTCTTCACACACACACACACACACACACACATATATATATATATATATATATATATATATATATATATTGGGGACCTCGATGGGGCTAATGGTTGGAAAAGCTTGTCTTGCTAGAACAATTACGACTGAGTATTCAGGTGGATCCTCACTGGGATCTCCATACTTTCGGCCTTTTGCTACATATGAGCTACGATTGGAAAATCAGTATATATATAAAGAGTGGTGGAGTAATGGATAGCGGCTTGGACTGAGGAATCGGAGAGCCCAGTTCGAATTCCAGTCGAATCCATTACATTTACTTACGTGCTAATACCCTTGGGAAAGGTATGAATCCTCTTCTTCTCCCTCCAGGTATGGGTAAATAGCAGGATGGCAACTGGATGGCAAGCCTTGGATGGCAACTGGTCTAGGAGAAGGAAAACTCTGAATTCAAAAACTCTGAATTCAAAAACTGCGGAGGGTCGTTTGAGGACTGTTTTGGGGACTTTGTGGTACGTAGTATTCTGTAATCGGCCCTTCAAAAAGTGTGAATCGTCCTGCACGAAACATTCACCACTATAATCAAATCGCATGTGCTATACATGCAGGTTTGGGGACGGCTTGTGAATTCCAAATTCCCATGAAAATCCAATATTGGAGCCGGCTCAACCCAACTCGGGTGAATGCCGTTACAAGAACAATATATATATATATATATATATATATATATAAAGAGAGAGAGAGCTCTAATGGAATGGCAGAGAAATTTTTTTTATTACCGTTTAATCTTACTCTTTAAATGATTTCTAATTAGAATCATAGGATTGGAAATTTTACTTATCTGGATATAATCTCAGTTTAAATTGATCATTAAATTTAAATTAAAAGATGTTACTCTTTAACTATTAGTCATGATGCTAAAAATATTAAAATCAAATATATTTTTTAAAATTTTAAACACTTAATTCACCACCTATCGTTAACTGTAAAATTTAAGGAAAAAATTTAAATAGGTATAAATATGAATGTGTGTGCAGATATGTAAATGTATGTGTAGGTATTTGTATATGTACATGCATATATACCGGTGTATATCGATACATGTGTATGTGGTTATATGCGTAATTGCACATGTACATGAACGTATATATATATATGTGATTTTTTACGTAAAAATGTATGTGGTATATGTATGAAAAAACAGAAATATTTTACTATTGCCTTCAAATATTACTCCATCTTCATTTGAAACCTAAACTTTAAAAAATAGCTACGAATTAAATTCATGAATTAGACTCAAGCTGATAATGATTTTACCTTAACAGTCCTTCACAATATTAAAATATTACTATTAGTAAACTTTTATTTTTTTTTATTATTGTTGTTTATTAATATAGTATTTGTTGAAACTTGAATAAAGCATGGAATAATAATAATACAACACAAAATGTACTTAAACAAAATGTATTGAAACAAGAACGTGTACACAATATTTACAGATAGTTTGGTATATTCTTGGGAAGACCGTTTCTGTAGAATGGGTTGACATTAGTCGCAGTCAGGCAGAGTCTCTGGATTGCATCTCTTCTTCCTCCCCCCGTCTTCCCGGTACCAACCATATTTATATGGTCGGTACTCCACTATGTAAATTAGGTGGATCGTACCACAACAATATTCAACTTATATTAAATCCCTAATTTATTTGTAGAGAAGTTCAAAATTTAAATTGCTAACAAGCATTTAATTAATTTCTATGTGGAGTTTTTTAAACATTTAAATTACTATCAAACGTTAAAATATATTTTTATCTAAATTGCTAAAGCTATACCACCCATCTTCTTCCTCCGAAAATCCTTCGGACAACTCTTTTCTTTTTACTTCCCTCTTTCTTCTTTTTCCCTTTTTTACTCCTTTTCCTTCCCACATATCATTTCCGTTTAGTTGACCAATTTAACAGGTCAATGTCTGATCCTTACCCCCTCCTTCCTCATATTAACTATTATAAGAAAAAGAAATTTAAAAATAAAAAATAAATTTTAAAACTCTCTCTTCCCTCTCTAAACTCGACGATCTCTCTCACACTATTCCTCACCTGTCTATGTCGACTTATATAAGCTTAATACCGCCCGTCACAAGTGTAAATTTTGAATTCATTTTTCGTTTCACCTTTTGAAAGTGATCTCTGGAGAAAAATAAAAGTGAAATAAATTATTGCAATGGAGCCTTAAATTGGTCTGTTTTTCTTTAAATTAGATTATTCACTCTGAATTAACATTGAGCTCTCAGGATTTCATCCTCCTTGGGATTAACCATATGGATTACAAGATTTTCGTTACCTAAAGATATATATATATATATATATATATATGTATGTGTGTGTGTAACGTTCTTTTTTATAGATACAAGTATTTTAAGTAAATGCTCTGTTTATAATAAACAGTATTAAATAACATTTACCGGCCTGAATGTCCGAGAAATTTTCCTAGAAAATATTGGTCCTTTGACAGGATTCGAACCTGAATCCTATACGGAACCGTCATTCACGCTGACGTGCCTTGACCGTCTCGGCCACAAAGGAGTTTTCGGTAGGCAAGGCCAATTTACTGCTTATAAACTTCAATCTTCCATGAATCTTGTACATTCATAACTGCTCATGGCGTATCAAATGTAAAGAAATGACGTCATATATTAAGAAATGGACGAAGTCTGATAATTTATTTATTAAAGACATTTTTATGTTTAACGTTCTTTTTTTATAGATACAAGTATTTTAAGTAAATGCTCTGTTCATATTAAACGGTATTTAATAAATTGTTTATATATATATATATATATATATATATATATATATATATATATATATATATATATATATATATATATATATAAGCAATTCATCGAGTTTAGAAGAAAACTCAACAAAATACAGAAAACACGAGACGGCTTGAAACCCGGACAGTTACATTGACAGGCAAACGTCATACCAATACTAACAGGCCTCGCTAAATTTTCCCAAGAAATCATCGTTTGATCCGGCGCCTTTTAGAACGCTCGGTCACAGAGTTCATCACAGCCCGCCATGTACTATAATTTTTTTTTTTTTTTTTTTTAGGGACTACACACTCTTTCGTTCAGACTTTTCTCGAAATGATATATAATGCGTACAATGAGGGAGATTATTATTTTTTTTTTGTTTATTTATTTATTTATTTTTTTGTAAAATATATGTTTTTTTTATCAACTTGGTTCTATATCTGTGTGAGAGTGTCTCTTTATGTGTGTTTTAAATTTTTCTTTCTCATTCAATAGATATGTCTTTCAAAATCGGCATTTCGAACTGATATATTTCCAGCAATTCAACTCTGCAGTCTCTTTTCCACCGCCGTAAGTTTGACTCGCTGTGTCTTTTCTATAAATACTTTCATGGTAATTGTTCGGATGAAATCTCCACTATGGTACCTAGGCCTTATGAATTTAAGCGCAGTACCATATTGGTAGCACGGTCTCATTATTTTAGTGTTGAAATGGTTAGATGTAACCGTAAGTTCTATGTTGACAGTTTCTTCTTTCACCCTTCTCACTTATGGAACTATCTTTCAGTTTCATGATTCTCAGTCAAATGTTATCTTCACAAACAATTTAAATGCAATATCAATCATAATCTATGTAATTCTTGTTCTCTTGCAGCAACAATGTTTTTTTTATCATATTTTCTAACATTCATTAAACACTTGCGTTTTAGTGGCTTTATTGCCTTACTTGAGGTGAAATGATTAAAACAAATACACGGAACATTTTGATAAGCTTACCTTCATCAAAAAAAATAAAAAAATATTTTATTTTAATCAAATCCCCATTAGCTAGAAAAATCGTGATTTGCGTTAAGTAGCTGAACACGTGAATATTACGGTTCCAGTGCGATCACCGAAATTAAGCAACATCGAGCCTGGTCAGTACCTAGATGGGTGACTGCTTGGGAATAGGTGCTGTAAGCTTGGATGTGTTGAACGTGTAATAGCTTACGACCTCATCACGTTGAAAGGCCGGTGCCCGTATAATCAGCGAAGTTAAGCAACGTCAAGTCTAGATGGGTGACTGCTTGGGAATACCAGGTGCTGTAACCTTCGCTATGTGGATGCGGTAATGGATAATGAATCGGAATTTTTAATCGGAAAACCGAGTTCACATTATCGTAATATTTTTTTGAAAAAAAAAAAAAAAAATTCTTACAATCTAAAAATATTTTCTGTCTTTAAATAACTTCCAAAGTGTTGATAAAGCTGAGAAAACGAATAAATTAAAATATGATTTTTAATTTACATGCATTTTTGTATTATTGTTTACCCAATACAAACCCAAGAGCCTCTTAAGGTAGAGGGTTACTGAATGAATTTGTTGTAAGGGCGTAAATGGAAGAAGCAAGAAGTTCATTTTTTTTGAGGATATATAGGATAGATACGAGACGTGGAGAGTTTAAGACTGGAGTTCAGATCCGTGGTAATCAGTATGAAAATCTAAACACCTCATGAATATTGTTTGTATTTTTACCAGATATTTATTTTTCACTGAAGTAAGTTGAGCACATCGGATGTGAAAGTGCCTGAAATCCAGTATATTAAGTCTAGGCAGCCATCCCTTTCTATGCAGAAGTAATGGTTGCTAGTTATTACCTGATGTTTATATTGTTGATTCTCTGATAGTTTTTTTTTCCTCACACCGTTTGTGAATATATTTATGGTTTGCCCTTGGTTGAGCTCTGAAGAAAGAGGAGGAGCAATATGTGGTTAGCTTTTAAAGATATAAAAGTATAATCAAGATGTTTCCCTTCAAATAAAAGGTAAGGAAGGAACCCCCCCAATCACTCCTGGAAAGAGCGATGAAAAATACTGGACGTAAGTAATGCATTTTACGGAAAAATTGTTTTAACAGAAAGATTTAATACATTTCAGCCGACAGTAGCAATGGCTGTTCAGTTAATGAATGCCAAATGTTTCCTTATAAGGAAGCAATTAATATTACCTATAGCGTTACTCTTTCTCGCTCTATGTTTTTTATATAAAATGTGCGTTTATAATGTATTTGTTTATACGTAAAATACTGTTGTTTGAAAGTTGTTGTAGAGTGGTTTTTTAATGTATATCGGAATATTTTAAGACAATTTTTTTATGTTTATACGTTCTTTTTATAGATACAAATATTTAAGCAACTTCTCTGTTTATAATAAACAGTATTAACGACAGTTGCCGGTTTGAATGTTCGAGAAATTTTCATAGAAAACATTTGTCCTTCGACAGGAATCGAATCTGTATTCTATACGGAACCGTCATTTAGCCTGACGTTCTTTGATCGATTACGCCACAGATGAGTGTTTCGGTTAGCAAGGTCGATTTTACTGTTTTTAAACTTCTCTATGATTTTCTCTCATACATTCATATTTGCTCGATGCGTATCCATATGTAAACAAATGACGTCACACAATATGAAATTGGCAAAGTCTGACAATTATTTTAAGACATTTTTATGTTTATAAAAAAATGTCTTAAAAATAATTGTCGGATTTTGCCCATTTCATAATGTGTGATATTGGAATATATATATATATATATATATATATATATATATATATATATACATTAGAGTTCAAAAGTTTGAAGGCACTCCCCATAAATAGCATGGGATATACTTGACAGAAGAGTGAAAAAAAGGAGCTCTTATCGTCATTGAAAAAAGAATGGAATCAATTTAACTTATACATTGGGAAACATTTGTAACGAATGCCAAAAATTTGAGCTGCAGTAATCAAGGCTAAAGGAGGATATTTTGACGAGGGCAAAATTTAATCATAAAATGCTTTCTTTTTCCTTTTGTTATAATAGAATTTAAAATTAAAAACTCATGTCTAACATTATTTAACCTTGTCTCATATTTTTTTGTTTTATTATTTAAATTAAAAAAAAAACAACTAATTTTGGGGCCAATTTCAAAAAATTACCACCGGTTGCGTCAAACTTTTGAACTGTAGTGTATGTCTATACAGTAGTTCACCGCTATTAGGCGAATCAGTTTACCGCGGTACACGGTGTACCGTGGGTGGGTGGTGAACGCCAACATTTTTCTTTCTTATCCTCAAGATCGCTCACTTTTTTTAGAAATTCCACCCTATTTTACCAATTTCTAGGCCATTTACTTAATGATGGACAGAAAAAAAAACAACGCTCGCCAAATGGGTCCTAATTTGTTTCGATAATTACATACCTTTATCACACGTTTTCCCTTGATTTTGATGATCAAACAGCCCAAATTTTGCGAAATTTTAACACCTGGGCCGTTTCACACCTAATCCAATTGTATTGGTAATAATTACACCTAATTACTTTATATTTCTATTTCGCGCGCGATCAAAGAGTTCCTATAATGTCGGACTAATTAACAGGAATTCAATCACTGCAATCAGATACCACAGATGGCGTATAAATAGGAGTACTTTTCTCTGGCTGATCATGTTGAATTTGTCAAACAGTAGATATTAATACTCTCTCATAAATAAACAAATATAAATAGGGCGTAGTAATTAGGGGTCGCAATCGGAAATTCCCGGGAAAAAATTTCCTGGGAATTTGCGACCCCTAGTAGTAATACAAAATTTCTAAACGTAAAGCGTACATAGTAAAGCAAAATTGCATTTCGTAGATAGGATAAAATCTACCTTTTTTGAGGTATCGACAATAAAAGTTCGGACGCATTCGCGTCGCGGCAGCCAATACTGATGCACTTTTGCATATATTTGCTGCGGATTAGACATACACTTCTCACTATTTTTTGCACGCACTGTTGCAAACAACGGCAATAATATATATATATATATATATATATATATATATATATATATATATATATAAGAATACATCTCTATAGCATATTCTATTCTTCTACACATCTATTACACATCTAATTTCCTATCTATCTATCTATCTATCTATCTATATATATATATATATATATATATATATATCACCTGTATATGTGTGTGTGTGTGTGTGTGTGTGTGTGTGTGTGTGTGTATTGATCGGTTTCACCCTGCAAGGCAGTAAAGACACTAAAATACAAATGGTTTTTGGATGAGGAAGAAATAGAAATAGAAACATTACTAATGAACGGGAAATTCAAGACTAATCAGGAGGATAGAAGATAGCAATTGACGTTGCATTTAAATTTTTGAAGATTAAAGGTGGCTGGAAAGTGTAGAGCTAAGAGTTTCTTTTCTCGCACTTCCAACTTCTTGGACATTGAGGCAGGTAAATAAAGTATAACAATAAAATATATATATATATATATATATATATATATATATATATATATATATACGTAGTGATTTGCTTTTTTTTTTTCTTCATTTTCGTAGATAGGATAAAATCTACCTTTTTCCTTTCTTGTTCGGATTCTCTTGTTTAAGCAAGTTAGTTGTCTCTTGTTCACATGAACATTTAGGTTTTAGTTATTTCTTATATATATATATATATATATATATATATATATATATATATATATATATATGTGTGTATGTATGTATGTATATGTATGTAGACGTTTTGGGGACCTTGCATTTGACCCTTCAAAAAAGTGTGGATGGTCCTGCACAAAGCCTTCACCACTATAATCAAATCTCATGTGCTGTTGTCGGGCTCTCGGTTTCCTGGGAGCTGATCTGATTGACCCTCATACGTCGAAGTCGACGGGAGAGCCGAATATATATATATATATATATATATATATATATATATATATAACTTTATAAGTGTAAAATTTGCTGTAAATTGCTAATTAATATATACTAGAATTTGTGAATATCTATTTTTAAAATCCTTTTAAATATTTGCTACAAAATGCAGCTTCATATAGGTAACAGACTTTATGAAGAAAAAAACATTTTCGCTGATGACACGATCATGACGCTGCTCTGCAACACGCTACACACGTTTCATGTAGATTCTCTCTCTCTATCTTGGGCGAGGGGAGAGTAAAGCAATTTTTGCAAAGTTTTTTTTTTGTGTACTTGATGTTTTTTGGACTGTTTATTTTGTTTTATATTTTATATATATATATATATATATATATATAAATATTATTATATTTTTGCATTATTTATATATTTATTCTTTTTATTTTGTGATAAAAAAAAGTTTCTTCAATTTTATTTGAGTTTTAGTAATTTACTTTGACGTTTGTGGAGCTCAATAAATTTCTAATATATTATGAAAAGGACAAAGGCGTGTCTGAAAATTCCGACTTTAAATGTCTTTTCTTCATCCTTCAATTTAGTCAAACTTCCTACTAATATATATATATATATATATATATATATATATATATATATTTATATATATATATAAGTATTTATATGTCTTTATGTATATATATATGCATGTATATATATATATATATATATATATATATAATATCATTTTTATTGCCAATATTTTAAACATTTTATACCTCAAATGTAATTAACAGACCTATTAAAAACACACACACAGAGACATACACACACATGTATGTATATATATATATATGTGTGTGTATATATATATATATATATATATATATATATATATACATACACACACAAACACACAAACACACACAGACACTCACACACACACATATATATATATATATATATATATATATAATAGGCCGATGAAAGAAATTCGAGTGATAAAAAAGAAAAAAAAAGATATTGATAAACAGAGTAATAGTATTGATTTTATAGTAATAGGTCTTTTGACTAAATGGAATCATGAAAAAGACTTTTAAAATCTGAATTTTCAGACACGACTGAACTAGAAATCAAAACATGAAAAGGAACTTTTATGGACAGTGTGACCAATAACAACACTTTGTTTCATGCTTAAGCGAAATCTTAAGGATGGCCTAATGATGACTTTCAAACACGTAACAGACGGTAGGGATTCTGTGTTGTCCACACTGTCCACTTTTATATTGACATGCAAACTATTACTGACATTGAGTACGTTACTCATAAACAACGTTTACCTGAAAACTATTTTCTTATTATACCTATGTGTGTGCATTATGAATTT
>CAHIKZ030001902.1:2315000-2317500 GCA_903632075.3 Acanthosepion pharaonis | reverse complement strand
TTATTCAAAAAACATTCATTCAAATGCTAAATGGCTTGAATGAAAATTAAACGAATGGTCAATTATACTAAACGATAATTATTCGAAATGCAAAATTCCTTATTGCAATAAAGATGTGAATAATTAAAAGAGGAAATACACCAATGATAATTATTCGAAATAAAAATATCATTAATAAAACAATTTATTAAGAAAAAAATCTTAAGATTATAAAGATTTTTTTCTTAATAAATTGTTTTATTAACGATATTTTTATTTCGAATAATTATCATTTGTGTATTTTCTTTTTTAATTAGTACTCTTCAGTAGTTGACTATTTACATGCAGTATCGTATAACTTAAGATTATAGAGTACTCGTTAAACCTAGAACGCTAACCATGGGTATATAGTACCCAGCGCAAATTTTCCTGTTTTTAATTACAATTTTCAGTACCTGATTTTCTTACCTAAATAATTTTTTTTTCAGTTCCTATTAATGTTAACTCAAAGTACAATGTTTGAAGTGTCTGCATGTAAAATATTTCAAATAAAGATTTATATTTAATATATTTTTGATATTTTCAAAATCGTGTATGATATACCCATGGTTAGTCGTGGTGTAACTTTAATTGATGGTTAGTGTTCTAGGGTTAAATTTGCCTCTAATATTTTAAGTTTTCCATTTACGTCGCGGTATTTCTTGGGGCTCTTGATATTCTGGCAACCAGCTCTTATTTTTTCCTGTTTATTATCTCTTCTAATCCATGTTCCGCTATTCTAAACAATTCCGTTAAGTAGGTTCGTATCGGGAAATTTGTTCCAAAATAATTATTCGAAAACAATTATTCGAAAAAGATTTATTCGATTTGTAATTCTAGAACAGTGAAGAAATCGAATATGCAACAAAACGAACGAATCCTTTAGGTGTTAAAGAAGACAATAGTTCATCAGACTTTATAAATCACTAGTCAAGTGACTTGAGTAGACGTCATGGTTACAGTTTTGTTTTCAGTTTGGGAATCCGTAAAAAAAGACTTGCACATAGAGACTCAAGAACCGACTGCGGACAGACGTGTAAAGCTTTATATTTAATGATCCTGAGATGACTGGTTGCTGAAATGTTGTTTTAAAAGAAAGATTTTTATAAGTTTCAACCGACTGTAACGCTAAATGTTTTCTCAAAGCGGCTCATTTCACTATCTGTCTATTGACTCATTTCAACATGTCATGTGAAGGAAAGACAAAAACATTGCCTTCCATTGATCAACCGAAAGGGACTAATAGCTTTATCAACAGAAACAATGTCAGAATAATGAAGAAATCGAATATGCACTACTTAAAAGGAACGAATCCTTTAAGTGCTCTAAGAAGACAATACTTCATTAGACCTTATAAACTGTCGCTACGCTAATCACAAACAAATGGCTTTATCAAATAACAAGAACATCATCACTTGGAGACTTACAAGAGCACCCACAATAAAAACGGGCTGTGTATGCTTTTAGAAAAGAAAATAGTGATATGATGAGTCATTACCAAACAAACGGATTGAACTCGAAATTGCCAGGGAAATCTACATATTTTTACCGTATCGAGAAAATAGTTCTAAAATGATTATTTGAAAACAATTATTCGAAAAATATTTATTCAAATTGTAAATTGAAGGAAAATTAATCGAAAGGACAATTATACTAAGTAATAATTATTCGAAATACCTATGACTGAAATACGGATGTGATTTTGCTTTGAGAAAATCAATGCTGATTTACCTAGAACTAATAACGCCCTTGAAGGATGGCATAGGGATATTTTGCAGAGAGTGTCATCCTATCATTCCACAACTGAGGCTCTTAAAAAAGAACAGTACTTAAACAGTTTTTGACTAAGTGTATCCTTTTTTTTTTGCCATGTCGACAATGTGTTAAAGTTTCAGAATATATCTGTAGAGATGACATATTGAATAAAATAGACAATCGGAAAATAGTCCTTGCCGACGGGTTACGTCAATCGACTTTAGTAAAAAAAAAAGAAGAAAATGTTACTAATATCCAAAAAGAGACTTTCGCAGGAGCGTCTTCTAAAACTTTTTGAGACTTATGTAACGACACAACATTCCGCTTTTGTTTATCATCCCTTGCCTTTGATAAAGTCATTTCATTGGATACGGACGAAAATGAAGATTGAATTAATTTTTTTATTAAGTTTATCCAGCATGATAACATTTTTCTGTTTTGTAGGAGTTAAGGAATATAAAATTGTACATAATTTTTATTGCCCCAAGAGCCACTTGTATAGTCATTTTCAAGAGGATTTTGTCTGGTGTTATTTTTCCTCAAGTTTTGATTGTTTCGCTGTAAATTATGTTTGCGCTGTTTTTTGAAAAGTGAGCGTTCATTTCAACGCGATAGATAGATAGATAGATAGATAGATAGATAGATAGATAGATAGATAGAACTGAGTTGGTGAGAGTTAGGACAAACGTAGAGAGAGCGAGAGAGAGAGAGAGAAAGAGAGAAATAT
>CAHIKZ030001902.1:2267500-2310000 GCA_903632075.3 Acanthosepion pharaonis | reverse complement strand
ATTTAAACAATTCGCCCGAGCCGTTACCATGGAAATTTTGATTTCAATTATTAAAACACGTAAATTTCAGAAATACGTTATTCCAAAAAAAATTTCGCTCGAAAATGGAACAGAGCTTACTTTAACTCAATTTAATTCAAATAATTATATTGAAGTTTTCGGCTCTTGTTTTGAAACATGAGACCTCTTATGTCGCGAGCTGGAATCATATTTTTAAATAAATAATTATATATATATATATATATATATATATATATATAAAATAAAAATCCATTCGGTTGTAAGTTATTTCATGAATATACAAATATTCATCTCTTTGAACTGAAATTTTTTTATTAGAAAAATAATGTATGTATTTAAAGTTATAGGAATGTTTTCTTTTCCAAACACGGTCAGTACATTGTGGCTGTGTTCGTAGTTGATATTATAGAGTGTTGGCTTTATCTTTTTTTTAATTAATAAGGCTTCCATTAATTTTAACCTTTAAAAGTAAAAATAGTGTCATCCTTGATAATAATTAAAAGTATAGCTGAAAGCTCTCGGACATACAGAACGTTCGGACACTTTCTACAGAATTTATGCCCAAAAGAGAAAAATTAAAAGGACACAAGAAAAATAAATAAAAACTTAACCGCGGTTCCTTGTCAGTCGTTTTTTTTTAATAAAGCTTGTATAAAAGAGGAATTGTTGCCCAAATACACACACATACACACGCCTACACACACACACACACACACACACACACACACACACACACACACACACACACACACACACACACACACATATATATATATATATATATATATATATATATATATTCAGTGTATCAACATAACTTAGACGCTAAACATTTCTGAGAATTGAATAAGTACCGCATATAATATATAAATAATTATATATATATATATATATATACCCAAAACTTTTCATTTCTTTTCTAAATATATATATATATATATATATATATATATATATATATATATATATATATATATATATATATATATATATATATATATATAAACAGAATTATGGGGCAACTATAATATTGTAAAGGTGTGTAAATCGAGTATGCAAGGCTCGATTTCACCCGAACGAAATTACGGAGTTCTTAGAAGTTTGGATTACATGATCACGCTTCAATGACAACAGAAGTAAGTGTAAAGATCGCGTTTCTTCATAGAGAATTCATTCAGGATGAAGAAACCACCCCAAAGAGAAAACGCAAAGACGTCAAATAGGATATAAAAATAAATGTGTAATTAGAAAAATATGATTACGAATAAAGAGGTTATTTTCTTAAATGTTGTTGCACATAATCTTAATTTTGACTTATTCTCTATTTAATGCATGAGATTGTTTTATTCTTTTAAGTTCGAACATTTCTTGAATTTGAAGTAAACTTCGGAACATCAGTTTTACATTTTTCTTCTTTTTTTTAATCATTAACACACAAATAAGACAATAAAGTCAAAAAGATGCAAGAGGTTACTGATTGTTAAAGAATATGAGAAACAAAAGAAACTCATTATTATGAAGAATGAACAATAAAAGAAGAGGAATCAATAAAACATAACAGCTGATATTGTGTTGCATTGCATACTGTCTTCTTGTCATGGTAACGAACTTTCAACTTATTGACCTTACATAGCAGAGTTATAGAAAAGTCACTATGAACAGAATTTTGTTTCTTTTTAATTTTTTTTTCTTTATCTTATTAAAGCAATTCAGATTAAGGTAACAAAAAAGATATTGAATTTTATAAAAAATCATAGGGGTCAGAGTTTACTATATAAATTCATTGTACAGTGATGCACTTATAAAAACAAAAAATGGTTATACTACTTGGTTTCTTATATATAAAATAGTCCTGGTTATGACGATAAGCTACATCTGGCAGCACAGCCTCTGATTGGGAGATTGGAGGTTTTGACAAACATGGAACCATCTCTTTATTGCTATTGTTTCTATGTCTTCCCTGACCCGGGCTGGTAGCACCTGTTACGGTCCCATTTATGGGCAAATAGAGAACCCTCACTTAAAAACAAAACACTATGAAAATATAAAAATATATCTGTTTAGTAAAAATTCTGACAATACATTTTTATGTAAAATTTACTAACAATACGTATTTTTAGCAAAATTACAAACAATACACACATACTAACAAATTTTAGTGACTTCACCCAAATACGTTTAAAATATTACCAAGCAACCAAAATAAAATAATTCTTTCATCACATCTAACCATATAATGTCCTATAATTTCTTAAAGAAATCAAACTGTATTTCCAAAATATAACTCCAACAAAACTACGACATAAAACATATATCATTACCTCTAGTAATTATGTCCACACAAATATGTATATGCACAAAAGCTGAGTATTAGCTACCATGTATTCACTTGTGAAAGCAGAATAACGTATCATATTTCTATTAGTTTCAAGCTCCCAAGAGAATGAAATTTCATCATTAAATGACCCATAAGGAATTGATATACCGGTAAATAGACAAAATAATCAATCAATATAATTATTTACCCGCTGCCCCACGCAGCAAGATGTGGTTTTGAAGTGGGGTATCCGAGCCCATAGGCTCGGGCAAAAATTCCCTATAGACCACGTAAAAACGGACTCAGCTTCCCGAGACGAGACTCTGCCCTTTAGCAGAGCCTTGTCTGAGGGACACCCTCTGATATGTGAAATTAATATATTTAAAATTTTTTTTTTTTAATTTTTAATGTAATCTTAATCGATTGTAACACAGGTAAAGAATTTCAATAGTAATAATAATAATAATATTAATAATAATAATAATAATAATTATTATTATTATTATTAATAATAATAATAAAATATTTTAGTATAATTTCGCAGCAGCCTAGAAACGGGAAATACGAATATGGCTTCGGATCAGTTTATAATAATTACAAAGGATTAAGTGCAGTGTCATGGGAGTAGATAATGTTGAAAATATTTATTGCTGAAAATAAATGTTTTTTAATCATCAGGCTCAAGACTTATTGATGTATCTACGTATAATATTAATATTCACGACTGAATTAAGTGCATTGACAAAAATTGTCGAAAAATATTGCTTAAGACATTTTCTGTTTTCTTTTTACTTTAATTGCTGCTTCTGTGTGTATGAACACACACACACACACACACACACACACACATATATATATATATATATATATATATATATATATATATATATATATATATAAACACGATCCCATAAGCGACGTCGAGCTTGATCAGTGCCTGGATAGATGAACGTTCGGGGAATACCATGTGCTGTAAGCTTGGATGTGCGGGTGGCGTAAAGGAATTGTTAATCGGAGAGCCGAGTTCAAATTCTTGTTGAATTTGTTATATTCACATACGCATGTATACATTTTGGGAAAGGTATGTGATGTGGGCCCAAAGTCGGGACCACGGAAAGAAAACACGGAACCCGCATTAGAGGTAAGAAATATATATTAAACATAAAAGGTTACAAAGATAGTGTAAGTGTAAGCGGAGCTTACTATGTGCTAGTGTCCAATATTGGTGTAGTCGATACTACAGTATGATACTCTCTCTCTTCTCTCTCTCTCTCTCTCTCCTCTTCTTCTTCTTCTTCTCTCTCTAGAGTGTTATGTCGCATACTTTATATAGTCCTGGAAGAGTCCATGTTGTAAGTATGTTGCGGTCTCACAACAGTATGAATCCACATATTACTCCACCACAGCTATGGGTTAGTTAGTAAGAATATTTTCCGGCTTTAAATAACCTGCAGAAGGTTGATATGCCGTAGAAAACCAATCTATCAAGAGAATCCTTCACCTAGTTCCTTCGTCTTCGATTTTTTTCGTTAATGTTGGCATTTTGGCACCAATCGATCTATATGATTTTTTCTTAGACCTCTTCTTACTATATGAATTAACACTTCAGTAATAAATCTTCTTTCGTCCATTACCTGTCGTTCTGTTAACTTTTGCTTATGTACCGTTACCTTTACTAGCTTTCTTTGATCTCTTTTGTTTAGTGTCGAAGATATACCTATCTTTTTCATATACAAACATTCTTCTGCGGGATTAGCGTGCCTTGATATTGCAATTTCCTTAGCGATTTCATGTTCACTCATTCTGTGTGACGTTTCGATAATTTTCATCAACTTTTGTAAAAAGATACTTCTCATCTTGAAACATAAACGTTAAAAAGCCAAAATGGAGGCTCCAGATATTATTCAATCTTCGACCGTTTAACTTGAGAGACCTGCGTGTTTATCTTAAATTGGGATGATGTCCATCTTGATAGGTGTCAAGTAACTTCAAACTTTTGCGTACCTTATTTTCAGTATCACCATGTGTTCTGCTCTGTATCTTCCTTTGCGTATTGGTCGTGTAAATACGACAAATTTCATTACAATCTCGAATGACCACAGGTACGTAAGACTCCTGGAAATACATTTTATATTTAAAGTTTTTTTAGTAATGTTTTACAAGATATTATATTTTAAATATTAGTTAAATAGAATATTAATATATTAATATAAATTAGTTAATATAGTAATAGGCTCGACATTGTGAAAATGTGTGATCTTCGACTATCATTGACATCGATGGAGCCGAATATATAAAAAAAAACTCGCTGAGTCGCAGCAAACACAGAAATATCATTGAATAAATCAGCACTTTTTTAATTTAATACTCAGTGATACATGCTTAGGCGATCATGTACCTTTCGATACATGGCTTACTAGGGATTTTCCCGCAGTAGGTTGCCATTTCTTTCTGCTGTAGACCAGTTGCCATCCAAGGCTATAGAACCCGGTCTGTTCTGCTATTAACCCATAACTGGGGAGAAAATGAGGATCCATACCTTTTCCAAGGGTATTAGCATGTAAATGAAGGTGATGGATTCGACTGGAATTCGAACTCTGCTCTTCGATTCCTCAATCCGAGCCGCTATCCATTACTTCACTTTGCATTATTACTCACTTATTTTAAAATGGTCTATGTTGAAACTTGACTAATGCATGGAATAATAATGCAACACAAAATGTACTTAGAACAAAATGTATTGAAACAAGAAAGTGTACACAATATTTACATATAGTCTTTTGTATATTCCTGGTAAGACCGTTCCTGGAGAATGTGTTGACTGAGTCGCAGTCGGGCAGAGTCTCTGGTTGAATCTCTTGACTCCCCCTCTCTTCCCGGCACCAACCGTATTTATATGGTCGGTACTCCACTATGCAAATTAGGTGGATCCTACCACAACAGTCTATTATGAGTTATTTTATTAGTGTACATAAATTTTCAATAGAATTTAGTTGTTAAATGCAACTTTATTTTCATAAAATTAGATTTACTGCAACATAAAGTATATACATTTATATTTCTATAATACAATCCCTCAACTAATCTTATAGTAAAAAAATAAAATAAAATAAGCATATTTTTTCATCGAATATTTATGGGGGTCCACCAAAAAGAATTATGAGTAAAAAGAAGGTTGAGAAATAGTTTTAACTTGAGCAATTTGCCTGAGTATCTTAATCTGGGGTTTTGTCCTTTCTTGGTAAGTGTCAAATGGCACCTGACACTTGCATGCCTTATTTTCAATATCACCATGTGGTCTGCTCTGTATTTTTCTTTGTGTTGTGTTCATGTGACTAAGACAAATTGCATTACTATCCCAAATGACCACAGACAATACACATCAAAGCATATTGTCAAATAATTAAAGCTAAATAACAATTAAACATCTAGTTTTTCACCTAGGTCGTTGTATAATTTGAGAAATACATTGGCCAATACTTACAGCCTCCCTAATTTTTATTTATGTGTCTAATTCCTTTTGACGGTCACGGCGTTTTTATATAATATTGCATATTGGAGGCGCGGTAGAATAATGGATAGCGGCTCGAGTTCGATTTCCAGTCGAGTTCATTTACATTCACTTATTTGCTTATAAACTTGAGAAAGGTATGAATTCATCTCATATCCCACCTAGCTATGGGTAAATAGCAGGACAGACTAGGTCGTATGTAGCTTTGGGTAGCAACCATTCTAGGCAAAGAAAAACTGATGTAGGATTTTCTACATTCAACATCATCACTTGATAAGTCAACAGAAGTGTTGTAACAAAATGGCTATTTTTGTAGTGATTTTAATACATATTTATGTTATAATTTTCGAATAAATAATTATATTTGCTCTACTCTGTATTAAGCACTCTTTAAGGAATAGTATTTGTTGGTTATTGGAATTTATTCCGTATACACCAATCCTATACTTGGTTATATATATATATACACAATCCTATACTTGGTTATATATATATATATATATATATATATATATATATATATATATATATATATATATATATGGATATAGATCCGACAGTATGAAGAAAATATACAGAAAAAAACAAAAATCTTAATATAATTATGCTGAATTAATGTTAACTTTATATTAACATTAATACAGCATAATTGCATATTAAGATTTTTGTTTGTTTTTTTTATATATATATATATATATATATATATATATATATATTGATAAATATATATATTTTTATATATATATATATATATTGATAAATATATATATATATGTTTTATATATATATATATATATATATATATATATATATATATATATATATAGATAGTTTACCTTACAGCTAGTATGATGCAATCAGGTGCTGAATATTGAATATTTACATTTTACTCCTTTTAGTAGAGCATTGTTATAGGTATTATAAACAATTTATACTTTGTATCCTAACAATAACCGGAAAATGGAATTAATTGGCTTGGATTACCAACAATCTATATACTAAAGGACGTTGCTATGATAAAAAAAATACCGACAAAATTATCATCAAAATAGATAAGACTGGTCACCATTACAAAGTCGATATTAATATGTACCATGAAGCTATTAACATGAAAGTTAAAAAGTCAACTAATAACTGGGAAAATAACATCAATAGTGTTGAAACTTGACTAATGCATGGAATAATAATGCAACACAATATGTGCTTAGAACAAAATGTATTGAAACAAGAAAGTGTACACAATATTTACGTATAGTCTTTTGTATATTCCTGGTAAGACCGTTCCTGGAGAATGTGTTGACTGAGTCGCAGTCGGGCAGAGTCTCTGGTTGAATCTCTTGATTCCTTCCTCTCTTCCCGGTACCAACCATATTTATATGGTCGGTACTCCACTATGCAAATTAGGTGGATTCTACCACAACAAATAGTGAAGCCAAGTAAATAACCACTGAACTAAAATTGATTCAGTATACACAAATTCCACCAACAACAAACATTTGTCACAGTTAAAGATCGTAAGGCAATTTTTTTTTAAAAACCCTCAATACTGATTACTCAGCTAAACCAGAAATAATATCGGTAAAATCAGCAAAAGCATCCTAGAAAGAGAATTTAAATATATCAAAACATATCTAAGAATTAACCAGTTGTACAAAACAGCTGAAGCCATAGAATGGTTTATTAATATAAAAATGAAAGAATCAATGTACATTCAGTTTGATATTTGTGACTTTTACCTGTCCATCTCCGAGAATATGTTAATGTCTGCTATAAATCTTGCAATAAACTCTACTGTCTAAAAGGTTCACGAAGTAAATATCATATTGCAGGCACAAACACCTAATACTATTCCAGAATAGTTAACTGTGGACCAAAACAAGTAACCCGGAATTTTCTATTACTATGGGCGCTTATGGTTCTGCGGAGGCATGCGAAATTGTTGGAAATCTATTATTATGGTGACTTAGATTCATTTTTGACATCAAGTCTGCGTGAAAATTCCTCCTTGGAGGAATTTCTAACGCAGACTTATCATCCCTCAGTGTGGGTCTCTGTCTTTAGACAGGGTGCGCTCAAGGGCTTCTCTGTCAAAAGACAGAGGGGCACCTGAAATAATCATACTGAGAAGTGCCCAGCCCTAGGAAACAGCTGCCTGAGACCGCGCCCTCCCATTGCACAAGAGGGAGGGATCGGTGCTCCCACCGAGGCCAACGCAACCGACTGTTGCGGGGGATGAGAGCATTTTTTTTGTCCTTGTACCGAGCGTACTCGCTCGGCTCCCCACTTTAAAACAACCTTGTGTCACATCTCGTTCTGGTGGGGGAACGAGTAAACACCATCAAGGAGATCGGATACTATAGAGATAACAGCATTTTATTAAATAAACATATTTCCAACCAAGATAACGTAAATACTTCTAAAAATAAATGCAAGTGCTGAAAAAATACGATTTACCCCTTAAACGCTAAATAAAAAAACAAAAAAATATTAAATGGCTTTTCGTTTTTTATGGGTTGTATTTAGACTATTATATTACAAATAAAATAAAGAATTTAATTTCAAATTCGATGCAGATATATACCATAAAGCCATTAACAGGGGAGTTCATAAGTTTTATAAAAAGGAACCCAATACTGAGAAAATAATATCAATATTGAAGCCCAGAAAATAGCCACTGAAGTAAAAATTGATGATAGGATCAACAAATTCCACAAACAACAAGCATTTGTCACAGTTAAAGATCATAAGGCAAATTTACTAAACAATCCTCAATACCGATTATTCAAACCAACAAAAAATAATACCGGTAAAATCAGCAAAAAACATCTCTGAAAGAGTATGTAAATACACTAAAAACGGCCTAAGAATTAACCAGTGGCACAAAACAGCTGAAGCCATAGAATGGCTTACCAATATAAAAAAGAAGAATGGCTATGCATTCATTAAATTCGATATTTGTGAATTTGACTCGTTCATCAAGGAGAATCTGTTAAAGTCGGCTATAAATCTAGCATTAAATTATTGTTCTATTAGCGATCGCAATGTAAATATCGTAAAGCAGGCACAAAAACCTATTCTTTTTCATAAGGGATATCCGTGGACCAAAAAAATTAACCCAGAATTTAGTATTGCTATGGGAACGTATGACCCAGTGGAGGTATGTGAATTACTCTCATAATGCACCTCATTGTGACGTTCGGCTATTGGGTTTCGAAAATAGCTATTCTCTGTAATAGGCATTATTAAATTCGCTAATATTAGAACCAGTCTACAGCTATGATAAAAAAATACGACAAAAATAATTACCAAAGAAAATATGACATTTAACCATTACAAATTCGATGCAGATATATACCATAAAGCTATTAAAAAGGGACTTAATAAGTTTTATAAAAAGGTACCCAATACTGGGAAAATAATAACAACAGTGAAGCCAAGAAAATAGCCACTGAAGTAAAAATTGATGATACGATCATCAAATTCCACAAACAACAAGCATTTGTCACAGTTAAAGATCATAAGGCAAATTTACTAAACAATCCTCAATACCGATTACTCAAAACAAACAAAAAAATAATACCGGTAAAATCAGCAAAAAACATCTCTGAAAGAGTATGTAAATACACTAAAACGGCCTAGGAATTAACCAGTGTCACAAAACAGCTGAAGCCACAGAATGGTTTACCAATATAAAAAAGAAGAATGACTATCCATTCATTAAATTCGATATTTGTGAATTTGACTCGTTCATCACGGAGAATCTGTTAAAGTCGGCTATAAATCTAGCATTAAATTATTGTTCTATTAGCGATCGCAATGTAAATATCATAAAGCAGGCACAAAAACCTATTCTTTTCTCATAATGGATATATGTGGACCAAAAAATTAACCCAGAATTTAATATTGCTATGGAGTGTATGACTCAGCGGAGGTATGAATTTTTAGAATTCTATTATTATGACGACTTATTTATTTTCGACATCAAGGACACCGGACTCTCTACAGATGATGGTGTCATTCTCCTCCGTAAAATTAACCCACGAACGATAGAACGATTGAGAAAGGAACTAATAATTTTTTAAAGATCACCAACTAAATATTACCACCAATGGTAAAGTGATAAAATTTTTCGATGTAACCTTAGACCTTAATTATACTTATTATGAAGTATAAAGAAAGGTTCTATATAACGATAGGTACGTTAGTAAAAAAAAACACCACTATAAAATTCTTGGTAATTTACATAAATCAGTCCAAATTCGATTAACCACCAATCTAGCAATAAGGAAATATTTGATAACTCGAAATTTAAATATATACAGGCTTTAGAACTGCGCAGTGAAAATCGGTGAGGGATAATATGCATATAATAGCTCTGTTGTAATACATTGTTCACTGTTTTATTAACACCAGTAATATATATATATATATATATATATATATATATATATATATATATATATATATATGGTGTATGTGTGTGTGTGATATATATATATATATATATATATATATGAACAACTTTAGCCTCTGATGTTTGACTTCAATGTTCACTTATATATATATATATATATATATATATAAAAGAAATATGTTGTAGTGGTTCCAACGAGAGAAAAGTATGTATATTAAAAAGAAGAGGGGTGCCGCAAACATTTTTGGTTGTAATGTGGATTTATTGAGAAAAAATATTATACTTTGTTTTACATAATTTCTTCATATATATATATATATATATATCTATATATATATATATATAAGTGAATATTGAAGTCAACACTTAGAGACGAGAGACTGTTTAATGCTAGACACAATTGTCAGGTGGCCTGACGACTGCGTCCAGCATGAAACAGCCTGTCGCTTCTGAGTGCTGACTTCAATGTTCACTTTTATATTTACATACGCTCTATTTCTGATATTGAGCACTTTATGCCATAATATAGCATACCTTAAAACTATATATATATATATATATGTGTGTGTGTGTGTGTGTGTGTGTGTTATGTATACTTATTTTATCCATCGTCTTTTCTAAGGAAGGTGCATAGTGACTTTGAATGAGAAATCGGACAGACGAGTTCGAAATAGAGTCGGGTTCGCAACATGCACTTAAGTGAAGATACTCTTTGGGGAATGTATAAATCATTATTCTTCGCTTAGATATGCGTTAAATCGGTGAACTTGTATTTTGGAAATATTATTCTTATTCTCAAAGGATTATGAATACAATATTTACTCGTAAAAGAAAAAAAAATACTTGCTTTCTATGGCTAATCAACATTTCGAAGTTTTTTTAAATCCAGAAAAGATACTTTTTAGATTGTAATATTTTTTGTTTGAAATCATAACGATTGCGTGATACAAATCTTACTACTTAACCTATAGGTAGAGAGAGAAAAGTTGAATTCATACCTTTTCCAAGGTTATTTGCGAGGACAAGAACCCAACTGGAATTGGGACTCGGAACCCCGATCGATAATTCCGAGTCATTATTCATTGCACGACACGCACATCCAAGCTTACCGCACCTTGTATTCCCAGGTGGTCACCAATCTAGCTCCTGACCAAGATCGACATTGCTTAACTTCGGTGCTCATTCGAAAATCGTTGTTTAAATGTAATATGGCCGTAAGACCAAAATAAAAAAGTAAGTCTTCTCGCAATTACAAGTAGGTTTAGGCTTTAAATAACCAACAAAGGGTTGATAAACCGTAAGAAAATCAACCAAGCAAGCAATTAAGCTGGTACGCTGTTTAGGAAAGACGTTGGACAAATTCAGTCGACATAGAACAAATATATAGAGGAGCGTTGGGCAACTCGAGGTGGTGTAATGGTTAACAAGCTTGTCTTGCTAGCACAGTTATGACTGAGTAGTGAGTTCGATCCCCACTGGGTGCCCCATAGTTTCGACCTTGTGCCACATCTGAGCTACGCTTGAAAAATCACTATATAGAGGAGCGTTCGGTTAGCGAGGTCGATTTTGGAAGATTGTAGTTTAAAGACAGTAAAATCGACCTTGCTAACCGAGCTCTCTGTAGCCCAATCGGTTAAGGCACGTCAGGCTATATGACGGTTCCGTGTAGGATACAGGTTCGATTCATGTCGGGGGACGAATATTTTCTATGAAAATTTCTCGGACATTCAAGCCGGTAAATGTTGTTTAATACATGTTTATAAACAGAACATTTACTTAAATATTTGTACCTATAAAAAGAATGTATAAAAATGTCTTACATATACATTTTTGAGTGTATTCCAAATGATCTTTTTTTTATATCGGGATTAAAATGAATAGTAAACAGACTTAATTACATTTTTTAATGTACGGCATTTGACGTATATTAACAAGCGACATTAAGTAAGACGTACCATATAATTATCTAGGTATTCTTTTAGAAAATATTTTACATACCTAGCGTCATTACCTGTTTTTATGTACACAACGTTTATTAAATTTTATATAAAACTACTTTCAGTGTGCATGTTATTTATGTAAACCTATCTTCAGGATATATGTATAAGCAGTATTATAAAATGTAAAAGGTTCCATTCCAGAGCTGCCTCTTTTTATAGATGCTATATAAAAAATTAAATAGCTTTTATCCCCAAATCCGTAAAAATCTGAAAACCGATTCACTTGCGGTCCCAAGAATTTCGGATAAAAGATTCTCAATCTTTATGTCTATCTATAAAAGGCAGGATATATGTGTGTGTGTGTGTGTGTGTGTGTGTGTGTGTAACGAGTGCACGGCCGCAATTTTCGACGGATTTGCACCAAAATGTACATGCACATGCTCCAAGTTAGCGGAAAGGCCAAGACCGACCTTGCATTTCCCAACTCCCATCGATAGTGGAAATAATCGATTTTTTCTTGCTTCTACGGCAGTTTTTTTATGTAGTTTGCGGCCATTTTGTACTGGCCAGAGTGAGAGCCTATAGCTGGCTGCCACGAATAGGCAGGAAGATTCTATTGGCCAGCGTGTGAGCCAACAGCTGACTGACACGAATGTTAACTAGCATGCTAGCATGCAAAAAAAAAAAAAAAATAGATAGCTGCATTCGTCACAAGTGGGAAAAATTTAAATCTGCATGGCACTTTCCTCCAATTGGCTCATTCGCTTGCTTAAACTCAACGTTGATTCTGATTCCGTAGAACTGGGTTGGGTGTGAAAAAAAGTATTTGTTGTTAACATTCTTTTTTCATTTGGTTTTTCCAGTTACGAGTCCTTTTTTAAAGCTGATCGTTTTGTGTTCATTTTGTTTAGTTCTTTTTTCGTAACAGATTTTTTAGTATAGATCTTAGAAAAAAATTGGAAGTGTGAGATAGGCAAGAAGTAAGGCATGTAGCCACATCAGCACGGCAAAGGGCACTCCTTTAAAGGCAAGGAAGGGCAAAAATATTTTAATTCAAGTGATAGCGATTGCTGTATGAGTCGTACGATTTTTGAATCAAGCACGGGCAACGCCGGGCCATGCTGCTAGTATTGAATATTTCCTATGTGTCATCATTATACGCATAGTAGATATTTCATCCTGATTTTAAAATATTATCGCATGTGGCGAAAGATATTTTAAGTTATACTGTTTGCTTCTTTTCTATAATACGGACTCCTAGTTTTTTAGACTTTCCTTTCATTGAGCATTATATAATATTTTCTTATTATCTATTAATATTTGTCTGATATATCGAGTGTAACCACAAAATTGTCGAAATCGTATAACAGCATAATTGTCCATCCCACAAAATGTTTAACGCCTAAAAATCACTAAACTGAGTTTTTTCTTTCCAGATTTTCAGATAAGACATTTAGCCATCTTGAAACCATTTATCGTAAGAATCATTGAAAAATCCTTTTAGATATTCAGCTATTTTCAGGGTATGTGTATGTTATACTTCCGTGCTAATAGGAATATATACTTGAAAAACAAGATGGATAAAATAAGTAAATGTTTGTTGTAAAAACCAGTACAATAAGAATAAAGGTAACAGTTATGCACAAGGTTGTCTCAAGTCAATCCAGTAGTGAGTGCTACTATTGGAAGGTCAGTAGTTCTTGTGTAAGTCTGAGTCGTACTCAACAGATCCCAGCTAGGAGATTTACTTGACCCCCCACCACCACCACCACACAGAGTCAGGTTGTGACACGAGGTTATTTTTTTAACGTGGGGACCCAATTATTTTCACTCGGGCCGCTGGTCTAAGCCTGTCATAGCTGGTGTTGGCTTGTTATAGCTGGTGCAAGTTGGTCCAAGCTAGTTATAGCCGTGATACCACCGACACAGGGGAGGATCCCTTCGCCATGTAAGCAATTATTTACCCGCTGCCCCATGTAGAAATATGTGGCACAAGGCCGAGTTTTAAAGTGGAGTGTCCGAGCCCGTAGGCTCGGGCAAAAATTCCCTATAGACCACGCAAAAACGGAATCAGTTTCCCAAGACGAGACTCTGCCCTTTGGCAGAGACTCATCTGGGGGATACCGTCTGACATGTGTCAGGTAAGTATCAATAGATCTCAGGTAGTTCGTTGACTTACACCTACTTATAGGTAGTTACTACCTATAGTGTAGTCACTCATGGGGGTGACAGGTTATTCCATTACATCAATGTATAAGCTGTGTTATGAAATGTAAAGGGATATCGTGTTTATGCTTGGATTCTATTCCCATGTTGCCTCATTTTATAAATGCTATATACAAATCAAATAGCTTCTAAAATAAAATTTTAAAAAGATTGAAAACCGAAGTACCTCTGGTGCCAATAATTTTGGATAAAGGATTCTCACCCTGTATAATGAAATATAGGAAAACCTGTTAGTTGTTCCATCTCACCTACTTCCCGTCCTGGATAAGACGATAAACTACATCCGCGTCATCGGTAAGACAATGAACTGCGTCCAGCAGTAGGACCTCTGATCGGGAGATTTTGAGGAGTGTGGAACCACCTCTTAATTGCTGGTGTTCCCCGGTCCACTCTAAAACGGGGAGGTGGCACCTGTTGGTATCCCAACTGTGTGGGTGAATAGTTAACCCCCGGACTGGGGAAAACACTGTGTGTAAGTGTAAAAATAGTTTTTAATACCATAAATACTCTGTAAAAGATATATATATATATATATATATATATATATATATATATATATATATATATATATATATATATATATATTACCAGCAATGCATTTGTGGAAAACAAGATATTACCAGCAATATATTTTTTGAAGAAAAATATTACCAGAAATAAAATTTTGTCGGCATTAAATAACCCAATGAAGTTGATATGCCATAAAACGAACCAAACCAAACCAAACCAAGCCAAACCAAACCAAACCAACCAAACTTACCTACTTCATTCAGATATTTCATATAAGTTACACACACACACAAACACACACACACACACACACACACACACACACATATATATATATATATATATATATATATATATATATATATATATTGTTTTAGTTTCAAATACGAAGTTGAAGCTTCTCTTTATGAGCCATGACGTAGGCGATCAATTTCCTTTCCTTTTTAGCTCTTAATAAATTTTGTCTTCGTTATTTCTCCTAAACCCTGTTTGACCATCGATTTGCAAAAGCTCATGAAGTAATTTTTGCGCAATTTTCCTCTGTTCATCTTGCCTTCAATCTGTCCTGTGAATATCAGGACTTCTAAACCCATTTTCCCATTATGTACTCCATAAATATCAGATGTCTCCTCCTTATAGTAAGTATAAGTTAACTTTTTGTTTCAATTTCCACCAAAACCTCGTCGTTGTTCTGTCTATGTTATCTTCAGTAACCTTCTGAAGAACCATATTTCTGTTGCCTCATATATCCTCCTCATCTATGAGGAGATTACCCGGCATCCACAGATATGTAAGACGACGATATTCAGTCACCCCCCCCCCACGAGGGTGTCATGTGGCACAAGGCCTTTTTAACGTGGGCATTCCGAGCCCGTGGGCTCGGCCAAAAATATGCCCATTGAACCCGTATAAACGGGTTCAGGGCCGGTTTTACCTCCCCGAAGGAGACTCCGCCCTTCGGCGTAGCCTCCTTCGGGTTCCTCCCGTCCGTAGGAAGAGAGTTCAACCGAACAGTCGGTTCAGAGTTGAACGACTGATATATAAGACGACAGATACCATGTAACAATACTCTTTGTTTCCAACGAATTTTTTCTGTCTCTTAATACTCTGCTTAGCTTTTGGAATGCATCTTTGACTATTCCAATACCTCTTCGGAGCTCAATGTCGCACTATCCGTCCACATTCCCCAGATATTTGCTTAATTGATTTTGGTATCCCCGATTTGTAATTTGCTTTTTGGGCTCACCCTTTTGCTAAATGACCATGCATTCTGTCTTCTTGCAGTTTATGTTCTTTCTTCTCGCGTTTCTTTCACTACCTTCTGTAGGAGTTTTTGTAGTTCTCTTTCCGTGTCTGCTATCAAGGCTGTGTCATCTGCATATCTTATGTTGTTAAGATTATGACCGCCAATAATGACTCCTTGTAGGACATGTAATTCTCTCGGAATTGCCTCGCTGTAAAGGTTGAATAAATACGGTGGGAAGACGCATCTTTGTCTTACACCGTTTTCTATTTTTTGTATATGTGCTGAACTCATTTTCCATCTGGATGGAGGCGGTCTTCTATCAGTATAGGTTCCTGAACATTTAAATATCCTTTCTAAATATGTCAAGGCTGCTGAGCAGTTCCAACAAATCTTTTCAGTATAATTTATTAAGCGCTTTTGCTTAATGTATAAAATGCAGGTACACGTCCTTCTGTATTTGTAATTCACTTTCCGATAACATTCTAAGCATAAATATCGCGTTCCTTATTTCATTGTCTTTGACCTACCTGCACGGTTCTTGTCCTATGTCCGGGTTATTCTACTGCGAGCTCGCGAAGGAAAAAAAAATGTACGCAGTTTTAATGCCTGCAGGGAGCAGAATTTTTCTACAGTAGAATTTCTCAATTTAACTCGATTATTATTTTCACTGTTTAATAATAACTAAAAAAACAAGGGAAACATCTCAAACAAAGATACACACTAAGAAATAATTTCAGGCAAAAAGTCTTTTCAAAAAAATATATATATATATATATATATATATATATATTTTTGAAAAAGATTTTTTGCCTGAAATTATTTTCGTGTTTTCAAAAAATTTATATATATATATATATATATATAAATTTTGAAAAAAGATTTTTTGCCTGAAATTATTTCTTAAGTCTTTCAAAAAATATATATATATATATATAATTTTTGAAAAGATTTTTTATATGAAATTATTTCTTATTACTATAAAAATATATATATATATATCTTACTGTCCTTGGTATGACGGTAAACTAGATCCACGTCCTAGGTAAGATATATATATATATATATATATATATATATATATATATCTTACCCTCCTTGGTATGACGGTAAACTACATCCGCGTACAAGGTAATATATATATATATATATATATATATATATATATATATATATATATATATATATATATATATATCTTACCGTCCTTGGTATGACGGCAAACTGGATCCACGTCCTAGGTAAGACGATAAACTACATCTGCGTCTTGGCTAAGACGATAAACTACACCAACAGTAAGGCCTCTGATCGAGAGGTTTTGAGGAGCGTGGAAAAAAAAACTTTTAATTGCTGGTGCCCCCAGGTTCACCCAGACTCGGGTGACGCATCCTCTGTATATACTAGTAAAGAGTATGAAACAGTTAAAAAAAATAATGTTCGATTTTTAAATAAACATGTTATATTATATATTATTATAATTTAATTTATTTGGTTGTTCGAAAAGTAATGTCCGATTTTAGAATCAACATTTTAATTATATCCTAATATCTTACTTATTATAAAACGCAGATTGTGTGTGTGTGTGTCTGTAACGTTTATATATTGGATCGGATTTCCTACATTTTTCAACCGATTTCAACAAAACTTCTCAGGACTATGTAAAATTACCTTGCGGTGGTACTGACAGTGCCAAAAATTGGAAAAACACAAGTGTTTTTGCAGGAAATCAATTTGAAAACACGATTAAGAGGCATCGCTTTTGCAGAATGAAAGAAGGGCAAATCATATCGAGTTATACTTATTATAAAACCCAGGTTGTTTGTGTGTGTTTGTGTGTGTTTGTGTGTGTGTGTTCGTTTATATATGGGATCGGATTTCCTACATTTTTCAACCGATTTCAACAAAACTTCACTTTTTTTTGACAGGTAGTGTTTCTTATTGTCTTGCACACTTTTTTCTTTATTTTTACATTCAGGATGCTTTAAAAATTCCATTTACAAGACAATTGTTTATAATAAAATTCTATTCAATCGATAGACTCATAACGATTGAAAACAATGTTTTTGTTTGAGTTTGGCTTTGACCAATTCGTAAAAAAAACCCCAAAAAACAAAACTAATTAAGACATGCGTGCCCGTCAACCTTAAACAATAATCTTTGTCAATTTTATTTTTCAGTCTTTATGATGGTCGATACTTGATCTATCTCTTACTGTTACATCCCCGGGCAACGCCGGTCTCTACTGCTAGTATTATTATAATAGTTGCACAAAAATATATGATTAAAGTGATCTCTTCATTCATCTTATATCATTCCCTTTCAAAATTTAACTTATTATGTAACACTCGTCTTGAACCTGAAAAAAGAAGAGATGCGTTTTTACTTCTTTTTTTTTTTTTTTTGCATAACTTCGATATTGGTCATAATGATTCTCAGACTGCTGCCAGCATTAACAGAGAATGGAGTGAAGGATCCACACCACTTCGGAGAGTAAGGTGCTGCTTTCTGAGGTTCCCCTGTGTTAATACGAGGCTTATAAGCTGAGTATCATCTGTTAGACATTTTCATAACGGTCGTCTTCGAGTATAGAATCCAGAGGTTGGCAGTGAATATTTCGGAGACAGTAGGAAAGCGTAGTTTAGTTTCGCAGTGGATATCACAGCAGAGTGTAGTTCTTCCTTCTGTCGTGTTCGCCTGACAAGTTGGCTCTGGTCATTCCGGTAGGGAAAACAAAGATGGCCGCCTTTATACACGACGGATACAGTGTTCTGCGGCTCCTGATTGGTTAATCTTCTATTGGTAGGGAAATAAAGTCATTTTGACTCGCTCACTAGTTATATAAACCCAAAAAACCGTAACATAAGACGGTCGTCAGCAATTGGTAACCAGCATCTAAAAACGCTAGCCGAACAAAACTCGCTTCAAAGTTCCAGAGAAATCGCTCAGATAATTGGTATCAGCATTTCAATGATATCGGACTATCTCAAGAAAATTGAGAAGACGATACTCAATAAATGGGTTCCACATGGAATCGCTGAATGCCAGAATCCTCCTTTTTGAAGTGTGCTGCATCTGCGATGTTCAAATGACCAATTTTTGGATTGAATAATGACTATTTACGAGAAATGAAGCCTTTATGACAATTTTAAACAATCGGCTCAATAGTTTGGACATCATGAAGGACGCAAACACTTTCCAAGATCAAAATTGCCCTAACAGATTATGGTGACTGTCTGGTGGTCTGCCATAGGTTTTTATCATCTTTCTGGAATCTAACCAGAACAGCACGTCCGATGCTTACTGCCAGCAAATGGATGAATTAGCAGGTGACCGGCATGGGTTAATCGACGAGGTTTTTTTTTACTATATTTTTTGACAGATAGGACACAATATGGGTCTTACCACGTTTTTAGGTCTTCTTCTGTACCAAATTATTTTTTACTATATTTTGGGGGAGATAGAACTCAATATGGGACATAACACGTTTTTAAATCTTCTTCTATAACAAATTCTTTTTAACTATATTTTTGGGTGATAAAACTCAGTATTGGACAAAACACGTTTTTAGATCTTCTGTACCAAATTATTTTCTTACTATATTTATTTTGGAAGAAGGACCATTATCGAACATAGCTGATTTATAGATATAATTCCCTACCAAATTATTTCTTTATTTAACTATATTGCTAGGGAAAGGCAGCTCAATATCGAATATAATACATATATAGATATTATTCTGCTCCAAATACTTTTTTTATTCTTTGTCACTGCTCGTATTGAATGCTACATTTTATTCAAAGTTACTGTTTGATAACTGAATTAAACAGCGTATTGCAACTTACAAGTTTATTTCAAGAGATTAGTGGTGGCTCTGCAAGTATTTGATGAACAACAGCTAATCCCCAGTCAATCTCCTTCGCGATGAATTTGAAAGACTAACACCTACAGCAAATAATGTTGAGTACTTTGCTTGAAGGTTCTCTTCCAACTGCCAACTTTACACATCTAGAGTAACCATGTCTTGTTTCCCTCTTTAAGTGAGCTTCTACTGGTTTCAAACATCAATTCCGAACTAGACACCCACAAGGCAAAAGTATGTGACAGGATCACTGCAGTCGTCCTAAATATTTGTGCTTCTGGGCTGGCTTCATTTCTCTCGAAAACGCTACAAGAATTTCTTCGCTGCTTTCCTTTTTATTGGAGGTTTCCTCTGTAGCTCCTGATATTAAGAACACTGGAGAACGCTTAGATCCCTGGAATTATTGCTGTATTTGTTTCTTACGGCTTTTTGGGAAAGTATTCTCGGCTCTAATGAATACTGAGGTGTTTAATCATCTTACTGCCCACAACCACTTTTCAGACAAATAATATGGCTTCCGCTTCGCCATGTATACCGGTAATGTGTTAACGACCATCACTGACTTTGTATATCAAGCTCTAGATAAGACAAGCGAAGACGTTCGACAGGATTTAACATGCTGGCCTTCTACGCTTAATCCAATCGTTGCTAACAAAACGTGAAAATGAAGTCCGTGTTGAAAATGCTAGCTTTCAGATGCTTTCATACCAAAGCAGGTGTCCAGCAAGGTTAAATTCAGGTTCCTTCGCTGTTTCTGATATTAATCAATAATCTCACCGATGTCATCAGATACCAACTAGGTAGTTAAGCAGATGATACTAACATTTAATCATATCTCACTAGCAAATCTGACTAATCCAAAAAAGTAAACCTCCTCTTCAAAGGGACCTCTGATTACAGTGACTTTTAAATTTTAACAGCTAGCCAACAAAACTGCTTTCAAATTATAACCACAGGGAACCGTTCCACCTACAATCGGCATGTCTGATGCGAGACTTCAGAAGGGCAAGTGACTAAAACATCTTGACCTGACATTTTCCACCGAGGTGAACTAGTGTGACTATATTGAGTCAAAGTTGAGTTAGTGTATTATAACACGACAATTTTCCCGTATGAATCAATAAGGGACGTAAAACTTTTTAGATCTTATTCTGTACCAAATTCGTTTTTACTGTATTTGAGGGAAGATAAAACTCATTATATGACATAAAACGTTTTTAAATCTTCTTTTGTACCAATTTATTTTTACTATATTTTTTGGGTGATAAAACTCAGTATGGGACGTAACACGATTTTAGTTTTCTTCTGTACCAAATTCTTTTTAACTATATTTTTTGGTTGATAAAACTCAATTTGGGACCTAACACGTTTTTAGTTCTTCTTCTGTACCAAATTCTTTTTAAATATATTTTTGGGAGATAGAACTCAATATTGGACATAACAGGATTTTAGATCTACTTCTGTATCAAATTCGTTTTTACTATATTTTTTGGGTGATAAAGCTCAATATTGGTCATAATACGTTTTTAGATCCTCTTCTGTACCAAATTCGTTTTTTCATATATTTTTGGGGAGATAAAACACAATATGGGGCGTAACACGTTTTTAGATCTTCTGTACGAAATTCTTTTTCACTATATTTTTTTGGTAGATAGAACTCAGTGTGGGACAGAATACGTTTTTAGATCTTCTTCTGTACCAAATTCATTTTTACTATATTTTGGGGGAGATAAAACTCAGTATGGGACATAACACGTTTTTAGTTCTTCTCTGCGTCTTAGCTAAATACGATTTTACTATATTTTTGGTTGATAAAAGGTTTTATGGGACAAAAAACGTTTTTAGATCTTCTGTACCAAATGATTTGTTACTATATTTTTGTGGTGATAAAACTCGGTGTGGGACATAACACGTTTTTAGTTGTTCTTCTGTACCAAATTCTTTTTTACTTTAATTTTGGGAGATAAAGCACAATATGGGACATAACACATTTTTAGATCTTCTGTACCAAATTCTTTTTTAATATATTTTTGGGAGATAAAACTCAATATTGGAAATAACAGGTTTTTAGATCTTCTTCTGTACAAATTCTTTTTTACTATATTTTTTGGGAGATAAAACTCAATATGGGACATAACACGTTTTTAGATCTTCTGTACCAAATTCTTTTTTACTATATTTTTTGAGGGATATAGCTTAATATGGGACATAACACGTTTTTAGATCCTCTTCTTTACCAAATTCGTTTTTACTTTATTTTTTGGCAGATAAAGATCAATATGGACATAACACGTTTTTAGTTCTTCTTCTGCACCAATTTCTTTTTTACTATATTTTTTGGGAGATAGAACTCAGTATCGGACATAACAAGTTCTTAGTTCTTATTTTGTGTCAAATTTCTTACCACTATATTTTGGTGGATATAAACGGTTTCCCAATATGTTGGGCCGATTTGAGATCTCAGTTAAATTTAAGCGGCTAATGATTTTTTTCTTTCATATTTAACAAGTTATGTCTTTAGCAATTTCAACCATGCAAGGTTAACAATTTGTGTTAAAGCGTGTTAAAGTTATAGAAACCTATTATGAAAATGGATGTTCAAACAGAAATGAAATGTGATGTTCCCAGGTCGCATCATCTCTCGAGACAGCGAAGTCAATTGGCCACCATGATCGTGCGATTTGACGCTTTTAAATTTGTTCCTTTGGGGTCATCTCAAAATTATGGTCTATACCATCAAGCCAACAACAATTCAACAGATTATGGATGAGATAATAAGTCATATTGGTGAGATCGTGGAGCAAATATGCAGAGACGTCATCAAAAATTTTGACCATCGGGTGGAGGTGTGCCACCGAAGTCTTGACTGACATTTGGGTGATATTATTTTTCACACATAATTGCCATGACTTTAATAACTTGATCCAGTAGAGAATAAATAAATTTTCACCAATAGCACTGATTTATTTACTGTTGACTTCCATTCGTATTAATGAAACCCCATTTCGAACTCAATATTTGATTTCTAATTACAATCGTGAACTGGGTCAATAAGTCTTTTAAATTTGAACAAACCTGCTTTCATTTTATCAGCACAGAAAATGTTTGGTCCTACTATCAGCATGTATGATGCAAGACCTGAGAGAGAGTGCAAACTAAGGATTCTTGGCCACAAATTTTCCGCTGACATGAAGTGGAGTGAATAACTGCATCTACTGCAAAGAAAGTTGAGTCACTGTGTCGTGCCCAAAGATATCTATCGTCAAAATCAATCTTGCACATTTATAAATCTACTATTCGTCCGTGCATTGAATACTGTTGACATAATTGGTCTGGTGATCCTGCTGTACATCACGAGATTCCTCTAGATGGATTTATGATAAGTCACATTCTCAACGACGTGACATGGGTTCCCTGTGTCTTTTCTATAAATATTTTCATGGCTACTGAGCTGACGAGTTTTTGCCTTGGTGCCCCGATGAAATGAATTTAAACTTTCGACTGGATTGGGAATTAGGTCTCACCGTTTTACTGTTGAACTAACTAGATTCAACCGCCACTTCTACTCTAACAGTTTCTTCTCTCGAACTTGCCACCTGTGGAAGGAACTTCCTTCCGATTTCTTGCTTCCCTGCTAACCATAATCTTTAAAAATTTAAATTCAATGTCAATCGCCATTTTTGTCCTCATGAATACTGTTCATTTTTGTCCTTTCCTCAATCAAATGAAATGATTTAAAAATATATACCGTAATGTATAAAACCCCCTTTTTTTTCAAAAATATTAAGCAAATTAGGGGTGCGTATCATGCACAGCTACAAAATATCTTTTTAAAAAATTATCATTACATAGGTCGATTTCAGTTGCGAAATGACTACTCACTACAAA
This sequence comes from Acanthosepion pharaonis, assembly GCA_903632075.3. NCBI lineage: Eukaryota > Metazoa > Mollusca > Cephalopoda > Sepiida > Sepiidae > Acanthosepion > Acanthosepion pharaonis. The sequence continues at coordinate 2,286,071 of CAHIKZ030001902.1, read as the reverse complement.
CATACGACAATTTGACGATAACATTCGTCGATTGCTACGGCATAAGAATGTCAAATACAATCGTATGTGTTTGACAATACTTACAAATAAAATAAGAATAATCATGAAACTAAATTAGAATAATACTATTCTTTTATACGATACATAACGGGTATGTCCCAATAAAATACAGAGGAAACAGTGCTAGTTATGCTTTAAAGTGAGGGAACCCAGACGAGGCTATGCCGAAGGGCAGAGTCTCATGAGTCTTTAGCTACCTGAGCCCGTTTTTATCTACGGGGAATCGACTGAGCCTACGGTGATAATCAATAAATTTTGGACCGCATTTAGTGAATATTTTCTATTTTTTATCCACCACTGGCAGTTGATTACTTACTACACGCCACTGTCGAATCTCTTATGTTGTTTCTATTATAAATATTATCGTTCCATTTCCAACTTTCGTTTTGACTATTCTGATTTAGTAACATTTTCCTGGGTTACAACATATTCTATGTTTAAAAAACTATGTTTTTAATAAGAGTAGGAAACGTTGGCCTGAAATTGGTGATGTACACTTTATAGGGTTTTTACCTTTATTATGTAGAATATTTTGCTGATAACTGGAGGGAAAAAAAGAGCTTTTCCAAGTGTATAAATGAATGTAATGGATTCCCTGATAACCGAGCTGCTATCAACGACTACCGTATATATATATATATATATATATATATATATATATATATATATATATATGTGTGTGTGTGTGTGTGTGTGTGTGTGTGTGTGAATATAAACTAAATTACGAGGTATTAACAACTATATATGCGTACGATAGCGTGCATACGCAGATAAACAAATAAATATTTATCTAATTTATGGTGCAAGTTCTCAATGTTGTTAAACAGACCTACGAAGTATATATTAATAAATATATGTGCATTTATTAATATATATGTGTGTGTGTGTGTGTGTGTGTGTGTGTGTGTGTGTGTGTGTGCGTGTGTAAAATGTTGATACCATGAAATTAGATACTCTGATGACGTTTTAATAAATGTGAAAGATGTTAGATTTTTAAACAATTTCTTATGGGATCTTTAGCCTTTTATTCTGCCGGGTAGTGATCAATATTTGGTTTCTATTTGATCCCAGTACATATGAGGTAGATATTAAAAACTTATCTAAATAAATTTATTTACGAATTCTACAGTGATGTGTTGTTTTTTTTCCTTTGTTGTATATGATATTGCTTGTGTATAAATACACTGAAGCCTATATATATATATATATATATATATATATATATTAGTTGTTAATATCTAATTATTTAGTCCATATCCACACACACACACACACACACACACATATATATATATATATATAATATAAAAGGCTCAAACACTAATATTCCATGGTTATAATTTATTACATTGGAATCGTAATCACGATCCAATTCATCACAACTAGAAATTCAAAAAGAAAACAAGGTTTTTGCTTTTTGAAGGTTTGATGAATTGGTCTGTCTACCACCACTCGGCCGGGGTGGTAGACAGACCCGAAACCGTTTATGCGGTGTTTACGGGGAATTTTTGGCCGAGCATGCGGGCTTGGATTGCCACACATTAAATTCAGCCAATTTAATGTGGGGAGGTTGGTAAATATTATTACTAGCTGGGATCTGTCGAACCAGCTTCCTCTTCAGGGTGAGGAGAGATCCTTTTTTTTGCAGAGCGAATTGAAATGGTGATGACCACTAGACTTTTTCTACCACTCTTTTTCTGAACTGAATACTCCATTTTGGTTAAGTTTGATTTATTTTTAGTGTTTTTCTTACGTTCTTTTCTCACGACTGTTTTGCAAAAGTTTTTGATTTTTTTTTTTTTTCAAATTATTACCTTCCCCATTTTTATTTTTTCCTTTTATTTTTCTCTTATTCTTTTATTATTGGATGTTTTTGATTTCTCTTACTTTTGAATTCCATTTTGAATTTTTTTCCGTTTTATTTTCTGTATCCCCTGCCAGAGCTTATCTTTTTATGGTAAATACGTTTTAATTACTTTCGTCAGACTTTATTTTCCCTTGCTTATTTGTTACGTGTTACTTCGTTTTTAGTTTTCCTTTTAAATTATTTGCTAAAATTCTGTGTACATATTTGTTCTATTTTTTTTGTGTTTATTTTGTTTAATCTTTTATTTTATTTTTTTCATTTGTTATCGGGTTGACATGTTTTTAACGGGAGCCATATTGGCTTTGTTATTAGTTACGTATTTCTTGTTCCGTATTTTCTTTGTGTACCGTTTTGTCTTAATTTTAGTGTTGTACTATTTTTTAAAAAAAATGATAGACTTATTGTTTTACTGACTTACTGCGTGTAATTTTATTCTTTTGAGTAATCGTTTTTTGTGTGTTTTTCCTGATTTGTGCTGTTTACATTTTTGGCTGTACATTGTCCTTTTGCACAGGTATTTTTTTTCTTTTAAGTAACACTTTTGCACGTTTAACTGTTGTTTTTTTGTGCCGTTAAATTTCTTTTTGTCATTTATTCGTATTTACCATTTTCATTATTTCCATTTTAAATTTCTATTTCATTTTTGTGAAAGAAAAGAAAAGCAAAATTTTAAAAGGAAAAAAATGGAGGCCAAGAAGACAGCCAGAGAAATCTTTTCGGGACTAAGAAAAAGAAAGATTCTCCCGATAACTGATCTGGAAATAATACTGATACGGAATTAGTGATGGATGCCGAAGAGGGCCAACATTTGGGCGAAAATTCGAAAAAAGCATGGTGCCCCGAAATGGAGATTTGTTATAAACGAAAATTTCAGACAAAAGTACGGTGGCCGAAAATGCTCAAAATTCATCAAATCAGAGCTAACAAAGACAACAGAAACAAAAACGATAATGTAGCAACCGGAGATACGCCCTCTTGCTGGACGTCCCCACCAAAATGTAACGTACATCTGCTTACAGCAGAACCTGAGGAACTTAAGAAGGTTGAATAAAGAATTGTATGAGTCTTTGTGGTGGACAAGCGTTCGCACAAATTTGTCGCTCCACAAAAGACACTGTATCAAAGCCTTGCCTTCTCTGGATATTCAAGCACAGAGGGTCATGAAAGGGAAAGGCTTTTCATGTGGGACGTACTGTTACCCACGCCTTCCGATTGTGAAGCAGCAAACGCAAGTGATTTAATGACCATAGACATCATTCTGCGGACTGAATAAGAAGGCAGGCGGAGGACCCTTATCTCCTCAGATCGTCGGGGAGCACTTGGCTGCCTATCTGTTCCTCGTTTGGACAGATACTCTGACGATCTGACCGTGGTTGGAGTTTTGAGATCATGATTGATAGGAAGGTCTTCATCTCCATCCCCAACTGTCTGGATGCAGATGGCTAGAAAATGCCAATAGTAGTCACCAGGCGTAGACCAACATGCTGGAAATGTGGACAGACTTGTCTCTTCCTGCACAGAGAAGAAGGCCTCTGGAGTTCTGGTCCCCGCCCAAACAAATCCCCCTTTGGTCGTGTCTGTTGTTTCCGTCTCGGCTGTAATTGGCAGGACCGGTGTGGATAAACACACCCTCAGCCCCCATTCCCCGAAAAGGGAGAGGCAGGAATGGCAAGCCGTTGGTAGGGCAAAAGGGAAGCTCCAGGCAGTGGGACCTCGTTCCACAACAACTAAAACAGGCAAAGTCACAATCATCCCCAGTCCCTATAGCAGCTCCAAGGGCGACTCTCCGATCAGCTATTCCGATAGATCCAAGCAAGTGCAATATGAACCATCTTTTGAAAAAAAGAAAAAGAGAAAAACTACAAAAGTTAAAAGAATACTTTATACAGAAACGTCTACAGGCTGAAAAATGAAGTGGCTCATCTTCGGCTGCAGTGTCTCTATCTTATAAACAACAGCATGGGCTTCGCCTCCTATAAGAAAAGTACTGCCTCTCACCCCTTCCAAAATGATTATCCTTAAGAAGGCTCCCAGTCCCAAATCCTTAGCTAAGAAAAAGCTTACACCTTCCCATACCCCTACCACATCACCTGTTCAAACTCCCATTAGCTCCCTAACAAAATCAGAAAAGCAAAAAAGACATAGACGTCCGTCAACGGACGAGATAGAATCTGCAAACAAAAAAATGACCACTAGTTTTAATACCGGAGAGATGTTTGAAAAATATCAAAAGTGCAAGAGGAAAGATTAGCTACACAAATCAAAAATTTCAGAGACTTCAAACCTCTTTTAAAACTTAAAAAAAATCATCAACTTAGATTGTGAAAATCCTAATAACATTCTGAATACGAAGAGGAATTTAACTGTCGTGAGGACTGGTGTTCCTGACCAAAAGATATGGCCTATGATATAGGAGGCGAATCATGTCTATGGCATGTTTCCTCCTTTAGCATGTTTTGACAATGATAATTTTAGAAAACTAAATCAATTTTATTCTGGGAGGTTCCTGCTTTTCGTTCACCCCTCCCTTTACAGAGCTTTAAAATTTACGTTCCCATTGCAGATAATCTGTCTGTCTTCTGATGGTAACACCAGGACTGGAATGGGTACAGGATCATTGGGAGAGGCCACTGAAGTCCTTACCCCAGCCATGTTCAATGAAGGAGGGTAACCCTAATCGGTTTGATCTGGTTAGCAAGTGTGAATCTCCGAGGCCTGAGGTCAGAGTGTCGCAAGATGAGGCTCTCTCATGACCTTCAGCGTCTCGGAGTTAATATATGTTATGTGCGCGATTATGAAGGCATTCTGTCTGGGGTTTTTTCTTTCTATTCATCATATTTTGATGGACGGTCGAGGGGTGTTTCTTGGCAAGTGAGCAAGTCTTTGAAGGCTGTGTGTGCACTTGTCTTCGCAGATCCGACAAGCAGGCTTTGCGTGCCGGATGTTGCCATAAAGGATAAGGCTTTTCGTTTTGTTGGGGTTTATGCGCCCAATGAGTTTTGACGCCATCACGTGGTGTAGTTTTTTAATCGGAATGCCGCCCTTGGCCTGGAGATATATCGTATAGGGCTAAATACCGGTGCTAACAACTGGGACGTGAAAACATTTCTGGACTTTATCGATAATTTCGATCATGTCGATAGTTACTGGAATGAGAACCCACGGGAGGTAGTTTGAATTTGGACAAAAAGTGGCAGATCGGCTGCTGGGGTGAGTTCTAGCCACCACGACCGAGTTTTAGTTAGAGAGTCAATGTAGGGCTCTTATGGTGTCCAAATTTTCATTACAGCTTATTCGGATCATAGGCTTGTCCGGGTCCGTTTAAACTTAGATAAGTCTAAGGTTAGGCTACTGGAAATTAAACTGCTCATTATTTGGTGAGCAAGATTTCCGAGACCAGCTGCTACTAATGATACAGAGAGGCCGTGATTGGGAATGCTTGGTGGGACAAATTAAAATCTAAAATTAGAAGTTTGCTGCTGATTTTATTTGTCGACTAAATCTAGATAGATTAGCGGCGCAAACGGCCAGTGAGCAAAAGGTAGATCTGGCAGTTAAATCCCGTGATATTGGGGAAATAGCCGTAGCTAAGGCAGAGTTGGCCTCCTTGTTTATCAAGAAGGATCAAATTCCTGCAAGGATTAAAAGAATGTCCTGAGGCACGAATATCCAATTGGTATGCAGAGGAGAGTTGAATGCATCCGGCATATCGCGTGCGTCACATTGCCGGATAATCGGACCGTGACTACAATCGCGGGCATATGGAGCTTTCGGGATTTGTTTCGGAACTTTTTCCGGGAGCCGGTTGAGCCCTGCTCAGTTCGACGCCTATTTAGCCGACTTTCCCTGCCTTGAGACAGCTGAAGGGACTGGGTACGAGGTTCTCATCACAGAGTCGGAAATCTGGGAAGCGCTGAAGCAGGTTGGCCTGGAAAAAATTCTGGGATTAGATGGTCTTCCCTACGAAGTTTACTTGAGGCAGTCGCCCGTTTTTGTTCCTTTGTTGAACTGATTTACAACAACTGGATGAAGCAGGGGTCGATACCTCAACGCTTCACCAGGGGTGTGATCAAGTTGCTACGCAAGGACAAGGACAAGGACGGTGGGGATGGGTTAAGTAACTTTCGCCATTTAACCATGTTAAATACTGAGTTATAGATTTTGGCAAAGATCTCAGCTAACCGTTTTCCGCTTGTCCTCGTTAGTCTGAGTGGTTCCGAAGAGACTTGTGCTGTGAAGAGCAAGACTCTTCAGGACAACCTTCATATGGTTCGCTTGATCATAGAGAAAGTCGACACTGAAGCCGCGCTGATCCAAGGTCTTTGATAGAGTCACCCATCGATTTCTGGAGGATGTCCTTTCAGCGGACGGTTTCGGGTCGAACTTTCGCACCTGGATCCGACTTCTGTATGCGACTCCCGGTGAGATGGTGGAAGTGAATGGGGTAAGATCGGAAACATTCGTATTGTCTCGTTCCATTCGTCAAGGTTGTCCGAGCCTAAGTTCTTCCGCTGGACCAATCCGGCCAGGGAATTCTGCCTGGTGCTACTGATGACCCTATCGGTACGTTTCGGTTCTGAGTAGAGCCGAGATTAACGAAGTCAGTAAAGAAATCAGTGGATATGAGATGGTGACAGGGGCCAAGATCAACCGTGATAAATCTGTTGGCCTGCGGTTGGGTTTTCCTTCCCGGACAGATGGGCCGGTCAAGATTCTCGTCGTCTGGTTCGGTCCTGATATCCAGTTGGAAATGAATTGGTCGGAGGTACAAGGGAAGGCCGAGACCAGAGTTAATCTGTGGTTTGGGAGGAATCTTTTCTTGAATGGAAGCCGGAAGTATATGTTTCACATATGACCCCGATTCACCTTTGCTGACTTTCTGTACTTCCACTTCCGGATACCACACTAATGTCATTAGTAAGGCTATTGTTCTCTTTCTGGTGGAGAGACAAGGCAGCTATGGTATCTCGGGAGATCTGTTACTTTCATCCATCTGAAGGCGGTCTGGGTATGCCTATCATTGAGATTCGTCAATATATGCTTCGCATCGGGTTCCTAGATCGAATGTGTCGAAAATCGGATGAGGAGGGCGCCTTCTGGAAGGAAGACGACCGTAAGAACTTCCCATCCCTGAGTAGTGTGCATTTGTGTGAGGAGGAGGCCCACCGTTTACCCCGAGCCGAATTCTCCTTCTACCGTGAATGTCGTCTTGCTCTGAAACGCCTCTTATGGGCAACGGATGGCATCTCCAACGTCCAGGTATTGTCTCGAAGGGCATTATATCAGATGTTAGTTGGGGGGTCCGTTCGTAATGAGCTGATTGACGAGCTCGGCCTTACGAAGCAGGAGGCTCGATCAATATAGCTTTGGGCGCCCGGGTTGAAATGTCTTAATAGCGATGAGGCATCTTTCACCTGGCTTCTGATTCGTGGGACCCTCTGGGTCGCCAAAAATCTTTGTTCAGCGGGCTTGGAGAAATCTCTAAACTACCGACGCTGTGATGGGGAAGTCAAGAACCTGGGTCACGCCTTCTTTCATTGCAGGGTGTTAGCGCCGTTGTGCAAGTTTTTTGAAGACCTCATGGTCCGCATTCTGCAGGGAAATTCCTTGTCCTTGAGGCCAGTTTGTAGCAATGTGGCACTGTTGTTGATGAAGGCTGAACAATATGTGTTCCACTGCTTGCTAGGTGTTATTAGAGTCGTAATTTGGACGACAAGTCAGAATGGATTCTATTGGTGCGAGAAGTTCACTTCTTTCTAATTGATCTTGTACTTTAAGCATCAGCTTAAAGTCAAATTAGAACGGAAAAGCGGTGGATAATTTCACCAGAATTTGGCAAAAGGTGGGTGAATCTTGCGCGATAGTATCGAGTGGAAGGGGCTGACCTGGAGTGGCACTTTGATGCCTGTTAGGCATCAGGATATTGTTCTTCCTAGGTTGAACTTGGGCAACCCATCCCTGAAATTAGGCTAGTTTAGGTTTGTTTTTGAATCTTTAGTTTCAGTTCAGTTAACTTAGCAAGGGTATGTATGCTCATTGACTCCTTTTATTTATATCCCTATTTTTCTTTTGTTTAATTCCTCATCCCCTTCCTCCTTAGGGAGGTCAGTGATGTCAGTTTTCTATTGGATCCAGGGTGCCTTTCGTTTCGCGTGTGTTTTTGTATTTGTTGTTGTCTGAATGAGTGCGTGTCTGTGTGGGTGCTTGGGATGATTGAATGTTTTATACTATTATAATCCTGCATCGATTTCGTCCAGGTAACTGATATTTCTGTTACATTTAAGGATTGTTGGGGTTTATTACTAACCTTATTTTGTTTTGTTTCTTGTAAATATTTTTTTTCCATATTTGTATATTGATAATTTTTAAATTAGTGTTTTATTCCCCTCACCCAGCAGTTAAAGAATTGTACATATGTGGACTATTTAGGATTTTCATTGAGACAATGAGGTATTATGGTGGATGTAGTAAGAAAGATAGTTAAGAATGTGTTGTTTTGGTGTTAGGACTATTGTTTGTACGTTTGGATCACTGTTTGTGGCTAGTTAAGTTTAAAGTCAAGAAAGAAGAAGACCGTCCTTTTCCCCAATCCCCATTTTGACCTTGTGCCACATTTTGTACCATTGTGTAAATATCATTAGCTGGGATCTGTTGAGTACGACTCAGACCTACTGACCTTAGAATAGTAGCACTCACTAGATTGACTTGCGACGACCTTAAAGTATAACTGTTACCTTTATTCTTATTGTACTGTTTTTTGGGGTGGGGGTTACAATAAACCATTACATATTTATCCGCCTTGCTTTTCAAATATATATTCCTATTAGCACGGTATATAACACACACACACACACACACACACACACACATATATATATATATATATATATATATATATATAGAGAGAGAGAGAGAGAGAGAGAGAGAGAGAGAGAGATAGAGAGAGCTCTTTACTAGTGAATTTACTTTTAATCCGATATATTTTACTATTTCAAACCATAACGGAAACACTGATTATTAAAGTTAAGCAACGTCGATTCTGGTCAGCACCTAGACGGGTTACTGCTTGAGAATGCCTGTTTCTGTGAGCTTGGATGTATAGTTGGTGTCTTGGATAATGGCTCGGAATTGTTAATCGCTGAGCTGAGTTCCAATTCTGGTTGGGTTCGTTATATTCCCTTTTACACAAATACCATTGGGAAAGGTATGAATTCAACTTTTCTTCCCTACAAGCTATGGTTTAATTAGCAAAACTTGTATCGTTAAAAAGTTATATCCTTAAAACTTATTATCTCCCCCACCACCCAAATAGATAAAATTGAATGCAAAAATGTTTGATTTCGACATTAACTTATAGATGTTGATATTCCACTAAACATAACAAAAAAGAATTACCATACAACCTATTTTTATTTTTACTTTAAACAGTGTGTATTCCATCTATGGGCCTCTGTATGCGAATAATAATTATAATGTACAATCCCTAACAACCAGACTAAGAAGGCCTTCCGGATATGAGGAATTGGTTACAAAGTCCGGATATGAGGGATTCTGCATATGAGGGACACTTAAACGAAAAGCTGATCTCTGATGTTTCTTTATACAGTAAAATCCCTGACAACCGGATTAAGAAGGCCTTCCGGATATGAGGATTTGGTTACAAAGTCCAAATATGAATGGTTATATCTAGATTAAAATAAAAACTGAAATCAGGTTTAACATTTATTTTCAATGTTTTATAGTAAATAATATAAGCTAATGGTGAGTGAAATATAACGGAATTGATTTTAAGGAAAAAGAAATAAATTATGCAATGTTAATGAAAATTTATCAAATTAAGTCTGCCACGTATGCAAAACAAATAATGTAACGAGGATTTTTTTAATCGCTGTTGCATGATGATTCTTTCTCTTCTAATGTCATTCTCAACTTTTTCTGTATTTTGTTTTGCATTTTTTTAAACGAAAGACACTTTTTTTTCACTCAGCGTGCGTTATTGCAATTGTCATTGCTGAATGCTGGCTTTCTTTCCATAAAACTGACAACCTTTTCAATAGCTTTTTCAATTTCAGTCCAGGTTTCATCACAATCATGCATCTCGTCGCTATCTTGTTGCAGATGTGTCTCGTTGTCATCCTTTCCTCTTATTCCCATCATCTTTTGAACCAATACAAGCCATTAGGTTCAAATAAGCATAAGCAATTATCCAAAATAAATTTCCTGAAAAACAGAAATTTCTAATCAGTTACATATCACCCAAATAGATCAAATATACACATCATTCTAATGTAATAATAAAGATGCGTCAAGTATCGAAACAAAGTCCCCCATTGGCAGGAAGAATATCAGTCAATTATGTGCCATGCCTGATACACGCTTAGGCGATCATGTATCTTTCGATACATGACTGATGATGCAGTAGGTTGCCATTTCTTTTTGCGGTAGACTAGTCGCCATCCAAGGCTATAGAACTCGGTCTGCTCTGCTATTTACCCATAACAGGGGGGAGAAGTAGAGAATTTATACTTTTCTCAAGGGTCAGTCAGTTATGTATCATTCGTATCGGGTCTGTGCATAATTATACCATTGATTTCGTCCATAGAACACCTATACGCTGGCATCTGTAACGCAAGGACGTAAATTTCCTGAAAAACAGAAATTTCAAATCAGTTACATATCACCCAAATATATCAAATATACACATCAAAATCAGGTCAGGATATGGGGGATTCCGGATATGAGGTACTCCGGATATAAGGTACTCCGGAAATGAGGGATTCTGGATGTAAGGTAATCCGGATGTGAGGGATTTCGGATGTGAGGCACTCCGGATGTGAGGTAATCCGGATGTGAGGGATTCCGGATGTGAGGTAATCCGGATGTGAGGTATTCCGGATATGAGGGATTCCAGATGTGAGGTATTCCGGATATGAAGCACTCCGGATGTGAGGTAATCCGGATGTGAGGTATTCCGGATGTGAGGTAATCCGGATATAAGGGATTCCGGATGCGGATATGACTAGTGTATTATCGCTCTTTCTAGTATTGTTGAAAGTTTTCTTCCTAATCTTTTGTTTAAAGCAGTGTGGGACGTCAACATCTTCATTATAACATTATTTTCTCTTCCCGTTACATATGTGCTATCTATTTTATTTGTTGCTGCTGTTGAAATTCCTCACATGATATGGTTCCTGTTATCAGGTACAGTTCTTTGTGATTCTTTAGTGATTGCCCATGATTTTCGAATAAAGATTGTCCTCGATAAGAGAGGAAAGTTTTATCCACACGAAGTCATGTTAATCCATTGAGCTGAGAAGACATTTGACAGTTTGAATATTTCTAACCGGATTCAACATGATCTGCCTGATATCCACATGAAAGTATCGATCTGGCGAAGCCATTTAAGAACATTATTCGAATATTTTGGTTAAGATTCTTATTTTGCAGCAATGTTGGGCTGAACTACACTTAGCACAGCCAATTAAGGGGCAGTTCTCGTCCCTCTTTAATTTTTTTTATGAATAATCCATACCTATTTTGACGAATTTTCCGGCTTTGTTGAAGGTGCGCAAAGTGGACGTAATGCATGGAGCTGGAAGTTCCACAAGCGAGAAGTGAAAAAAGATTAGACATAACCCGCGGTCAGCCAATTCAATTGTAAATTGATAAGACCTCGTCACCAGTCTAATACTGCGCTTAAATTCAAATTACCGTACAAAATTATTTTCATTCATGAATCCATTTTAGTTGTTGCTACTGTTGAAAATCCCTCAAATATGGTGTTTGTATCGGTACAATTCTTTTGTGATTCTTTGTCAGGTTCGAATAAGGATTGTCCGGATATCCAAGAAGTCAGGTTAACCCATTGAGATGAGAAGGCATTTCATGCGTTTGATATTTCTAACTGGATTTAATCTGCGTGATATCCACATGAAAGATGTGATTAAGAATATTATTCGAATAATTTGTTGATGTTTTTGCAGCACTCGGACGTTGTGAGGTAACTAACGCCAATTATATTTAGCCCCCTTTTAAATTTCTTTAAAATGATCCATACATGAGTTATTTGAAGTCTTTCATATTTAGTATTTCCAGATCGGATTTTTTATGATTGATGGATGTAACGGCTTTCATCCCATCAGATCATTCGTATCCGGTCTGTGCATAACTATATCATTGTGTGACGTCGCCCACCCCGGTCGCAGCGTCGACTATTTCGCGGCGATATCACGTGCCTCCAGGCTCCGATATCCTGGTCACGGACAGCACCAGTTGTGACGTTTTGGAGCCGTTCGCCCTGCTTTGTGACGTTCCTAATTTGTTAGATAAATACCAGCCCTGTCGTTCCCAACTGTCCAACGCCTGCTAGGGTAACTACATCTCCGGTCTGCCTTTGTGATGTAGACAGGACAGTTTTCATATGATAACGATTCCTAAAAAAAAAAAAGGTTTCCCTGTTAGTCATGTTTTATCTGTGGCGACCATACAACTTTAAGACTGATGACTGGGCGCCGGAATCGTTTTTTCTTCCCGTCATCTTAACTTTTGTTTGGACGATTTTTCTTCAGCTTGAGTTGGGCGAGGACTTGGGTTGGACGAATTTCTTTCTTAGGCGGTTTAACATTCCCTAGGCGCAACTGCAACCTTAACCTTCTTCGTCTCTTGCGGCTTTCTTGGATTTCTTCCGTCCGCTTATCGGTAACCCCGGTGCTCCCTCCTGTCCGGCCTTTTTCGTCGTTGGGGTCCTGCTTTTTATTGACGCGGCAAAAACTGGGTGGGTCTGTCGGCGAAAATTCTAAAGACCTCATTTCTGATTTTTTCATTATCGCTCTTACTTTCCTCCCTGATGCCTCTGGGGGAGGCGCAGCACCTTTCCCTCGTATTGACCGCTCTACCAATGGGTCCTGGTCAGGCATCTTTCTCCCTCCCTCACATCACGTGACCGCTCTCGGTCAATGAGACTCTGGTCGGGTGTCTCTCCTCCTCCCTCATGTATCATGTGACTGTCGTCGATAATGAGACTCTGGTCAGTATCTTCCTCCTTCCTTCATGACGTCTCTGAATCGTGGACAATCCGTGGCTTTGTTCTGGGGAAGAAATACCATAAAAAAACAAAATTTAAATTGTCCCTTTTCGTACGAAATGACGATCCTTTCTTCCACGTTTGGCATCCTGTCAAAAGTAGCCTTCCGCTAATTGATGCGACCTAAAGAAAATTTTTCCGCAGTAAAACAAATATTCCACCCTTTTCTTTCGCTCGTGTGCTATTCATCTTGGGTCCTAGGTTCGTGTAAATTTTCGTATTTCCCCATCTTTACCTATTTGAATGACACCCCTTTCGTTCGTTACCCATTAATATTTTTTTTCATTGTTGTAGCACACAGAATGTCAGGCTTGACCGACATATGCATCAATGTGCCAGTGTGTGGGTGTTTCGCTTACGACCTGGTTTGTATCATGTCCTGTTTTTCCCTTTTTTTCTTTTTATTATTTCTAAACTTATTTTTTCAACCAATTATAACTTTCCATTTTTCGTAAATTTCGGTCAGGTACTTTGGTCTAGATATCTTTCGAGTTTTCGCTTAGCGTAAGCGTTCTTATACCCATTTTCTCTTTTTCTTTTTTTATTTTTTTCCCCTCCCTCCTTTCCTTCTTCGATCGCCCTAAATACAATTAGAGAATTATTCTCAAAACTCAATTGCCTTTAAATAACTATCAACTGGTTAACAAAACCGAATAAAAAATAAATCATATATTTATGTATCTCTTTTTCAGTTTCCAATGCATGGTGCCATTGGTTAGGTCTATGGCCTAAGCGGGTTTAGTAATGCAAGCGATTTACATGTAGATTCTTTTTTAGTAAACATATTGATCTGGTACATAACTTGAACAGGGATTCTCTTTAGAGGATTCAACCAACGAATATTCGGATATGAGACCTCCATTTTTGAAAATTCCATCGGTTCAAATTTCAGTTTATTCACTCTGCCAGGTTAATAAGGATTATCCTAGATTCTCCGATGTGATGGAACTGGATGCTTTTTGCGGATGATCGTAGGGGATTCCGGATAGAGGGATTCGACATCCAATTCGGATGAGGTATTCTGATATGAAGGATTTCGATGTGAGGTGTCCCTCATATGAGGCTGATGTGAGGTAAGTCTGCAGGTATTCGATGTGAGTGATTCCGGATGTGAGGGATTCCGGATATGAACGATTCTAATGTATTATCGCATTGTAGTATTGATGAAAGTTTTCTTCCTAATCTTTTGTTTAAAGCAGTGTGGGACGTCAACATCTTCATTATAACATTATTTTCTCTTCCCGTTACATATGTGCTATCTATTTTATTTGTTGCTGCTGTTGAAATTCCTCACATGATATGGTTTCTATTATCTAGTACATTTATCAGGTACATTTTTTTTACTATTCTTAAGTGATTGTCGTCGATAAGAGAGGAAACCTTTATCCACACGAAGCCATGTTAATCCATTGAGCTGAGAAGGCATTTGACAGTTTGGATGTTTCTAACCGGATTTAGCATGATATGCATGATATCCACATGAAAGTAACAATCTGGCGAAGCCATTTAAGAACATTATTCGAATATTAAGTTATGGTTTGGATTTTGTAGCAATTTGCAATGTCGGGCTAGACTACATGTAGCACAGCCTATTATAGGGACAGTTTCCTTATGTCCTCTTTTAAATTTCCTAGTCATGTATCTTTCGATACATGACTGATGATGCAGATTTTTTCCAGCAGTAGGTTGCCATTTCTTTTTGCGGTTGACATCCAAGGCTATAGAACCCGGTCTCTCCTGCTATTTAGCCATAACTGGGGAGAGAAGAAGAGGATTCATACCTTTCCCAAGGGTCAGTCAGTCATATATATGTTACACGCTTATATATGATCATATATCTTTCGATACATGACTGACGAGGCAAATTTTTATTCCGCAGTAGGTTGCTATTTCTTTCTGCGGTAAACCAGTTGCCATCCAAGGCTATAAAACCCGGTCTGTCCTGTTATTTACCCATCGCTGGGAGGAGAAGAGGAGGATTCATACCATTCACAAGTGTCAGTCAGTCAGTTATGTGCCATGCGTGATACACGTTTAGGCGATCATGTATCTTTCGATACATGACTGAACAGGTGGTTTTCTTTTCCTGCAGTAGGTTGCCATTTCTTTCTGCAGTGGACTAGTTGCCGTCAAAGGCTATAGAACTCGGTCTGTCCGGCTATTTACCCATAGATGGGGGAGAAGAAGAGGATTCATATTTTTCCCAATGGTATTAGCATGTAAGTGAATGTAATGGATTTGGCTGGAATTCGAACTCGGCTCTCCGATTCATCAATCCACAAATTTACTCGTAAATCATTGTGCCATCAAATAAGACTTTCACTTACTTCAAAGGGAAATATTACTGAACAGTTTACCTATATTATGATGTAATATGTTATACGGTGCTGTAGTTTTCGTTAGTAAGTTATGTGCCATGCGTGATACAAGCTTAGGCGATCATGTATCTTTCGATACATGACTGACAAGGCAGATTTTTCCCGCAGTAGGTTGCCATTTCTTTCTGCGGTAGACAAGTTGACATTCAAGGCCATAGAACCCGGTCTGTCCTGCTATTTACCCATAGCTGGGGGGAGAAGCAGATGATTCATACCTTTCCCAAGGATATTAGCACGTAAGAAGGCAATTTCCAAATAATTAATCGATTTCTTTTAAACCCCACTTCAAACGTTAATATAGAAGATGCTCATCTTTGAAATAGACACCCCTTTTTAATTGTTAATTTAAACAGCGTGTATTACGTCTCATGCTTTGCGTATTCGAGAAATCTTTGTGAAGAAAAATGTGCTTCCCTGTAGCATTGAACCTGCGTCTTATATATAGGAAAATAAACAGCAAAACATTTCATTAAACAAAATAGTGTAATATAACAAAATAAACAGGAAAAAAATTTAATTTAACAATATTTTTATTCAGTCTTTTTTTTTTTTGTTTCTTTTTCTTTTTTTTTTTTCTTTTTTTTCACCACCTCACTACCCTTGGAGTCATCATATATTTTTTTTCCTGAATTCACCGAGGGATATCAGTGACATTTTGTTACTTTTTTTTTTTAAATCCCTCCCACCCTCAAATAATAATAATAATAATAATAATAATAAACAAAAAACTGAAAACAAAACAGAAACCAATGTGTAGCGTTGCAAAATTGTCGAATCTAAGTATGTAGAGTTCTTCTATTAAATTCTATGTTCGTCTTCGTAGAAGGTTACGGTATCTCATGGAATACACAGGTCACAATCAAGAAGCTACCATCATATCAAACACACACATACATACACACATTATATATATATATATATATATATCGTAAAGTATGAAGCTGAGCATTGTCTGGCACAAGGCCACGATAATGGAGTGCGTCCACTAAGAGAACTCAGGACGCTTGCAAACTGGTCTGCGAGAAGAGCTAACCATCGCGCAACGTTAAAGGCCCCACACGCACACTCTCAAACACATACATACACACACAAACATACATATATATATACATTCATATATATATATATATATATATATATATATATATATATATATATATATATATATATATATATATATATATATATATATATATGTTTGTGTGTGTGTAATATATTTTCAGATAGTGTGTAGAGGAAAAAATGAATAAAAGAGACAGAGGAAAAACAATTATCAGTGGCTATCAATAGTTTTTTTTCTGTTTCTTTTTTCATATATATATATATATATATATATATATGTGTATGTGTGTATATATATATATATATATATATATATATATATTGGGATTTATACATACATAGATGGAAATTTGGAAAATGTTATCAACTCGGAAGATGGAATCGGCGATCCAAGTTCTAATTCTAGTTGATACTTGGGTTTTTTTTAACCCCCCTCCCAATCCCAAGCAATAATGCTCCTGAGAAAGGCATGAACCCACCTCTCCTTTGACTCTCTTCTAACGCGATCCAGATATGCTGAGCAAAAGGTGTTTACTGCGACAATTAACGCGTAACCCAGTAACTAGTGCCCCATAATATAAGAGAGGAGCTGGGCGCAAACCAAGTAACAAGCGAATATGCGATAACATTGCACATACCGATACATATGCACAGATACATGCATACATGGACACCTCTCTCTCTCTCTCTCTCTCTCCCTCTATATATATATATATATATATATATATATATATATATATATATATATATATATATATATATTAGCAATAAAGCCACTAAAACGCAAGGGGGTTATTGATTGTTAGAGAATAGTATTTAGGGGAGAGAGGACAGTAAAAGAATTAGGAACATTAATGTTGAATGGACGTGATTCACAAGGCTTCTAAATAACTCATTACAATTTATATATATATATATATATATATATATATATATATAATTCTAAGAAATTGATGGATTTTCTAATCGACATTTTTTCTTATTATTTCAAACATTATTTTTGGGATAACCATGTTTGAATACACGCCCTGTTTTTTTTTTTTTTTTTTTTTGTTTTTTGTTTTTTAAACACAGTGAATTACATCTACCGGCCTGCGCATTTGAGGTACTTAGTAAACAAAATGTGCTCCTAGGGTTCGAACCTGCGTGCTGATTTGCGGCCGAAACCACGATCTGAATCGTCGTATCTGAGCGAACTACAATATTAATAAATAAATAAAATAGACCAGGGCGTCTACTCAAACACGGGTATCCACAAAATAAGCTTTGATGTTTTAAGAAACATATGCAATTTATATTTAGGCAGTAAATTTGAAATTAAACAAATTGTAGTAAATTCAATTTTAAGTCTGTTTAATATTTTAGAACAGTTTTTCTAATTTTTGAATATGCACTTTCATATTCAAATCGAAATATTTTTATAAACTATCCAAAGATCATGTTACCATTTTCTCTGTTCTTTCTTCGTCATTATCAAGAAGTAATCTTGTCAGTACTTTTTTCGCTTCATTGCAAAATTCTAAGACTCATAGCAATATTAAATTTTTCATAATATATATATATATAGAGAGAGATAAATAGTACAGGAAGTTTGGCAAGTTTATCCGGTTTTGATCCGAAAGTGCAAAGATTTATTCGAAAAATAGCAAGATTCTAAAAGACCTTATCGGTTGCATTTAATAGAACATTTGCTTTTTTTTTTTTTTTTTACCTGAATTTATAATTTACAAATTAAACTAAGAACAATTGACTTTTAAAAGATGATAAATTTTCCCGGAATGTGACGTCACTATGGTTTTCTTTTTTTCCCGTCCAAATCCTTTTGAATTTGCTTTGCTCAGACTACGTTATTTATAAACACTGAATAAAATGTTCAGTAATTTTGAATATATTAAGTTATCCATCCTCTAAAAAAATAATATATATATATATATATATATATATATATATATATATATATATATATATAAGTTAATGTTAAAATTGCCACAAAACATTGTTGTTTTATATAAGATGGAATGATCTATTATGACATGGCATAAATTTGTATTTAGAATTATTGAGCTATATATATATATATATATATATATATATATATATATATATATATATATATATATA
>CAHIKZ030001902.1:2242500-2262500 GCA_903632075.3 Acanthosepion pharaonis | reverse complement strand
AAAAATCCATAGTCCCAGTAATAAATTTATTTCGATGAATATATATATTCATCTCATCAGACCGACTACATTTTATAAAATGTAATCCGTCTGATGAAATGTATATGCTTGTATTCATCGAAATAAATTTATTACTATTTACTGACTATTTTTAAAGTTTTTTTTTCAAAATTATTCTTATAATTTGCTCTATATCATACATTGAGCTCTCATATGTACTGAAAAGTCCTCTTGGAATAATCTCTAAATTATAATTTATGTTTTACATATATATATATATATATATATATATATATATATATATATATATATATATATATATATATATATATATATATATATTGATGGATGTTTCATTAAATAATATAGACATGTTTTGTCGATTTATTTTAAGTAAGTTCCTTTCATATTGCCTGATAAGCTTGATAACATTATCATTGAAGGACGAAAGGAAATCATACTTAATACTTCTCGTTTTCATTCTCGCGTTGTCCTGTGTGACGTCACGAGCTGCGACGCGATTTCCGCTTCCGCGTCTCATATACACGTATTAGTCGTTGCTTTGAAAATTTTCATGCAACAAAAACAGACTATCATTATTGTTCCGTGTATTGGTTGATATATTGAAAAGTCATTGCCATCGTTGATAATGGCTTATGGAAGCCGAATGCGTAGATTGGATTTAAACATGTATCAATATGATGATTTTCTTTCGTCCTTTAATGATAATGTCATTAAACTTATCAGACAATATGAAGGAACTTAATTAAAATAAATAGACAGAACTTGTATATATTATTTAATGAAACATGCATCAATGAAAAATTGCTGCCTAAATATACACAATATATATATATATATATATATATGTGTGTGTGTGTGTGTGTGTAGCCATTCTCATAAACCTACCTCGACATTTTCACTTCTCTTTCGAACTTTTTTTTACGCTAGTGCCTAAGTACGTCGTAGAAATCGTTCTGAGATATATCTATCTCTTTGACGTCAAACAGTGTTAAATGTTTCGAACCTTGTGACATTTCCTTTTGTTATTTGATTTTTAAACACCTTTTTATGGTTCAACCTTTAAGCACGATAATTTGACAACTTTTATTTTATTTTTTTCTTAGAGGCTTTCTCATTTTCTCATTGAGAAATTCTTGAAAATCTCTACTAAGAATAAAATTTCCATTTTTCGGTATCATATCCTTTAGAACTGTAAGGAGAGGTGGGTTTGAATAGAAGTATGAGCACTTTACTGTTAAATGTTTCGTCGAAGAAGAAAAGAAAATGTAGCTGTCTCTGAACGAGCATCGTTTTTTTTTCCTGCTCTGATTTTTAAGATTGTTCGTTATCTCTTCCTCTTTATTTAAATATCTGTTTTCCCCGATTTATTTAAGAGCATTGACAATAAAAAATAATAGACGAGGTTATCCCTCAACTGTCATTAAAAAAAAAAAAGAAGCTTCATTCGTACAATAAACATAACATCGATTTCAAACTTAACAATAAAAATGACAAATCTGACATGAGGTCTTTTCAAACCATAGCTCGTTCAGTTTATTCGTTTTTCACTCTCAGCCACGCTGACACGGTGGTTAAATCCATTGCATTCTTTGGTTAGCATGTATAAGAATTTTTTTTTTTTATTATTTTTCTTTTTTTCTCTCAGTTAATTTTAATTTATAACGTGACCAAACAATTTCAGGAAGGAGGCTATTTACCTACAAATACTGCAAAAACATTCGGAGGAAATGCATATTATAATATGAAATCAAGTAAAAAAATTGACATTTTTCTCCCACGTCTCAAAAGACGTATATTTAATGATCTTTTTTTTTTTTTTTTTTTTTTTGTCTTTCATATTTTTTTGCGCTTATTGAGATATATTTCAAAAAAAAAAGGTAAAGAAAAGAATTTTTTTCATGGCATTATTCTCACCTCATCTTTTCATTAGCTGCCCCAAAGGCGGCTTACATAAAAACTACATATATATATATATATATATATATATATATATATATACACGAAGAAAAACAATACACTGTTTTTTTTTTGTTTTTGTTAATAACATAGCGAAGGCTACGGACATTGCAAGCCGCTTCGAAACGTTACCAGTCTTGCTTGAAGACGTGGTAAGTTATTGTGATGCATTCGTTTTTAAATAAATATTGACTGTTGTAAAAAAAAAAGAAAATTATACACACATTCACATTAATATCAGCATGACAATTACCCAAAAGTAATATTACTTTAAACGTAACGATAGCTGTTGTCTTTATATGGTTTCTTTTGAAGCAATTTTCAAGCTTTCTTTGCTGCATATTTTAAAACAACAAATGCTGAGAATTTTTTTTTTTGGTTTTATACAATCCAGTATCTTTTTTTTTTCACAAATATATTTTCAAAGTTCTTTTGTAATAATTATCGTAGACCATTTTTAAATGTATTTTTGTTTAATTTTATTTTTTTATTTCATGCAAATTCTCTATACATATTTTTTAAATACAGTCAAATCAGATTACATATTACTGATATATGTTTTTAACTTCCTTTTTTGGAGAGTTCGTCTTTTTTTTTATTTTTTTTCTCTTTTTATTTCCAGAAATGTTCTCTTATTAGTTAAGTTTTCTTTCTTTTTTTTAAATCGTGACCTTTTATATTTTCAGTCCATTCCAATTAAAGGTGGCTGTTTCTTTAAGCATAAAAATTCTTTGAGAGTATTTTGTCTTTTTCTTTTTAATATTTGCAGAAAAATATGGCCGTCGATTTTTCTTGGTCTTTCCACCATGTTTTATTTTATCTCTTCAACTTCCCCTCATGTATTTTAAAATAAAGCCTTTGGACACTTACTTCCCCTTGCCTTCAATTTTAAGCTTTTTTTTTCTTTTCATTTTCTTGTCTCTTTTTTTCTCTACTTTTTTTTTTTTTTTTTAGATTTTTAACTTTTCATAACTTGCTGTATCTTTCTTTCTTTCTCTCTCAAAGATATTTTCTTTCTTTCTTTTTAAGTATATTTTTGTTATCTATTTCTTTCTCGTATATAATTCTCTTTCTTTTGCTCTTTCTCTTTTCCTTTCGTCTTTCTATTACCAATTCATATTTTTGTGTCACTCTTGTATGAAGAACAACTAAAAAATAATATCAATATGCAAAATAACAAGAAATAAAATAATACCAGCTTAAAATTAATTATCTTATATAATTCACGTCTTCTAGATTATTAAATTATTTGATTAGTATTATATGAGTATTATATTAGAATTAAACAAAATATTAGCTTTGTAATTAGTGACCATGAGTTTATAAATTATGAGATTTTATAGTATTTGTACTGATAGATCATCAGTTACCTCCCCTTAAGATCTAAGCAGTATATAAAGCACCCTGTTACATCCGTCAGATGACGAGTACTCACAGTAAAGTGCAATAAAGCTTTGGTATAAGTTTATTCACTTGTTCTGTTTTTACTACAGTATTTTTCTTTAGTTTATGTGTTTTAGCTCCGTCTGCTTTCTGTATTTTTTTCTTTACAGTTGAAAATTTTTTTGAGATTTAGATAGTAGATTTGAAAATAATTCTACTTTGGGTTTATTCTCTCTCTCTCTCTCTCTCTCTCTCTCTCTGTCTCTCTCTATATATATATATATCTTTCTACCTATATATACATACATACATACATACATATATATATATATATATATATATATATATATATATATATATATATATATATATATAAAAGTGAACCTTAGTCAGTCTGTTTCATGCTGGACGCAATCGCATGTCTAGCATGAAACAGACTGTCGCCTCTAAGTGTTGACTTCAATGTTCACTTTTATATTTACACACGCTCTATCTCTGATATTGAGCACTTTATCTCATAAATATATCTTAAGACTATATATCTTCACATATATATATATATATATATATATATATATACAAATGTAATGAGAACGAGAATAATAATCCATATGTTCACAGCATTAATTCAAGTGAGGGCTTAATACCAAGTGTAGAGAAATAATTATTTTATATAATTTTTACATATAGACAAAATCAATTTACTCACTTTTTCTCAAAATTTATACATTTACTCAAAATTGTTTTTGTCTACATGTAAAAATTATAATCTATCTATCTATCTATCTATCTATCTATCTATTTTATATATATATATATATATATATCTATATATATATATATATATACAGTAATGTTATGGCGGGAATTTTGATGCTCTTTGCTTTCTCGCGTTTTTGAGTTTCGATATGGTCTTTTTCTTTTGTACTCATCAGGCGGGCCTTAGGCAAATATTCTACTGTACCATATATTATACTAACGTTTATAATACACTTCCATTTCCTGGTAACTTTTTTTCTTATAATTTCTTTTCTTAAAACTTAAAAACATTCCTTTTTTTCGAGCTTTGTTTTCTTGCTAAGAATATTGGTAAAACAAGATGAAAATTTAACTTCGAAATACATTTTTGTCTTGTTATCGATGACGATATGTGTAATTATTTTATGTGCTGAGAAAATTATTTTCTAGATCTTAACATTTCTTTTATTAGATCATGGCCTTATTTCGAAAGATTTTAAACATTGCTATCGAAATTAAAACTACCCTTCCCCCACAAAAAATAAAGCTTTGCTATTTTATTTTTTGTTAGAACAAAAATGTCAGTTTTGTTAGCGAGCTGATATTTCTATTGATAGAATTTTGGTATTGATGTCGTTATTTGTATATATATATATATATATATATATATATATATATATATATATATATATATATATATATAAAATATATATATAAAATGCCACTTAAGATTAGCGCATAAGCTTTCATAACTGAATCAATAAGCTGGCAGATCCTCATACGTCGAAACCGACAGGAGAATCCATTATTATATACAAATATCAACTATTCTAATCTTCCATAGATATTCTATGAGTTCTCGACAAATGACAATTATTCTAACCTTCCATGGATATTCTATTATTTTTGGACAAATGTCAATTATTATAATCTACCATAGATCTTCTATTAGTTCGAGACAAATATCATCTATTCTAAACTTCCATGGATATTCTATTAGTTCGGATTCAACCATTTTCTTTTGATTTTTGGCGCCATTGAATATTAAGCAAATATTAATCTACACCCAGGCCTTTTCCCTATTTCACCTTTCTTAACAGAATTACTACTCTCCCAAACAAACGTACACAACAATATCGTGAAATCAAATGTTTGAATCCTTCAACACAGTAATAATAACAATATCTCCACACGTGAGACTAATTGACGTAATTTTCAGTTAACAGTATGAAAATAGCGTTCTCTAAATTCTTCCAGTTGCTAAGGACATTTTGTTTTTGTTATTATTAGTTACTTTTGTTTAAATAAATTCATTTCGTTTTTGCCTTGAGAAAGTCCACGTTGGACGAAACGCGTTGGCAAATAATTACAGTTTTCCTATTGTCATTTATATATATATATATATGTATGTATGTATATATATATATATATATATATATATATATATATATATATATATATATATATATATATATATATATATATTATTGTGTGTGTGTATATATAAGATGAGGTAATGTAATTATTTACGCAATTTACATTATTCGAACTGTTGGCCTCATCTTTATTGTCATATTCACGATGTTTCGGCCGCTGTACGCCCTGGTCTTCTTCAGGTGGAATTTCGAACCAAACCCTTTATTTCGTACACCGAGGTAGATTGTCATCGTTCCACGTGCCATACTATTTTCTGATAACTGTAAACTGAAATAACTAGAAAAAGGCATGGCACGTTGAACTAGAACGATCTACCCCGGTGGACGAAGTGAAACAGAAAATTTGACAAATTCAAACATATATCATCTGAAATGGGCAGGAGGTATAAATTCCGAAATGACAATAAAGATAAAGATAGTTCGAACAATGTAAATAGTATATATATATATATATATATATATATATATATATATATTTTATATATATATATATATATATATATATAGGCTTTTTATATATATATATATATATATATATATATATATATATATATGGGTGTGTTTTATTCATATATGTATGAGGCGTTTGTTGTTCCTTTAGAGACAGGGCGAAATATTCCAACTTGACGCCGATCCTGTCGCCATTCATACTACGTATTCATTTTAAAATTAAATGAATGCTTTTTCTGTTTCTGTTTTGGGTTGTCCTATTGTAGATGGGTGAATTCGTTATTCCTGATATTCTGCCTTTTCTGCGCTCTGCTGGTCAGTTCGCTTTGCTGTTATAGTCTTTTGTTCTTTTTTCGATGGATATGTTGTGCTTTTCCTGCCTATGTGACATCGCTCATTCAGCGTAGATTTTTCGTTTCAATTTTATTTGCAACTCTGGACATTTTCATTTCAGTTTGGCGTTAGCACCGTTGGCGTTAGCACCATTGTCGTTATGCCTTTGTCATTTAAGTTCGTATTTATCTGTCTCTTTTAGAAGATAAGAGTATAAGAAGATAATAGTAATGTTGCTTTTTCATATACTTTTTATCTGTTTGAGGATGTACTTTCATTTTAATTGTATGTATCGTCTTGCCCCGATTTTCATGTTAGCTTTCTTTTGTTTTTTTTGTTTTTTTTTGTTCTTTTTTGGTATAGTCATTTTGACTTTGGTATGTTTTTGTTCTTTTTAACAGCATGGCCATTTTTATTTCAGAAGCGGCTTGCTTTTTCTGATATTATGATGTTCAAACTACTGAAATTTTTATTTGGATGGTATTATTTCGCTTTTTCTAATGGTATAATCCATTATGTTCATTTTAAAATGGTAATCCGACAGTTCTTTTAATAGAAAAATATTTTTCCAACATTCTGTCACTGTTGATATTAGAGTTTCTGTCAAATCAGTAGGAACAGAAACAATATTTTTAAATATAATTTATAATCACGTACGTTTTTTTCAGTATTAATTAGTTGCATTTTTTCTTGCAGTTTTCAACTGTCTTAGAGTTTTGAGGTATTGTCTTTTAGAACTGGTCTTCATATCTTCCACAATGCTGACTTGTTGCTGGTCAAATTTCCATTAAGACGATCCATTGAATCAATACTTCACAACGTATGTTGCATCTAATATTTTCCTTCGATAATAGATTTATCAAGTAAATTATTGGTTTATTTGTCTGCTCGAACTTAGACCGTCCATCGAGAACTTTATCGTATAAGGACCAGAATGCAACCAGGTTACGTGTTGGTTCTACGATAAATAGGAATTGAAGATGGAGTAGATATTTAAATTATTGACAACAGAAGACATTGTTAGTTCTTGGTAAATCTTTTCAGAAGCGTTCTTATGAAAAAAAAAAAAACGTTTTGTTGTGAGATTGACGTCAGTCTTTTTTTTTTTTTTCGGGATTAGGTTGGTTTTCATTAGTATCACATTGCCATTCCTGGTATTTTTCTGTTTGTTTTTTGGTAATGGTATGACTATTTAACCTTTTAGATTTACTATGTTTTTTTTTTTCTTATAAAAACTTACAAATAGCTTTCATCCCACATCTGACATTTTTTTATTATTTCTTCAGCAAAGATAAAGATCGCTTATTTTTAATGTCACCATTGTGGAAATGGGAAGAGAGAGGGGTGATGCTGATTTATCGTTAATCGTACTGCTTTCATGGCTTATGTAGCGGAGCTTTAAAAATGCGGATAAATATGAGATCTATATCTGATTAAGAATTGTGTTTTTATTCTGGTAAAAAACAACAACTTTTAAACTAAACGTTATTATTATACGATCACATATTGCTACAACTGAGATTATTGATTTCAATAAAGAATATTTGTTATGGACCCTATCAAGGGATCTACAGAGAAGGAATAGGAGAAATCAGGAAAAAAGGAAGCAACGTTAAGAATGACCTACTCAAAAGTTCGTAAAAGGGTGTGGTCTTTTTTTTTTCTTTTAAGATCGAGAAGTTAGGGGTATACATAAACAAAAAAACTAAAAAGGAAAGTGAAAGATTGATGCATACGCCAGGGTCGGGGATCAATATTATTACCTGACTCTGGGGAAAGAAGTTGGAAAAAAAAGGAGAGCTAAGCGTGTGGATAAGCAATTCTCCCCACCCCGGTAAACCTTATTATACAACCCACATTAACAACAGCAGGTGCATTTGCAGAACTATTCTGAATTTTGTTTCCTGCTTAGAATTGGGTTTCCGGTTCCTTCTAATGTCTTTTCATCGTCTTTCATTCCCCAGTAACCACTTAAAATCTTAGTGACGTTATGGCTATGTTGCAGTGAAATGATATATATATATATATATATATATATATATATATATATATATATATATATATATATAGAAAGAAAGAACATAAGATATATAATCCGGTGTTCTTATAGATATTTTATTTTAACAAAATAGTGCTCAATGTAATTTGAAATATGGTTAGAACTGTGTAAGCGAAAAAAACATATTTTAAATCAATTAATTATATATATATATATATATATATATATATATATATATATATATATATATATATATGCATGTATGTGTGTGTATAGATATATATGTATAGGTATGCATATATATATGTATATATATATATATATAAAAATATTACAGTATCATGTGTTTTTATATATATATATATATATATATATATATATGTGTGTGTGTTTGTGTTTATAGATATATATGTATATATAAGTATGCACCTATATATGTATATATATATATAAATATATATGTATATTTACACATATATATGTACATATATGTGTATATATATATTTATATATGTATAAATATGTATATATATATATATATATATATATATATATATATATATATATATATGTATAGAAGTATGTGTGTATATATATATATATATATATATATATATATATATGTATATGTCTGTATGTATGTTAGAGGATCCGATTTCCTCGTTGTTAGCTGTGATATGTTTGTTAATCTTAGGACGTTAGTTTGTTAATCATAGGAGAAGATAAAACAATTTTCGATATTAAATAACCCAGCAAGGGTTGATATACCGTAAATATACCAACGCGATCCATAAATTAATCTAATCTACGACGAAACCCTGTGTTAAGTTTGGCCAGTTCGAATTCGAATTGCATCAGTAAATACCTTTGAAACACACCTTAAAATTACTAAATGATTTACATATTTTCTTCATCGAGCCTCGTTTATCCTCTAATATTAGTTATTGCAATTCGTCTTACATTCGAGGCAGGTGCCATATTTAATCTGTCCCCAGGAAAAGTAACAATACTAATACAAAATTTGAATATGTAACATATTACAGATATATACTAGCTGGACCTATCAAAATTCTCTCAACGTTTTGATTGTATCTACGCTTTCTCTCCCTTACCATGTCCAATCTTCTTTGCATTGCGTTCATGTTTTTGTTTTGTGTCATATTATTCCAGAATCTATGATTCGGATATGTTTTTTGCTGCATTAAACACTCTTAAGGTGGATAATTAATTCAGATATTAAAATGCATATCCTATTTCATTAACCTTGCTAACAGGATGAAGTGGGTGGATTACTGACTCCGAAGCTCCGCTGAATGCCATATCAGTGAAGAAAGCATGGTGTAAGGATTATCTTTTCTAGCCAAATTAATTATATTTTTAAACTATATTTGTCTGCTTTGAATTTCTTAAGCCAACCAAAGCAATGAACTACCGCAAACTGCAATTAAAACTAAAGTACATCGCCCTTTGTGCAATGACAAGATTTTAAATAGGGTGCAGTTTTAGCCCTTAGTCGCACCATGAGTTGACCTGAAGTATAGAACGCCACGTTTCGGTGCCTAACATTAGTTTTATTCAGATTTTGTGCAAATACAAATATATTTAATTGGATTAAGAAATATACAAATTGTTCATTGCATCATCTATTTTAACGTTTTTAAAAAATTACTTTTTCTGCATAAAGTATTTTAATATATTATAAATTTGAGGCATTTGAAATCTGTATCTGCCTTATACTCTTTCACTGAAAACTCTGCTTAAACTCTGTCTCTTTGTCTGTTGCCTTTCACACACACACACACACACACACACACACACATATATATATATATATATATATATATATATATATATATATATATATATATATATAGGTTTATTTTGGGACTGGAATTGTGTAGCGATTTCGACATGTTTTCGGTGTAATAATATTAATCTACTTTTGTATTAAATGTTAAGAACATTGGAATTTGTACTCTATTCATTCTCATCTTTTACCTATATATATATATATATATATATATATATATATATATATATATATATATATATATATATAGTAAAATTTTTTCAGATATATATTGTCATATATAAAATGTGTAAAAAGAACAATATAAAAGGAAAACTTATATTAGACAACGTGTTTTTTCTTTTGATGGATTTTCTCAAGGCAAATAATTTGTTTTGCAGCAAGTATTTATAAACAAAAGTAAAATATCGGTAATTTTTAAAAAAATGACATATCAGAAACCTCATAAATATACATATAACTGAAAAGTTGAGATGAATTATGGAGGACATTAAGTGACATAATTTAATATCTAATAAACAAAAGTGAGTAAATGATTTAGTTGTTTTCTTTTATAATGTAATTATTCCTTAGAATATTTTTAGTTTTTGATTAGAATGATCTTATTAATTTATATTCTCATCACAGTAACAGAATAAATTGTGGAATGATTTTAGGATTCTATGAACATGCAGTCCCCAATATAGTAAACACTTTCAAAAACCTCCAATATCCTCCTAACTTTTTGCATATTTATAACAGGAAATGCTTGATATCGTAGCTATAACATTTATATGTAGTTAGACTATTGACATAGGAAACAAAATTGCACGATGGCAGCCAGGTCCAAATCTCAATTTGATTTTCATGCTCAGAAAATCCGATTGAGATATGAAACTGACAATCACAATGCAGTCTCGAACCTTCTGTCCTCACTTTCTGTCTTTCTCTCTCTCTCTCCCCGCGCAGACGGGCGCATGTGTCCACGCACACACTCTTGACTCGGGATGCCGAAATTAACTTCAATCAGCTAAGTGACAAACCTTTTACTTATATTAATTCTCTTTCTGTCTGTCTGTCTGTCTGTCTGTCTCTCTCTCTCTCTCTCTCTATATATACATATATATATATATATATATATATATATAATCTGGTTTTATTTTCATTTTACTCAAGCTTTCGTTTTTCTGCAATATTTTCCTCCATTCCCCCCACTCTCTCTCCCTTTTTACCAATTCCTTCCTGCTTAATATTATCCTGTAGGTCTCTCTCTCAGAAAGCTCAAATGATTTCAGTTCAGAAGGGCCAGGGACCGAGCAGAAATTATACCGGTCCCAGGTAAATTAACGTGATGTTTGCACATACAAAACCAGAAGAATATGATTTTAAACTCTAGTTTTAGAGAGCACATTAGATTTCGGCTTGGAAAGGCCGTTTGTTCGGCACAGATACCACACTTTGATCTTAGGTCGGAGAATAAAATGCCTTTACATACAAAATAAATAGAATAGCAGTATAGATTCCGACAATGTAATCGATTCCAACTCTGAAAGGGAGTGGGGATTTACCCAACAAATCTCAACATGGAACGTAAGTGTTACTTTAGATGAGGAATTTTTTTTTCAGGATAAGAGCATTCCCAAGAGCATTCCCAAGAGCGCAACTTTTAATGCTTTTATTATTATTATTATTATTACTTACATCTTACATTGGGTGGACCTCGCTCCGTATCAAGTGACAGCAAAATTTCTCATATCTCTAATACACGCCACTCTCATATAATTCTGACGTATTCAGTTTCTATTCTTAATCACATTTCTAATCCCCAGAAACACTTTGCAAGTCTAGCTGGGGCTGTTCCCAGGGCACCCCTACTAGGCAGTCCCGTAACTCCCGTATACCCTTGTAGTATTCGAGTAACGTTTTAGCATTTTTAAGTTACAATAATAATAATAATCATAATAATCTTAATAATAATAATATTAATAATCATAATTATAATAATAATAATAATAATCATTATAATAATAATAATCACAATAATAATAATAATAATAAATAATAACCATACTCATAATAATAATAATAATAATAATAATAATCACAATAATGATAATAATAATAATAATAATAATAATAATAATAATAATAACTAGGAAGACACGTGAAAATTTCACGGTTTTCCTACTTTAATATTCCGATAAATCCTAATTCTTAATTTAATCACCGAAGAAGCTCATGGCGAGTTTTACGACAATAAAATATCAGTAGAAATTCCCCTATCGCATGGTTAAATGTTTGAGCTTAACAACTTTAACAAAATCTTGCAATAACAACCATAAATATGAATGCTGGTCATTATTTTAAGAAGTGGAATAAATGAAATGATTTGAAACTTTTTCCATTTCACTGAAGCAGACGATAAACAAATCTATATTCCCTTCTTTCTTTCGTTTTCTTTCATTTTCTTTCTGAAATTAAGTAGCATCTTTAAGATGTCATTTCCGTTATTTCTCTGACTAGACCATTATTTATGCTTTATTGGCAGGGTCTAACGGTCGGGCAAACTATGTAAGGAAATAACTAACTGACGAAAGGAAGGACAAGCAAAATAATAATAGAGGTAATAATAATATCTAGCCGAAAACCTGTCTCGCAACCCTGTATATTAATAAATTTATTTATAAGTAACGGTGTACAAATGAAAAGATTTCAAATAAACATTTGCCATTTCACTGAAACAGATCCTCTGTCTTCCCATCTTTCTTTCTTTTTCTCATTTTCTCAATTAAAATAAGTAGCGTCTCTGATTTGTCAGTTCCGTGTTTTCATGCAGTTAAAACGAAATAGTCTATTAACTATCAAGGTATTGGCCGGGCGTAATGGTCGTGCGAACTAAGTAAGTAACTAACTGACTAACGAAGGTAGGGACAAACATAATTTTGATAAGGCCAAATATAAAGACATAATCTGATCAAAGCAAACAAAGAACACACTTCGGAAACCATGGCAGACAATAAGCTATTGGCTTGGTTACGCAGAGGATACCTAAAAACAAAAAAAAAAACGAGATCGATTATCATTGCGTCTCGAAGCAAATGCAAGATCAGTTACGACAAAATAAAAATACACAAAGGCGAGAAAAATGACAAATGCGAGTGTTGCGAGGTGAGAATCATAAATATTTAAACATCATATGAATAAAACCTCCTACAGAAGGTAGCGAAGGAGAGCGGGAAGAAGCGATTAAAAGACAGAACGTGTGGTCATCAGTAAAAAGATGAGCACGAAATGCGATTTACAAGTCGGGGACACTAAAATGAAGCAGGTGCGGAAATTTAAATATCTGGGAAGGGTTTTGACAGGGAACGGCAAGTTTGACACTGAGAATCAAAGACACACTGGTATAGACAAAGACACATTCCAAAAGCTAGGCAGAGCATTACAAGACAGGAGGATTTCTTTGGTAACAAAGAAAAGAATAATGAGCTGCTACGGCAGCGAATGTTGGACGTTCTCCTCAAAGATCAATAAGAGACTCGAGAGGGCGGAGATGTTCTACAGAATGATGCTAAGGCCGTCATGGACCAAGCATATGAACAAACAATGAGGTTTTGGAGAGGATGCAAACAAGGAGGAAGCTTATGCTTAACATCAGGAAGAGGCAACGGAAATTTCTGGAATACGTAATGAGAAAGAAGGGCTTGGAGAATCTGATACCCAGGGGTCGAATAGAGGGAAAGATGGACGAGGCAAAGCAAGGCGTGACATACCAAGCGAGCTTAAGCAAGTGGATGTCAAAACATGGCCTGGGGGAAGTAGCAGAGAGACGAAACGTATTGGGAGTTACAAGGAACAGGGGGAATGTAGAGAGTCATGATCGTCTACGTCCTGAAGGGACACGGCACATAAAAAGAAAAGAAGAATGCAGACATGATAGGGTAGGGACTGGGAATTGTTCAAATCCCTTCGTTTCAGAAAAGACATTTCAGGAAATGGTAAGAAAAGACACTAATATGTAGACACACAAACACACACACATATATATATATACATATGTATACATATACACGCACACAAACACACACACATATATATATATATATATAGTGAGAGAGAGAGACATGAAGATAAAAATTATTTGTTACTAAAAAGTATAATAACGTTTGAAATAATATATTCTTCCATGCATACAAATATACATGTGTGTGTTTATGTGTGTTTTGACTGTTTATGTGTTTGTGTATATGTGTGCATATATGCCCACATATGAAGATAAGAAATATGTATATGCAGAAATGAGCTTGTGATTTTGTATCTTGTAATTTTATTACATATTATCTATAGAGTTATATATATATATATATATATATATATATATATATATATATATATATATATATATTATATTATAAATTAATTGATTTAAAAAATATGCTTATTTTCGCTACACAGTTCCAACCAATATTTTCAAAAATAGAAGCTAAAAACCCCCAATTTTATTTTTGCAAATAAATAAAAGCATTAGTTTATTTCATCTGTCAAGAAATTTTTTTTAATTTATATATATATATATATATATATATATATTGTATATATATTGCTTTAACGTTAAAGGGTTTTAATATTTATATTTTCGTCCTGTCGAAACGTCTTGGCTTATATAAGTAAATTTATTCTGTCTGAAATTTTAATTATATATATATATATATATATATATATATATATTGCATGCATGTGTCTGTGTAAGTAAAATTCTTTCGCGAATATACTAAGATGTAAAAGAAAAGAAGAAGAAGAAAAAAAAGAGAAGAAGAAGAAGAAAAACAAGAAGAAGAAGAAATGTGAAGACATAAAACATAAAACGAATGAAAAGCAAATAAGGAAGCAAGAGAATATATATTTATATATATATATATATATATATATATATAAGGAAAAGACAATAATAATATATATATATATATATATATATATATATATATATATATATATATATATGCAAATATGTATTTATTTGAGACTGATATCCCAGTATATAAATATATTTATAGATATTCGAATATAATATCAGATATATTAAAACAATAATTGTAAAATGTCAATACGTATAAAAACGGAAGGAAAACTTTCCTTTCCAAGAATAAACGAACAAGGAAAAATATACAAGTAAATAAATTCTAAAAAAAATAAAAGAATAAAAAGAAAATTCGAGAATTCTAAACGTTCTTGTATTAGTAATAAAATTACATGACTAAGCATCCTACATAGTTTACTTTTACTTTCACATTTAGCCTTGAGGACATGTTTGAATGTTCTTAAATGTAAAACAACTTTGAAAAACTAGAAATATTGTTTTAATTGTGTTTCTAAATACATGCTGCAAAATAAATGCCTTACATTTAGCTTGATAAAGTCCATTGGTGGAGAAAAGGCATTGGTGAATAAAAGTCTTCCTTTTGACTTTATTGGTACCTCTATCTATATCTATCTGTCTATGTAAGCATCTATCTATCTATCTATCTATCTATCTATCTATCTATCTATCTATCTATCTATGTCAGTCTGTAAGAACTATAATGAACGTAATATAAGACTATAATGAACATTACTTAACGCCAATGATGATTCTTCTGTTAATTACTATACTATACTATCTATCTATCTATCTATCTATCTATCTATCTATCTATCTATCTATATATATATATATATATATATATATATATATATAAACGACATATATATATATATATATATATATACACGTTCGTACATACATGCATAGAATACACTTATATATATATACACACACACACACACACATATATATATATGTAATATATATATATATATATATATATATATACAAACACGTATATATATATATATACATACATGCTTATATATATATATATATATATATATATATATATATATAGGTAGGAACATACACACATACAGACACATACGCACAGACACACACGTGTCTATAAATATATGGTGTGTGTATGTTCATTTGTGTACAGAAAGAGAAATAGAGAGAGAATGAGAGAATCTGAGAGCGCTGAGTCTAGATGTGTAAAATAGCAGACTGTTGCGAAGAGGAATATATATATATATATATATATACACTGAAGTATATTAAAATACTTATGACTTGTGAGGCCACCCGCCACATCTTTTCAAGTAAGCATTTATTTAGGAAAGAACATCACAGACAAAAATGACGAGAAAAAGCAAGGACATATCGTTTAAATTCATTTTTAACAATGTCTACAAATAGAGGATATTTATGCATAGAAAAGGCTTCTCGCAATGCTATACTTACGTAGTATCCAGCACTGGTTTCTAAACTCAATAGCAAAGATTTTACATACATTTTTCGCCCTTTGATCATGTTATGTGTAATGTTGTCGCTGACGTGCAATTACGTACAATAACTATTACCAATGATAAGATATTTTTACGGGTCGTAAACATATCTATTTGTCCCAAAATATTACGACATAAAATAAGCGATTCATTTTCGTTTTTAAATTTATTAAATTAAATTATTATATATATATATATATATATATATATATATATATATATATATATATATATATATATATATATATATATTATTTTAATATATTTTCTGTTTACACGTTATTGTTATAGATATAAATATTTGACTAATTTCTCTGCTTATAATAAACAGGATTAACTACATTTACCGGCCTGAATATTTCTCGAACATTCTGTCTGGTAAATGTATATCATAGCATCTATTATAACTAGACCATTTACTTAAATATTCGTATCTATAAAAATAACGTATAAATAGAAAATGTGTTAAAATATTTATAGACTTAACTCCATTTATAATATATATATACATGCATGCATATATATATATATATATATATATATATATATATATATATATATATATATATATATATATATGTTCATAAAACCAACAAAAAAAAAATCATATAAAAACATCTCGTAATGATTAAGTTATATAATATTTAAATAACAGAAATATCTACAAGCACTGTCAATATATATATATATATATATATATATATATGCATTTATGTATATATAAACTATCCACACCGCTTTTTCTTTTTTTTTTCAATTTTGGGGTAAGATGTCCTCAGGCACTGAGGGTAATTTGATTGAATGTTATTGAATACATTTTTCGACTTGACTGAAGCATTTTTTAAAATATGCATACGTTACTTTTTTTCTCACTTTTTTCAACATTCAAGCCTACTTTCGTGCGCAAATTGTTTTTACTCTCAAAGAGCTTGTTGCTTGTTTTATTCATTTTTTATTTTCAATTTTTTTGACCTCAGTTCTCAGCTCGTTCATAATATTAGTAAATAGTCACTTTGCAATAATGTTTTGTTTAATTCAGAAGGAGTCTATAGCATTTATCTCCCTTTTAATAAAGACTGAAGAACCACACACAGACATACACACACACATACACACACATATATATATATATATATATATATATATATATATATATATATATATATATATATATATGCCATTCATGTATACATATATATCTATTTATATACATATACACAAAGACAAATACATATATACATACTTATTCATATACACATGTATGCAAATAAATATACATATATATACATATAAAATTGTAAGGGTTAGTATATATGTATGTATATAAATATATATACATATGAATGTTGGTAAGTTTCTGTATACATTTATACTTATATATATATACATATATGTGTATATATAATATATATGTATACTTATATATTTATAAATGATTAGCTATAGACAAGAGGCTCACAGCAGACAACATCGTACAAGCGTAGCTGTTGATACAATGACGCAAATTAATAAAATAAAATGTTTAGAGAAACGGATGGCAGGTCGTCCCGAAGAAAGGCTGGCCTCGCCGTTTCGCGGAATATCAGGCCTTTCTGACCGCTGGTTGCTCTCCTTCGGGATGTCGAACATGGTCCGAGTGCTTGACTCGATATCCACCCGTTGGCCGTTCTTTTCATCTTTGGAGCCGCCTGTGTTTTTCCGAGTCGACACCATATAAGGCTTGCAGAATCTTGATTTAGCATCTGAAAGAAATTGGTTAGAATTTTAGAAGAAATCAAAAAAAGAAAGAAAGAAAAAAAGAAAGGAAAATCAATTTAATTCCATACGACAACAACAAAACAGCCTCAGAAATGGCTTTACTTGTTTACGCCACCTCGCACTTCGCTGCCTCATTAAATAATTTCCTTGGTCCCAGTTCTCATCCCAGTTCGAAATCTACCCAGTTTCCCTGCATTTACTAACGCGTCATTACCGTTGGGACTGATATGAACATATCTCCTCCCCATCTATGAGTTAAAGAGTAGAATTTTAAATAAATAGACGAACTTTTAACTTGCAAAATCACTATTTACTCTCAAAGAAATTGTTAATACAATAGTCACACTAAAAACATTAAAATCTAAATATATATTTCGGCATAAAAAAAACGCAGAATGGTTTGATAAGCCATAAAGAAACACTTCAGAAGTTAATGTAGCCTTTTTTCATAACAAAAGGAAATTCAAGGAATTTTAGCTGTATAGAGTGTTAGGGCTAGGGTTATGGGATAGGGTTAGGGCCTAGGATTAGAGTCAGGGTTAGGGGCTGGGGTTATTGCAAAAATTCTCTGTTATGGTTGAAAAGCAGTCTAGCTTAGCTAAAGAGAATAGTTGAAAAAAATATTAAAGTATTACAGAAGAAGGTATTTCATATATATATATATATATATATATATATATATATATATATAGAGAGAGAGAGAAGAGAGAGAGAGAGAGTTTTTATGCTATGCTATATCTAAGGTTTAAAGTGCTCAATATCAGAGATAGAGCGTATGTAAATATAAAAAGTGACATATAGAAAACTCCGGACGATGGCAGTCTGTTGCATGTTTAAACGGAATCTTCAGATCATATATATATATATATATATATATATATATATATATATATTATGAAATGGACAAAGTGCGACAATTAATTTAAGACATTTTTATTTTTACTTAAATATTTGTATCAATAAAAAGAATGAATAAACATAAAAATGTTTTAAAGTAATTGTCGAACTTTGTCGATTTCATAATGTGTGACGTCATTTCTTTACATTTGATACGCCATGAGCAGATATGAATGTACGTGAGAGATTCATGGAAGATTGAAGTTTAAATATATATATATATATATATATATATATATTAAGGTATGCTATATTTCTGGGATATATTTGAGGAATTTTGATTTCGCTGACAGAACATATCTAAATAAAAATCAACTTAAGTGAATAATAAATAAATTACCAATGCACATATAAACGCAAGTGAATAAAATAATAATATTCATTTTAAGTGTAATTTTTTTAATATACATAAAATTTGAGTTTGACCCTTTATATCAAACGTGAGCAGTGGAATAATATATATATATATATATATATATATATATATATATATATATATATATATATTGAACAATGAAAAAATATATAAAAATTAAAATCGTTAGACACACTGGGTTGTAGATTAATATTCTTTCGTTTTTTTTATTATTTTATTTAGATTCCTCGACTAGTTTCGACCAAAATGGCCATCATCGGGAGGAGAAATATTTCTGCTTGTTGGTAGCAGTAAACTACAGAAATGAATCTTTGCTGGAGAAAATGAACTTTTGTCTGTAGTTTTCATTTGTTTTTTTTTTTTTTATCTTTTAACATGAATCTTTTAACAATCCTTGTGTTGGTCAAACAGTCTCTTTTAAGTTGTTATTTGAGATAAGAGCTGGATATACATGCTGCTCTGAATTCTCTGGTCAGTTTGACAGTT
>CAHIKZ030001902.1:2237500-2240000 GCA_903632075.3 Acanthosepion pharaonis | reverse complement strand
ATCTCTGATATTGAGCACTTTATCCCCCAGAAATATAGCACACCCAAGAGTATATTTCTTCATATATATATATATATATATATATATATATATATATATATATATATATATATATATATATGTGTGTGTGTGTGTGTGTGTGTGTGTGTGTGTGTAATATTATATTATTATTTATATATTATACGCGGTACTTATGCTCAATATCAGAGATAATATGCGCGGTATATATATATATATATATATATATATATATATATATATATATATATATATATATATTTTAAAGCAAATGGACTGTTATGACAAATTTATTTATTTACCGGCCTTTTATGTCTTAAATTTTGTTATTTTTCGATGAACGAATATTTAAGCAAATTTCCCCTGACATTCAGGCCGGTAAATGTTATTTAATAACATTTATATCCATAAGAAATTTGCTAAATCTTCAAAATAAAAAAATATTTAAACATAAAAACATTCATATATTATATATATATATATATATATATATATATATATATATATATATATATATATAACATAAGTTTGCCTTGATAGTATATAATTATGTTCTAAAGATCTGTAGCTGAAGCCATACAATTGCGTCCAAAATATTTAGATTTCGGCATTATGTATTGATAGGTATTGATAGGTATTTATATGCCGTTAAACAAAATCAACCAAACAAATCCAGTTCACTTTGTAGATTCCCTTATAGGAAACTTTAGACCAGGGGTCGGCAAGCTTTTTTTTGACTATGTGCCGACTTAGGGTTTTAAAACCATTCAGTGTGCCAATAGCATACGTATTTTTATACAAGTAATTGTCAATATATCTGTTCTACAATGTATATTTCATATAGTAATATATACAATAATAAACCATATTAACAGAAATAAACTGTTTTTAAAGTTTTTTTTTTAAAGTTTTTTTTTATCATTATTATTATTAATGGAAGTCCAACGAGTGGGTAGTTTTGGAACAGCTAAATATCTTCTATGCGTTTTAGTAGTTATTGGTTCGGACTTTGTGATGTCATTTGCAGCTGCGTGCCACTGGAAATTGCTTGGCGTGCCACGTATGACACGCGTGCCGTAGGTTGCCAACCTCTGCTCTTGACCAGCGTTTCTTAAACTTTTTCCAATCACGATCCCAGGCATTAACCAACTACACTGAAAATACATCCATTATCACTGCACTAGTCGCAACGGTGTCGCACGCGCGTTTTATTACCGCAGCGCATGCGTGGAGCATCACTTAAATATTGTTCCTTTGGGAAATAACATATAAACAGAAATTCAAGTGTTTGAATTTAGTTTCCACCACCCCAGCAATGTCCACCAACATTGGAAAAAAACAATAAGATCGACTGGACTTCAGAAACGGATCTTCCTGAAAAAAAAAGAAGTTTTTATTGAATGTCAGATGTTTCTTTATAAAGAAACAGCTAATTTTACCATTATAATTACCCAGCTGTCGACGTCACTGAAGAAATGATGAAAAGTTCACGACTCGAAACCCTATTCCAAAAGTAATAATCATAATTCAGGACCGAGAACTTTTCAGCACCCTGTCGTGTTTAAAATAAAACAAAATGATTGTCTTTCTAAAATTGCCTTATAACTTTCATTGCAGATGGCGCACAGTTGTCGGCTGTCTTCAATCAAAAAAAGAAGAAGAAAAAAAAGAACGAGAAAGAAAGAAAAAAATAAAAAAATATGCTGCTGACCAAAGAATTTAAGAATTTGCTGAAAACATTCCTACCATCGCAATCTCTACGCTCTGCATCTTTGACAAAAGTACGAAAAGCTGAGACAAAAATAAAGAAAATATGATTCCGCCAGTTCGTAAGCTTATTGTTTATGCTCAGTGAAACCTATATTGTTTCCTCGGTGCTAGCTTAGTGGAATAGTAAATTGAATACTGACTATCAAGTCTATGGTTTTCACGCTGTTATCTACTCTGAAACAGTATCTCCCTTGCTGGAAGCATCCAATAACGTAATTATCTCCCCTTTGATCAATGATGCATCATTTTATTATATATTGACACACATCTATCCAATAGCATGCTTCCATTCAGGAAGACATATTAAGCAATCAAACGTGGTAAAAAAACGTCAATCTTTTATTACTCAAGAAGAAACTGAGTATTCTGCGTAATTTCTCTGAACGACTATAGATTATTTCATATTAAAAAAATATAACGAATAAACGAATAAAGGAATAGATTTGAAGAAAGGAGGATAAGGAATAAAGTTAAACAAATAAATGAATAAAGGATACCGATGGAAAAGAACGAACGAAGAATGGAATATCTGAGTGAATTAAAGAATTATGGAATAGAGAGGAATGAAAAATAAAAGAATGGGGGAGATGGAAGAAAGATGAATGAATGAATAAAAGTGAATAAGAGTGAAAAGAATGAACGAAGAAAGGAATACATATTCGTCCACCGCTCCAGCCCGATAACATCAGAGTCTCATTCCTGACAAATTCGA
>CAHIKZ030001902.1:2220000-2235000 GCA_903632075.3 Acanthosepion pharaonis | reverse complement strand
ATCGAAAGAAATAAAAGAGAAAAGAAATGAGAGAAGAAGAAGAAGAAGAAGAAGAAGAAGAAGAAGAGGAGGAGGAGGAGGAGGAAGAAGAAGAAAAAGAAGAAGAAGAAGAAGAAGAGGAGGAGGAGGAGGAGGAGGAAGAAGAAGAAGAAGAAGAAGAGGAGGAGGAGGAGGAAGAAGAAGAAGAAAAATAAGAAGAACGAGGAGGACAATGACGAGGACGAAGAGGAGAAGAAATAAAAGTTAAACTAATGCATGTAAAAGAAGATAAAAAAGCAAATGTGATTATGAAGAAGAAGAAGAAGAAGAAGAAGAAGAAGAAGAAGAAGAAATAAAACTAACGCATTTAAAAACAAACAAAATAAGTAAAATTCATTTCATAAGAGTTCCCTCATCTTTTTAGCATTTATCACAAGGTTTCTTTGCTGTGACGGCGGGTTTAACAAACCAGCAAATATCTGTATAAAAAAAAACCAACAAAACAAACTATCTAAATATTGACAATGACAAGTGCAATGGCGGTAATAACGTCAAAACCCGGAGAAATTACGAACAGAAGATGTTTCTTTAATCATTTTTGCATTTATCACAAAGCTTCGTTGCCGAATCCCCCGGCTTTTCTCTCTGTGTCAAAGAATTCTTACTATTATACATTGATTCCTTCAGAGCACTTCAGTTTCTGCGTTATCATTATCGCAACGTTTAATCTGCACCATCTACTTGCACCATCTGCACCATCTCTGCTCATTATGTGACAAGGTGTTGTGTACGTATATAAATTGTTTCTTTCAAAGAAATTCCTTTCTTTTGGGTTGGTGCATAATTATCAGGCGTTTTTGTAGGCGAGTTATTTGTTAATAAAAACTGCTGTTTTATTTATTTTTTTAAATAAAAATATCATTTTATTTTCAGGTTATATAAATGCGTGTTGGGCACCTCGTGGCGGTGTAATGGTTAGCAAGGTTGTTTTGTTCCTCACTCGGTGCCCTCTACTTTCTGCCTTGTGCCACATCTAAGCTACGCTTGGAAAATTACTATAAAAATGCGTGTCAATAATCGCTCTGGAATAATAATTTTAAAATGTTATTGTTATGTGTCTTTTCTCATAATAAATATTGTTTAGAAAACGCCTGATAATTATGCACCAACCCAATATTTGTTGTGATTTTTCAATATGTAAGCAGAGTCAAATACATAACATTATATTAGCAGTTAATTAATTTATAAATGAAAGTGACATATTAGTACGAATAAATATAAATGTTAATATAACTGGGTAGGAAGAGTAAAGGAGCGTACAATGGCCGAAACGTCATGAATATACCAAGAAAGATGAGAGCAAAAGTTCGAAAAATGTAAATAGTGTAATTAATTACAATACATCATCTCAGAAATATAGACAGATCTTGATGAAGGCCGGAGCGTACAACGGACGAAACGTCGTGAATATAGCAACAAAGATGAGGGCAACAGTTCGAACAATGTAAATAGTGTAATTAATTACGATACATCATCTCAGAAATATAGACGTATCCGGATGAAGGCCGGAGCGTAGAACGGACGAAACGTCGTGAATATAGCAACAAAGATGAGGGCAACAGTCCGAATAATGTAAATAGTGTAAATAATTACAATACCTCATCTCAGAAATAGAGACAGATACAGAAATGTCTGTTTTGTTAATTTTGTTTAGCGGCATATCAAATCTATAGGTTATTTATTTATTTATTACAGTAAGATTCCCTCTACACAAGCCCCGGGGGACACTCACGTTAGAGGATTACGTTAATGATAAGTTTATATCGATATGAGGGGAAGATAACGGTTGATTCGAGACTTGAAAAGGCTAAGATTGTATTGATATGGGACAGTGGTTCACGGGAAAAAGCTGTTTGAGTTGAACTTCTCCCCACTGGAATATGTAGCGAATGTAGGTTGTTTGCTACTGGCATGGTGGGGCCTCGCCATGAAGATCTGACCGGGTGGAACCAAGATTTAAACATTTTGTCCGCAATATTATGACTTCAACTAGAGATTATTGATAGATAACCTTATACTTTCAGGGTAAACGTATGTATTTTTTTTTTGTTTTTTTTATATATATCCTTTGTATGATTGGTAATTTAAAAAAAAATCTATTGCTAATCATTTCACTACAAACATGTACTGTTGGTAATTGAAAAAAATGTTGCTTTTAATTTTAATATATGAAGTATTTTTATAATTTTAGTGTAGTATCTATTGTCATTTTGCTATAAAATGTATTATTTTTGGTCATTTTAATATAAAAATGCACTGTTGATTTTGTTTGGTGTTTTACTAATTTGCCCATAACTAGGACCCTAACATTTTTTTTGCACCTATGGGGGGACTTAATGCTGAAATGTAAATATTCTGAATGCATTCTGCTTTAAATATATTTTGCTGGTAATTTTACTATAAATGTGTATTGCTGGTAATTTTACTAAAAATACGTATTGTTACTAATTTTAATATAAATATGTCGTGTTGGTAATTTTACAGTAAATATATATTATTGATAATTTTACTATAAATATGTATTGTAGGTAATTTTATATAAATATATATTGTTACTAATTTTACTATAAATACGTATTCTTGGAAATTTTACTATGAATATGCATGATTGATAATTTTATTATAATTATGTATTGATGGTAATTTTACTATAAATATTTATTGTTACTAATTTTACTATAAATATTTCTTGTTGGTATTTTGACTATAAATATGTATTATTGATAATTTCACCATGAATATATATGGTTGGTAATTTTATTATAAATATGTATTTGGGGTAATTTTACTATAAATATGGTGATTTTCTAAGCCCGGCTTAGATGTGGCACAAGGCCGAAAGTATGGAGCACCCAGTGACGATTGAACTCACTACTCAGTCGTAATTGATCTAGCAAGACAAGCTTTCTAACCATTACACCATGTCGAGGTGCCCATTTTACTATAAATATGTATTGTTACTAATTTTACTATAAATATGAATTGCTGGTAATTTTACTAAAAATACGTATTGTTACTATTTTACTATAAATATGTATTATTGTTAATTTCACAATAAATATGTATTATTGATAATTTTACTATAAATATGTATTTTTCGTAATTTTTACATAAATATATATTGTTAATTGGTTGATTTATTTTAAAGGCTTACCAACCAGTATGGATTATTTAATGCCGAAATCTAAATACTTTGTACGTAATTTTATTCTTTCAACTACAATTATTTTGTATATAATTTATACGTTGTAGGTAAAGATAATGTTTTAAGATATATATTTTGTAGACCATAAAATGTATTGTTGGGTTTTATACTATAAAAATGTATTTATTTTTTTTTTTTGTGCTGCATTGTTATTTTGCTATAAAAATGTATTGTTCGTTATTTTTATATAAAAATATATTGCTGATAATTTTACTAAATAAAATGGGATGTTGATGTTTGTTTGTTGGTTCGCTTTTTGCCAATAGCTAGGACTGTAACATGTGCTACCAAACCGGTCAGTGTGGAGCTGGGAAAAACAGCATTTAAGTAGTGGTCCCACGCTCCTCAAACCTTCTAATCTACGGAACAGAGGCCTTGGGACCGTAAGCAGTTTATCGTCATAGCTAGGGTGGAAATAAATTGTCTATCACAGTACAG
Organism: Acanthosepion pharaonis; assembly: GCA_903632075.3. Taxonomy (NCBI): domain Eukaryota; kingdom Metazoa; phylum Mollusca; class Cephalopoda; order Sepiida; family Sepiidae; genus Acanthosepion; species Acanthosepion pharaonis. Next base: position 2,231,318 of record CAHIKZ030001902.1, on the reverse strand, counting down.
TGTTAAATTTTGTTACGAAGCTAATGTTTTCATAATAAAATTGCTATTAATAAACTAATGTTGATAAATGTTCAATATTATAATTATATTTACATTATGCTATAGTATGTATCATATAGAATAGTATCTGGAATTCGGTTCATCATTTATTTATTGGGAATATTTACACAAAGACAAAGCCATTGTATACAGCTAAGAGTTTAAACAATCCTGAATAAGTTCGGCCATCTATACGAGGTTCTAGATCTTATGAGGCTATCTGCGAACAAGACTCGACTACTTATGTCAATGTTTTGTAGTAATTTGCACTTTTGGATAAAAGAACTTCTGGCGCAGTCTATTCTATGTTCAATTACCTTATCTCATAGATTTGTTAAAAGTGACCCATACACCGAGTTATTCGTAGGGTGTCGTCGTTTAAAATGCCGTAGATGATTCACCTATGGGCGAATGGCCCAATAATCAAAGAGCACTATGACGCATTGCCATGTCTTCTTTTAGTTCGAACCATTGTACTAAATCCGAAGAGTCCATTATTTTGTGTCGATGCTCGTATTAGTGGGGGCAGTTCCTTTCTTCGAGATGACATGCGAGGTGGATTCATTTTTAAAGTTACCTACATCTAGGCTTTGCCTAAATTAACAAGACAACAGATGGTTTTGAATTCAAAGTTTTTCTTGGTTGACTACGAATAATATAGGTCCCTGTTTGTTTTAAATGCCCGCCTCCGGGGTCATTTGAACAGGAATAGAGATTTATCCATAGTTTCCTGTTTAGGATTGGGTTGCCATTTTTTTCTAAATTTTCTTTCACTCCTAGTAATCCCTTGCTTCTAAAGGCATTTAGTTTATTTCTCCCCCATCTATGGGGAAAAATTGATTAAAACCTATCCCAAGGGTATTAGCACGTAATTGAATGCAATGGACTCAACTAGAATTTGAACTCGGCTCTCCTATTTCCCAATCCGAGCCTCTACCCATTACCTCAAAGTAAACTCCATTTGGAGGGTTTAGTATTTATTAGTTCCAAGTCCTGAATTTTTTTATGATGGATACTGGAAATGTTTCATCACTGCTTTCATTCATAGAGATGGCGGGAATTATGTGTTTTCGCTAGCAGTGAAGATCATGTTCCTGACAAATAAAATCAGGAGTATATAGATTATTTACATTATTCGGACTATTGTCCTAATCTTTGTCGCTATATTTATTACAACATTTCGAACGTTGTACGCTCCGGCCTTCTTCAGTTGGTTGGAATATCGAACTTAACCCTTTATTTTGCTCACTGCGGTAGACTGTTCTTGTTCCACTGTGCCATGTGTCCTCAAAGACATATGGCACAGTGAATAAAGGCGATGGTTAGATTCAATCACAGGACTCAAAGAATGTGAGTTCAATATCCGGTTAAGGCAGTGGAGAACTTTCTGAGTGAAAATTAACAGGAGATAACTGATAACTGGCATCCATTAAACATGGCACGTGGAACTAGAACAGTCTACCCCAGTGAGCAAAATAAAGGGTTCAATTCGACATTCCAACCACCTGAAGAAGGCCGGAGCGAAACGTTGTAATAAATATGGTGACAAAGATTCGGACAATAGTCCGAATAATGTAAATAATGTACATAATACCTCATCTCAGAAATATAGACAGATACAAGAGTTGATAGGTTCGACTATCGTTCACTTCACGCTCCACCCCGGTATTTTGAACAAAAGTAGAGGTTTATTCACTAATTAAAGTTTTCGACTGGGTTTCCGGTGCCTTCTAAAATCTACTTTAACTCTATATTTTTTAACATCACCACCAGAACTCTGACATTTTAAAATTATTATTTTTCCTTCTTTTCCAATTACAGTACATATGTTCCATTATAACTAGGTTCACACTCCTCCAGGGTCTTTTTAACAGAAACGGAGTTTTATCCATTGTTTAGGATTGGGTTTCCTGTTTTTTTTTTCCAAATTTTCTTTCACTACTAATAAACACTTTCTTCTCCGTGGCATTATTGCGTTGCCTGGGGTGAATTGATTTTTAAAAATATGTAGCGTTTATTATATTTGAACGGGTTTTTAGTTAGCCTCTGAAAACGCGACATTATTTTCCGAACAGCGTAAAAAATGTCTTTTATCTCTGCTAAATCAGTATTACTCGAATTTCTGTCGACATTCGGGGGATGATGATATGATTAGTTGCAGGCCACCCAAACGGAGACAGAAAGTTTCTCTCGATGACATTTTCAAAGAAATTATGAACATTCTCTTCCTTCTTCAATCTTCCTATCACGAAAAAGAAAGAAATACCATATTTCATATTTTGGGTGGCGCATGGTATGGAGACAAATAACTGAAATAAACAGGAGGTCACAAACGAAAGTACTTTTGTTAAAGACATGATTTGATGACTTTTACCAATGTACAATTGTCTGTCTTGTACTGAATCTTTGGGGTTTAATATCAATATCTGCAGATTATTTAATTTCCAAATAAAGAATAGAGGCGCTGCACATTCTTTCTTCAGAATAAAAGATTTATAAATGCATCGATAAGCAAAATCCTATCTATGATTACACACACGCAGACACATAAACACACATAGACTTACATACATACATACATACATACATATATATATATATATATATATATATATATATAATGAAGAAATATAGTTTTAAGGTGTGTTATATTTTCAGGATAAAATAAACAAAATATCAGATATAGAGCGTATGTAAATATAAATGTGAACACTGAAGTCAACACTCAGAGGCGACAGATTGTTTCATGCTGTGTATTATCCATACGGATTACCAAGATTTTCCTTATTTAACTTTATTATATATATATATATATATATATATATCCGTATGGATAATCCCAAGGAGGAAGAAATACAGAGAGCTCAATGTTAAATCAGAGCGTTTAATTTAATGAAAACTGACAACATTAAGGGTCCATTGGTTATAATTTATTTCCCCATGGAATTTCTTTTTCCCTGGCTCATCAGATCACACTTCGAAGGTTGAAAAAAATGAATTTAAATTTACATATGTGTACGGGAATATGTATGTATATTGACGTAAATATGTATGTAGTGTGTATATATGCATATATGTCTGAGGTCTGTATATATATATATATATATATATATATATATATATATATATATATATATATTACGACATCTCGTTAAATAATTTACGCAAATTTTGCCTACTTATTCATAATGGGATCCTCTTATATTTACGATCGAGTTTCTTAGTAACCGTATTAAAATAAAGAAAATTACCATGTCGCTATATATCCATTTTATTCCTGAGTACTTTCGACTTTAGCACATTGTTATCTTCAGGGTTTTGCTTTTGCTAAGAACAAAATTGCTGTTTTTATCTGAAAACTTAACTTTTACTTGAGAAGTGAAAAACACTCATCTTCAGGGTCTTTGCTAAGACAAAATTCCTGTGTTCATCTGAAAATTCAATTTTTTTCCTTGTGAAGTGAAAAACGCTAAACTTATGCACTGAACAATTTTTAAAATTTTATGATGTACACCTACACGTGCAGTAACGTCAAGGGAGATGACTAAGTTATCGAGATGTATAACTATTTAAAAAAATATCTAACGCTATTAATTAAAACCTTGATATTTTCAACTATCTGAATGATGATGCATCTCAACTTTTACAACATGCCTGTCTACATTCTTGTAGAAAATACATCTATAATTTTTCATCTTGAAAATAATAAAACATAAACTAAAATTCTTGAAGCTCTCTATATTAAAAATTGAAACCAGTCCTTATTTAAATTAATTAAATATTCGGAAATAAAATTGATATCCATCAACATGCTAATTTTCTTTCTTCCTTTAGTAAGGATACTAGGAAATTCGTATTAAAAATGTTACATATATATATATATATATATATATATATATATATATATGTGTGTGTGTGCGTGTGTGTGTGTGTGTGTGTGTGTGTGTGTGTGTGTGTGTGTTGTTGTTGTTGACTTAGACATAGTAATCAATACTTCATTGTGACTGTCAGTTGCACATCTCATGGTAAGTGTCTTGATTACTCTTCTATTCTTCTCGGCCCCTAATGTTTCTCGTATTTATTTACTTGTTTTTCCACACTGATTAACCCATTGTGACTTTGTGGATTTATTGCCACGTTTAGAGTCACATGATTAAAACTTATGAAAAATTGCTGTGATAAATGCTAAACTTATGAAAAATGAAAAAAAAAACAACATTAAACTTATTGTTTTATAAATTTTCGCCGATTTTGATGTTATTCTGGGATTTTATCCTCGACCAAATTCGTGAAAATCTTTTATTCATGCTATGTCTAAAAATAATTTAAATAATTCACTATTTTCATCCATAATGTTGAATGTGTTAAATTATTTAACTTTTTAACAAGAAGAATCTCAAGTTGATGTTAAAAATTGCCGCAAAGCATTTTTGAGTTAAGAAGGAATGATCTATTATGACATAATTCTAATTAGTGTATATATATATATATATATATATATATATATATATATATATATATATATATATATATATATATATATATATATATATTATAATATATATAAATATAAATAAAATAGATTTTTCAAATGTATTCATCTTAGTAACAATGGCAGCCCTTTTTTTAACTGCGATTATCAGACTTTAAATTAAAGTCTGAAAATCAAAACAAACAAACAAATGAAAGGATTTATTACATGAACCTTAAATTCGTCTGTTTTTATTTAAATTATTTGCTCTGGATTTACATTGAGCTCTCTGGATTTTATCCTCCTTAGGTTTACCCATACGGATTACCTAGTTTTTCATAAACTATATATATATATATATATATATATATATATATATATATAAGGATATATAGATTGTTGCTCACGCTAGATAACACGCTATCTCCCAGAAATTGTAACGAAGGTCTGCTCAGCATAGTTGCAGTATAAACCAGAGGTTGGCGCTGTAGGTTTTGAACAAACACAAAAGTGCCTGAGCGAGCGTCTGCAATTGGGATTGGCTAGTCGTTCTAATAGACGGATATCCTTGACTACGAGTGTCCAGCTATTATTATTTATATACGTTGTATTTATTTTCAATTTTTCTAGTTGAATTGTTCACCTGTACTGCGTATGATCCATTATGGTATATAAGTTATAATAAAATTTGTATTTTATATGAATATTCCAGAACCTAAGATGCAGTGCAGTTCACTTGACCTTTTATATTTAAAAACCGTTTTTCGCATTTTTCTTTGTGGTTTGATTGAAACTTGCAAAATTGGTGACCAAACGACGTAAGAAACGAACACACACACCGTAACAAACACCACTAGCAACAAGTCTGTTAATACGAGAGCGAGGATACTCGGAAATTTGGCCGACGGACATTTAACCGAATGGGCATTTAGCCGAAAATGTAGTGGCCTACTTACATGTGTCTGTCACACTCTTTATCGTAATGTGCTACATATATTTATATTTATTTACTGTATTAATTTATAATTTTCTTTGCTTTAATAACGGGCTTTTTTTACAAATCTATTCTGTATATATTATATTTTATTCAAATATTACTGTAAGATGATAAGTATTTTGAGAAAAAGCACATTTTACTACAGTAAAAATCTTAAGCATTTACGATATGAAAGATCTTTCAGTTTCGCTTTTAATGATCATTATCTTAAAGGGATGAACTAGCTTTTATCTTACTGTTAAATATGAATTTAAATAATTAGGTGCTACGTTTTACCCAAATACTTTTAAAAATACTTATTTCAATTAACATATTGAAATAAGAAATCTTCTAACTTTAAATTTAGATTTAGTAATTTAATCACTTGAAATTCATTGGTAATTATTAGTCCTACTCTACCTTATAATACTGTTAATTAAAATAGTTAAAAGTATTGCTTGTTACTAGTTTCACTTGTACTTTTCGATGATATGTCCGTCGGCCAAATGACGCTCAACCATATGTCCGTCGGCCAAATGTCCGGCCACGGAAGGCGAGAACGAACAAACTTTATGAGAACCTCCTTCTTGTTGACTTGAAGCCATTCCATATTTTGCAAAGATAAGAGCGCTATTGTGTGACAAATGTCTGGCACAGTGATACAAAAAAAATTATGGATAGCCAAACTTCATAACCGTACGACACAAATTTTAACGTCACTTCTCAAAGAGCTTAACTTAGCGGAAATCTCTGAGAAGATCTATGACAACAACCACCGTGATAACAACATATACAGCACAAGTGAACAGACACCAGGCAAACAGAATAGATTATCTCGGACAGAAGAGAAAATGACTGAGCTGACATTTTTACTTTAAAGTCTGGTGAAGTCAAAAAACAAAAACGTCAACATCTTTTTCACTCTCGTTGTCATAATAAAAACCGCTTTCAGTTACGATGACGAGGTAGCCGGAGTAAGTCCCAAGAACGACGTCACTATGAGATATGTTGGTATCACTATAAATTTTAAAAAAACATGCACGAAAGTGAAATGAGGCAGGTACTTTCAAATTCTAAACTGATAGCGTATTCCAGAGAAATGTCGCTGGAAAAAAAAAGGTCGTCTATTCGACATCCGTGACAAGATTCACGGATATCTATTTCTAGTCGATACTGGAACAGAAGTCAACGTCATACAACCCAAACCGGGACGACAGTTAATACCTAATGTCGTAGCATGCCTACGGACGATGATGGGTATTTCTGTTGTTCATAATGACGGTCGTCTTTGAGTATAGAATCCAGAGGTTAGCAGTGAATATTTCGAAGACAGTAGGGAAGCGTAGTTAAGGTTAGCAGTGGATATCCTGGTAAAGGAGCAGAGCGTAGTTCTTCCTTCTGTTCCTCTTCGCCTGACAAGCTGGCACTGGACATTTGCATATAGTAAACAAAATGGCCGCCTTTATACACGACGGACTGACTATTCTACGTCTTCTGACTGGTTAACCTTCTATTGGTGGACTATAAAGTGAGTCAAGTCATTTGGGCTAACTCACTAGTTACATATATATACACAAAAAACTGCAACAGTTTCCACATTCACACAAATACAGTAGTAAATACTGTATGTTGGTCTACAGTCTGAGATTCGTCTCCAGCTGTGCTGGTCAAACTCCCTGCCTCCAGGCAGAGAGGAGCCCCAGACGAGGCTATCTCAAAGGGCAGAGTCTCGTCTTGGGAAACAACTACTCGACCCCGTTTTATACGGGGCGTACAGGGAATTTTTGGCCGAGCGTATGAGCTCGGATGCACCACATTAATTTGGACATGTGCTACATTTGACCGCATGGGGCGGTTGGTAGATATCCTGCAGTTAATGATTATTCTATTCAGTAACCTTGCCTAGGTTACAACACCTACATAATATAAATTACAGGCAGCAAACAGACCCAAGATACATACAGTGAAAAAACCCGGACTTTAGATTTCGGATTATGTTGTGCTTTTTCCTGGATTTTTACTTAAGTCGATGTTAAGAGACCGATAATAGGTACATCTTTTCTAGCCAATTTTGATATATCTTACTTATTATAAAACGCAGATTGTGTGTGTGTGTGTGTGTCTGTACGTTTATATATGGGATCGTATTTCCTACATTTTTCAACCGATTTCAATAAAACTTCACAGGACTACGTAAAATTACCTGGCGGTGGTTCTGACATCGCCAAAGATTGTAAAAGCACAATTGTTTTTGCAAAAATCAATTTGAAAACACAATTAAGAGGCATTAATGAAAGGGGGACAACTCATATCAAGTTATACTTATTATAAAAACCCAGGTTGTTTGTGTGTGTGTGTGTGTGTTCGTTTATATATGGGATCGGATTTCCTACATTTTTCAACCGATTTCAAAATTCACTTTTTTCTTGGCAGGTAGTGTTTTTATTGTCTTGCACTTTTTTTTTTATTTTTACTTTTAATGCTTTAAAATTACATTTAAAAGACAATTGTTTATAATAAAATTCTATTCAATCGATAGACTCATAACGATTGAAAACAATGTTTTTGTTTGAGTTTGGGTTTGACCAATTCGTAAAAAAAAATAATAATAATTAAGACATGTGTGTCCGTCAACCTTAAACAATAATCTTTGTCAATTCTATTTTTCAGTCTTTATGATGGTCGATACTTGATCTGTCTCTTTTACTGTTACATCCCCGGGCAACGCCGGGCTCTACTGCTAGTCTGTGAATAAAGCTGTTTAAGTGGTCATAGATAATGTAACAAAACTTGCAATTCAAAGAAGTTAGCCTCCATACATTTCTACTGGAACTGACTCAATTTTACCTGCATTTTTCTTTTAAGCGTTTCACCCCAAGCAAGGCGAGAAGCCACTAGGACGCAAGAGGTTACAGAAAATTTGGAGCAAGATCAGATAGGAGTGATAGAGGAAAAGATGAGAAGGATAGTGGATAGATCAAGGCAACTGGAGATTCCGATTAACATTACATTTGAATAGTTGGAGATTATAGCTCTCAGGGAAACTGGAATAGGGAAGGGAGTTCCACAGACGAGAGGTGCGAGATATGAAGCTATTGGAGTAGAAGAGATGGCTACATTTAATAGTTTCGACAGTGAAAGTGTGAGAGCGGGATGCCAGCCTCGTAGGGCGCTTGAACTCATGAAGTCTGGGAACCAGCGAAGGCAGCTCCTCGGAGCAATTGCCGTGAAAGTATTTGTAAAAAAGTCAGAGAGAGGCAACGGCGCATCTGTGAGAGAATGACTGTAGACGAGATGCCAGAACAGGGCCAATTATATTGCATATCCGCCTCTGGAGCCTATCAAGAACCCCGAAAGGAGTTGTGATATTTGAATGGAGTTGTGATATTCTTTAAGAAGCTTTCAGTATGAAAAACACCGAAAGCTTCTTAAAGAATATGACAACTCTTTTCAAATACACTGACAAAGTGTTTCACTCTGAAAATCCCTATATAAAGACCATCGGACAGATAGTTCGAGTTCCACATGAAACGTGGCCTAGTGAATAAAGGCGTTGGTTAGATCCAGTGACTAGAAGGAAAGAGTTGTGTGTTCAGTACCAGGCTACAGCAATGGTAAAGCAAAACTTGGAAAGTTGAGTTAAATGGAAATAATTTAGACATCCAGAAGAGGCATGGCATGTGAAACTAGAACAATCTACACAGATGGACTAAATGACAGGGTTCAGTTCGAAATTCCAATTAACTGAAGAAGGCCCGAGCGTACAACGGCTGAAACGTTGTGAACATGGCAATGAAGATGAGGATAACAGTCCGAATAATGTATAACGTTCAGAATGATACATCACTTCAGTAACGTGTATTTCCGGATCCTTTTGGAGATAAAACTATTTTTGTGATATGGTGAAAGGTCATCCTCGACTTTATATACCAACATCATTACGCAGAAAAAAACCTTCCATCATTTTCACGGTTTATCACACCCAGGAAGACGGGCTGCAGCCAAACTCATCAGTGATCGTTTCGTTTTGCCGAACATGTGCAGGAATATTCAGCAATGGAGACAAAGCTGTAATAAAAGTCAGAAACACAAAATAAGTCTACATAAGAAATTAATACCGGAACATTTCAACAAACCTGATAGAAGATTTATCACTTTCATATCGACATTGTTGGACCCTTTCCCCATGCTAATGGATTCAGCTACTTGCTAACAATAATGGATCATTTTAATAGGTGGCCAGCCGAATTCTCAATCAAAGACATTTCAGCATAAACCATTGCCAGGACCATCCTGATGCAATGGATCACAACATATAGTGTATCTTTAGTCGTTACAACTGACAGAGGGGCACAGTTTCAATCTGTGTTGTTCCTAGAATTTGTGAACCTTTGGGTGTTAAACACATCAAAACTACTGCATAACAACGACGTGATAATGGGATCGTAGAACGTCTTCACAGACAACTAAAGATTGCTCTTGCAACTAAAGTCGAACCATACAAATGGGCTGATAATTTACCACTCACGCTGCTATCTATAAAAAAGGTAATATAAAAATTCTTTGGTTGTACCCAATCAGAAATGTTTTCTGGTACTAACATAATTTTACCTGATCAATACTTCGAGACCAGTCACACATAACCTACATAAATTTTTTTCAAGCTTCTGAAGATAGAATGAACAAGTTAACATTCACGCTAACAAAGAGTTGCAACAAAAAATCATATATCCCTAAAGACATAGAGACACGTGAATAAGTTTTTCGAGCGTCGTGAACTATTGTTGTCTTGCTTTTGTCTTTCTTTAGTGGTTTCTCTAGAAACTTTGGTTTAATAACTTTCAAAGGGATCACTAAGCATTTTTTATTGTTGTTGTTGATGGAATTTTTTATTTAAGAGATATATAGGGAAATTAATAAGTGTATATTTATATATATCTTTTGTAACGTACAGTGGCCGTTAATAACTGAAGACTTCAATGTTAAGTTAAATCAGTATAAAAATTCAACTGGAAATAAATACTTAACAAAAAAAAAGAAGTGAAAAATCAACCAGAGATAGTAAACCATTTCAGTGAATACCTTGTTAGAAGTGCGGCTCGGCTTAACGTCCGCTAAATACTAAATTAAAACCCAAAATATCGACCAACAATAATCCACACTAATTTGACTTGATACTTTCACTCAATAGTAACACAATAATCACTCAATAATCAATACAATAATCACTGCCACAGCTATATATATATATATATATATATATATATATATATATATATATGTCAGCCTCTCTCTCTCTCTCTATATATATATATATATATATATATATGAAGAAAGAACAGTAAGATATATAATCCGGTGTTCTTATTGATATTTTTTATTTTTACAAAACAATGCTCAATGTATATTTACAGAGCATAAATATTATAAATTAACTATATATATATATATATATATATATATATATATATATATATATATATGTGTGTGTGGGTGTGTATATGTGTGTGTGAAGACATACAGACAGATTTCATGGATTTATTTTCTTAGTGCTCAGTGCGATAGACGTAATACACACTGTTTGATTTAAAAATAAAAATGTCGTCTCTATCTTAATTGACTGATTATTTTACGGCTTATCAACCTCAATTCAAATCTGAAACATATTTTTGGACTGAACAAATCTCGTGGGGATAATAATGTTCCTTTATTTTGCTACAAGTCGTAGTATTTAACACATTGGGGCCTACAGCCTTGGTGGGCATCTAGTCTAACAGAAAGAAAACTCTGAAATCCCTTGGGAAAGGGTGTGCTTTTTAGGTCTGGCCGCTT
>CAHIKZ030001902.1:2207500-2215000 GCA_903632075.3 Acanthosepion pharaonis | reverse complement strand
TATTTTAGACATTCTCATTGTTCGGCCTGTTTTCACTGATTCCGATCCTGTTATACTCGGTACAGGACCGAACTTACAATTACTTCTTGTGTCGCCTTCTCTCAAGACGTAAGCGATCGTGACTCTCCACCCGTCATGGGTGTGACCATAAACTACATCCGCGGGTAAGAGGATAAACTACGTCCAACAGCAAGGAGACTGATCAGGAAGTTTGAGGAGAGTGGGAACCACCTCTTAATTGCTGGTGTTCCCAGGTCTACCCTGAACCGGGATGGTAGAACCTGTTAGGGTCCCAGCTATGAGTAAATAGTTACCCCCACCAAATTGGGAACATTATGAAAATGTAAAAATAGCTCTTAATACCAGAAATACTTTGTAAAAAATTAATACCAGCAATAAAATTTTGAAGAAAAATTATTACCAGCAATAAATTTTTGAAGAAAAGTGATTACCTGCAATACAGTATTACCAGCAACAATTTTTTAAAAAAATATTACCAGCAATAAAAATCTTGTTGGCATTAAATAAACCATTGAGGTTGATATGCCTTAAAACAAAACAAACCAAACCAAATCAAAAAATATTACCACCAATAAAACTCTTGTTGCCATTAAATAAACCATTGAGGTTGATATGCCGTAAAACAAAACAAACCAAATCAAAAAATATTACCAGCAATAAAAATCTTGTTGGCATTAAATAAACCATTGAGGTTGATATGCCTTAAAACAAAACAAACCAAATCCAAACCAAAATCAAAAAAAATAAACCATTGAGGTTACCAGCAAAACTAAAAATCTTGTTGCCAACAATAAAAATCTTGTTGGCATTAAATAAACCATTGAGGTTGATATGCCGTAAAACAAAACAAACCAAATCAAAAATATTACCAGCAATAAAAAATCTTGTTGGCATTAAATAAACCATTGAGGTTGATATGCCTTAAAACAAACCAAACCAAATCAAAAATATTACCAGCAATAAAAAATCTTGTTGCCATTAAATAAACCATTGAGGTTGATATGCCTTTAAAACAAAAAACTCAAACCAAACCAAATCAAAAAAATAAATCACCAAATAAACCACCAATAAAAATCTTGTTGCCATTAAATAAACCATTGAGGTTGATATGCCGTAAAACAAAACAAACCAAATCAAAAAATATTACCACCAATAAAAATCTTGTTGCCATTAAATAAACCATTGAGGTTGATATGCCGTAAAACAAAACAAACCAAATCAAAAAATATTACCAGCAATAAAAATCTTGTTGGCATTAAATAAACCATTGAGGTTGATATGCCGTAAAACAAAAAACAAACCAAATCAAAAAATATTACCAGCAATAAAAATCTTGTTGCCATTAAATAAACCATTGAGGTTGATATGCCGTAAAACAAAACAAACCAAATCAAAAAATATTACCAGCAATAAAAATCTTGTTGCCATTAAATAAACCATTGAGGTTGATATGCCTTAAAACAAAACAAACCAAATCAAAAAATATTACCAGCAATAAAAATCTTGTTGCCATTAAATAAACCATTGAGGTTGATATGCCGTAAACAAAAACAAACCAAACCAAACCAAACCAAAAAATATTACCAGCAATAAAAATCTTGCTGGCATTAAATAAACCATTGAGGTTGATATGCCGCAAAATAAAACAAAACAAAACAAACAAAATGGCTTTCCACAATTCCCTGTCCTTTGTAGCTCTTAATAAATGTTCCTTTTTTTGTTATTTCTCTTAAACCCTGGTACGCCATCCATTTATTCAAGTTCATTAAGTATGTTATGCGTGTTTTTCCTCTCTCCCTCTTTGCCTTGATCTGTCCCGTGAGTATTAGATTTTCCAAGCCCTCTTTCCTCATTATGTGCCCTAGAAATTTCAACTGCCTCTTTCTGATGTTAACCATAAGTTTTCTTTTTGTTTTCAAAAACCTCGTCGTTGCTCATATATTCGGTCCATGTTATCCTCAGAATCCTTTTTTAGAACCCTATTTCTTTTGCTTCAAGTCTCTTTTTCATCTTTGAGGAGACTGTCCATCATTCAGTGCCATATAGGAGGACAGACATCACAGTTTAGTACTCATTTCTTTGTTTTTCTAACGATTTTTTTTTTCTGTTTCCTAATAGTTTGCGTTACTTTTGGAATACATCTTTGGCTATCTTCGGAATTCAGTGTCGCAATTTCCATCCTCTGTGAGAAAGACTTCCTAGATTCCTAGAATATTGAAGACGGATCAATTTTCGGAATTTAATATTCATTGTAGCTATTTTATTTCATGTGCCGTGTTTCTCCAGGACATAGACGACCATGGCTCTCAACCAATTCCTGTCTTTTGTACCTCTTATGAAATATTGTTTTTTGATATTTTACGTCCAGGGACGGATGACACTTTAGCCTAGTATAGGCTGCAGCATAGGGCCACTCAAACTTTTATAATGCAATGAGTTTAATTTACTATGTGTTTTAACTTATAAATAGTTTCATAAACTGAAGAGATATCAATATGATAAACTCTTATTGATATGCTCAACACACGAAAACTGTTTCCACTTTATCATACTTCTTTCCCTTAAAGTCGTTCATTATATATATATATATATATATATATATATATATATATGTATGTATGTATGTATGTATGTATGTATGTATGTATGTATAAAGTATAATTATATGTCGTTATCTCAGACTATGTAAATGTCGCTAAGATATATCACGAGTAAAAAATTATTCAAGACAATTGCCAGTGAAATAGAAGGAGGCTCCGTCGAGTGGGAGGGGGTATAATTTCATTAGCCTACCGTTCCCTAAGTACATAATCCGGCTCTGGTTAAAACCTATATTTATCAAATACATACATACATACATACATACATACATATATGTGACTTGTACGGACACCAATTCATTCAAACTACATTGTTGGACTGCTGAATTGTTATCATATCCCAGCATGCAGTTTAACACCATTTATTCAAAATGGCAGCTAAAGCTGACGGTCAGTGATGGAATTGATATTACCTAAAACAGACGATATGTGAAATCAGTTGTAGATAAAACTTTGTTGCATTCATATTTTTGGGCCATGTTATCTTCAGAATACTTCTTTAGAACCCTATTTGTGTTGCTTCAAGTCTCTTCATCTTTGAGGAGACTGTCCACCATTCACTGCCATATAGGAGGACTGATATCATAACAGTTTAGTACTATTTTCTTTGTTTGCCAACGAAGTTTTTCTGTTTCTTAATACTATGATTAACATTTGAAATGCTTCTTTGGCTATCCCAATGCGTCTTCGGATTTCAGTGTCACAATTTTCGTCCTTTGTTAAAACACTTCCCAGATATTTAAAAGTTTTTGTACTTCTCTGATTTGTATTTTGGGTTCGTCAGCAACCACGCATTCTGTCTTCTTTCTATTTATGTTTAGTCCTTTCTTCTCGCTTTCCTTTAATTCCTTCTGTAGATTCAGATTTACGAACCTAGGTTTTAATCCACTCGATTAACACCTAGGTCCGTAAATTTGGTGTTACTTCTGGAATCTGTTTCTGTTGTTTGGATTAACTGTGTATTTGTGGTATGAGCTTTTTAGAAAACTAATATCACAAGTGGCCAAGTGTTTAGAACGTTCGCATTCTGATGTTATCAGACAGGAGAGGTCAATCTCAGCGTGAGACACCTTTGAAAAGTGCTTGAAAACTATACTGCATGAGTGAAATTGGCTAGACGGAACACTTGGAGGCCGTCGATAGCTATGCTAGCAAGAAGTCACAAATCATCTAGCCTGCTGGCCTTGTTCATATTGTTGATCACGTTAGATAACACCCTTTTCCACAGAAACTGTAACTAAGGCCTGCTCATCATAGTTGCAGTATAAAGGGCTCTGTGGGTTTTGAATAAACACAAATGCGAGCAAGTGTCCACAATAGGGATTGGCTAGCCGCCCTAGTAGACGGGTACATTCGAATACGAGTGGACATTAATCAATAATGTGTAATCTTTTGACTTAGTCATTATGTTTGGTAAGATTTTCCTAGTCTGTTTTGTTTTTCTTGGCAGAAAAGTGTATAGAAAGTATTTGATCGCTATGCTATCCACGATAAATTCGCAACCAGGTAAGATTTAATCTTTCTTGACAGATCTATTATTACAATGTGGGAAACTTAATGAAAAACGTGATAAAAACAAAGTAAATGAAACTGACTACATAGCTATCGATATATTTAGGAAATAAAATTTAAAAGTTTGAAATTCCAGCGTTCCCCTCTCACGGTCATGTGTAGCTACATCAACGTGAACGTCATTTTAGTTCGATGAAACCCTAAATGGCGAAACGCGTCAGACGAATGTTTTTTTCCCACATTTTGTCATGAAATTCCCTAATATTTTATGAAGTATAATTAATTCGAATTATCACGTCGATGATTCGATCTCTATGTTTTGATCAATAGGCTTTCAGTAGGGATATACAGGGTGCGATGTATAAATTGTCGTCTAAATGACGCCAAAAATGAAAATAACACTGACATCTTCGTTTTACCAGATATACAGAGTGCGATGGATAAATTGTCGTCTAAATGCCGCCAAAAATGAAAATAATACTGATCTCATTTTAGAAGATATACAGGGTGCGATGGATAAATTGTCGTCGAAATGACGCAAAAAGAAAATAACACTGACATCTTCATTTTAACAGATATACAAGGTGCGATGGATAAATTGTCGTCTAAATAACGCAAAAAATGAAAATAACTCTCACATCTTCCTTTTAACAGATATATTTACCAACTTCAGTTTCGTTTTGGGGGCTTTAAAGTCAGCAAGCTATTTCTTACCCAGTTAAGAAAAAAAATTGTAGGGCATCTTCGAAATCAGCTGTCAATTTGACTTTATCGAAAAAATCAGACTTAGAATTAAGGCAGGAGTAAATAGTTGTGCCACCAGCTTAGATAACGAATTGAGAATTGGAAGGTGGTTGATGAACATTAGGATCAACGTAGGTCTAAGGATAGACACCGGCATTAATATTAAATGATGTAGAAGAGTGGGCGTTCAAGAGAACTTTTATTTCGCGGTTTGATAAGAAAATTGAATCAGATTAAAAATTTGTTCTGAAATACCATAAAAGTCCAGTATGCCAAACCCTGTCAAACCTCTTTGAAGTACCCAAAGCAACAGATCCAACTTAATCCTAGAACACTAATTAATTAAATTACACCACTACTAAGCATCGGTATATCATACCCGATTTTGAAAATATCAAAAAAAAAAAAAAAATTAAATATAAATCTTTATTTGAAATATTTTACATGCAGGCACTTCAAACTTTGTACTTTGAGTTAACATTAATAGGAACTGAAAAACATATTTATGTAAGAAAATCAGGTACTGAAAATTGTAATTAAAAATAGAAAAAAAATGCGCTGGGTACTATATACACATGTTTAGTGTTCTAGGGTTAATGATTCTTACCTCATTCCGTAATAACTGTTAGCACATCAGCTGTTGACCTAGAGAAGCGAAAGCCATATTGCTTGTTTGAAAGAGAGAATCTGAAATTCATACTTCGTATTTTGATTTCTTTTTTTTGCTGCCAACCACATAAAACTGTTTTCTTAAGCCGATTGGTAGCCCTCGCTTCCTCTAAATACTTTGTCTAAGAGAACCAGCAGTTTTTAATCTGCGTCTGATATCAACATCGGATCATCTGCGCATCTTACACCCTTGTGAAAATTAATTGAAACAAAATGTATAATTCCGTTATTATTTATTTTTTTCGCATTTTTCCAATGAAACATGACCCAGTGCATATGTTATTACTTCGTATATCCATTCCACCCAAGTCTTTCCTTGCAGAGTGACCGGTCCTGTCAATAGTACTTTGATTTGCTCACTGGTAAGGCTTGCCATTGTGTTCGGGCAGCGTTACAATTTTCGCACGCTTCCTTAGAGTAACGTTAATCGCAGGCAATGGACAACTAATCGACAATCGAGACAATAGTATCTGGGCGTGATAAAAATCTGATGCAATCACGGAAGACGCAATATTTTTCAAGGCCAAACAAATTTCATCAAACACCCTGAAAGTATATTCATATTACTGCAAATGGCCTAATCTGAAGAAATAATAGAAATCGATTACACCCTGTCACTCTAATGGGTCTAAAATTGACCGTATGGTGAAAGAAAGGAAACTAAAGCTGTTGTTTCCATTAATTTGCTCAAGGGTGTATATTGTTATAAGCCCACTGATACTAAATCCTAGTAGAATTTCTATCTTTCTTAGGATACCATCGCTCTGTCGGCGAGAAGACACATCTTTGCCGGGTATTAGTTGTTTA
Source organism: Acanthosepion pharaonis (assembly GCA_903632075.3). Lineage (NCBI taxonomy): Eukaryota > Metazoa > Mollusca > Cephalopoda > Sepiida > Sepiidae > Acanthosepion > Acanthosepion pharaonis. The sequence continues at coordinate 2,208,647 of CAHIKZ030001902.1, read as the reverse complement.
AGACATTGTCATGAACTTTAGAAACTGTTACAAACTGTAAATTTCTTCATATTTCTTCTCTGTTTTTTTTTTTTAATGCTGCTCAAGTAAAGACAATTATTTTTACCGTGCGCTAACATGACAGCTTCTAACTGATGACCTTTAAAATCAGCACCGAGCACCTGCAGGCCGACCTCAGAGGCACATGCCCTCAGAGCACTGAACGACAATCTTGGAATATTTCTTTCTCTTTTTATTTCATTATGCTGTCTGATTCTTCAAAAAGCCCATCTGGAGCTTTCATTTTTTTTTTTCATGCTAAAACTTTCGCACCGGTAAGAATTTCTCTCCTTCGTATGTTGATTTTAGGGAGGGAGATTATTAAGTACTTGTGAAAATTTTTTAGAGGGAGAGTAACGGACTGAAGTTGACATAGAAAAATATTTTAATCCAAAGTGTAACTTTTTATACACTATTTACATTGTCTGAACTATTGTCCTCATCGTTATTGCCATATACACGACGCTTCAGCTGTTGTACGCTCCGGCCTTTTTCAGGTGATATTTGTTGGAATTTCGAACCGAACTCTTTATTTAGTCAACGGGAGTAGCTTGTTTTAATTCCTCGTGCCATGCTTTTTATATCTCAGTTTAAATTAACTCCCATTGATAACTCAACTCACTAATTTTTTTTATTCCCCCTGAAGAACCAGGTAAATGCTTACAGACTTAAATAAAAAAGACCAATATTGACATATCCCAAAACTAAGAATATGCATCAAGAATAAAATATAAACGATCCGTGTTTCCGGACTGTTGGAAACAAGCAAATGACGATCATGGCGCGCCACAACTTTCTGTCGTCTCTAGTTCTTAGTAAAGATTTTTTAATTTTTTTTTTTTTTGCTATCTATCTTATCCCCCTATTCTGCCAACCATTTACACAAGATCGTTGGTTAGGTTATGTGCTTCTTTTCTCTGTCCATCTTGCCTTTAATATATCCCGTGAGTGTCAAATTTTTCAAGCCGTATTACCTCATTATGTGCCCTAGAAATTTCGATTTTTTTTCAGATTCTAAGTATAAGTGCCCTTTTTTGTTTCTATTTTCTCTAAAAATTCTCAACATCCTTCTGTAGAACAACACATGTTTTATCTCAAGTCTTATCTT
>CAHIKZ030001902.1:2200000-2202500 GCA_903632075.3 Acanthosepion pharaonis | reverse complement strand
TGTTGTTAGGTTGTCCCTGTTCTGACCCATTAGAGCCGGGTTCGAATCTCACCAATGTTAATTTGTTAGGAAGACTTCCAGGTGTTATCGATATAGAAGTGGGGCGGGGCGATATCAGCACGAGGCACATTTGAAAACCATAAAAAGGGTTGACCCAAGCCTTGTGTGTGAATTTGGGTAGACGGAACATTTGGGGGTCATCGCGTTGTTCAGATTGTTGATTATGCTATCATCATTTCTCACAGAAACTGTAACTAGATAGTTGCAGTATAAAGCGAGCGTCTGCAATAGAATAGAATGGTATCCTCGAATACGAATGACTATTTTATATATATATATATATATATATATATATATATATATATATATATATATATATATGGATTCCAAGATGAAATCCGGTCTCCAATAAATGACAAACGCAGGAATAAAATATAACAAATAAATGTATTTACACAATAATACAATTGGTAATACGGTTAGTAGATCCAGAAACGCGGTTAGTAGCAATAATAATATATATACAGTTTGGGAAATTCAATCTCGAAGTAGGACTTCCTTAGTGTCTACGTGCTCTCAACTGTGACTCCTACAAGCGGTTACCTCACACTATTACTCTACCTCCAACTCAATCGCTCTGTCTACTCTGACTCTGGGTATTTAACGGCAGCAGTACAAGTACACACTGGTCGAGTCCACTTGTATGAAAAAAAGGCTGACCCCATAACAATATATATTGTTTAGTTATTGTTCTATCGTTAGAAAGGAAGACATAATCTCAAGCGGGAAATAAACAATCATTTTAATCTTTTTAGATTAAAATGATAATCTGGCAAAGTAAGAATAGGAAGAGTTTTATGGAAAATGGAAGGAGCAATGAGACAGAAAACTATTCACGTAGATAAATGATTTTTCTCTTCAAAGTTAATGATGTCATCAACATATATTCAGTGAACTATTTCAATTTTATTTTTCTTTGATACACATCGCAGCAATGATGCTTTTAGCCTGCAAGACAATAACCATTTACATTTTAAGATATGCTAATTCGCATTCACCTTCGCAGTGCAAGCTAATTTATTACCTTTGACATGTCACGACCAAGTAAAACCAACCTTAAGCGTTTTCAGGTTAAAAAAGAAAAAGTGTCTCTTCCCATTTTAAGACAATATTGCTTCACATCGTAAGGTAATGCTTCTTCAAACTGTAAGTCAGTGTTTCTACATTTTGCAAGGCAATGTTTGTTCGTGGTGTAAGACAATGTCCATTCACATTGCAAGACAAAGTCTGTTCGTGGTGTAAGGCAATGTCCATTCACATTGCAAGACAATGTTTGTTCGTGGTGTAAGGCAATGTCCATTCACATTGCAAGACAAAGTCTGTTCGTGGTGTAAGAATGTCCATTCAATTGTTTGTTCGTGGTGTAAGGCAATGTCCATTCACATTGCAAGACAAAGTTTGTTCGTGGTGTAAGGCAATGTCCATTCACATTGCAAGACAAAGTGTTCCATTCACATTCACATTTGCAAGACAAAAGTCTGTTCGTGGTGTAAGCCAATGTCCATTCAAATTGCAAGACAATGTTTGTTCGTGGTGTAAGGCAATGTTCATTCACATTGCAAAACAATGTTTGTTCGTGGTGTAAGGCAATGTTCATTCACATTGCAAGACAAAGTCTGTTCGTGGTGTAAGGCAATGTCCATTCCCATTGCAAGACAAAGTCTGTTCGTGGTGTAAGCCAATGTCCATTCACATTGCAAGACAATGTTTGTTCGTGGTGTAAGGCAATGTTCATTCCCATTGCAAAACAATGCACCTTCACGTCGTAAAGACACTTTTTTTTCACAGGGCTTAAATCCGACGATTGTCTACATTATTCCAACTATACCTTGTGTCATAGTGATTTACTTCCTTGCATGGGGTTATATGATTAAAATAATATACTTAGATATACGCATGCATAGATAGATGTGTGGAGACAGTACTTATAATTAGAAACTGATGTTTAAACTAAGGTATTTATTATTATAACTCAGTGGTATGAGTTTGAGATCATTTTTAATGAATGGCAAAAGATGGCACGTGGGAGAATAACACGTCAAAAAAGACCTCACTTAACCACGCCGTATAGCCTGTAATATGACGTCACAGCACAATTCCGAGTGTCAATCAACATCCTCAAACTACAAAAAATAAATAACGACGTCTCAGTGCATGTAACACAACAAAATCTCTTAATTCATAAAAGAGTGTCAGAAATATCTGAGCCATAGTTATCCAAGGCTGCACACTTGGACTATAAATAAACAAAAAGGGCTTAAACAAGATGCGTGGTGAAATGGACACGATTCGTGACAAGTGCACTTGAGGTGATCGCTTTCATGGAAGCGGAGACTGTTTTTTTTTTTTTTTTTTTTTTTGCTTTCTTGTGGGAATATTTGTTGACAGATTCTGAACAGGTGTTAACAGCTCCCTTTCGTGAAGATTATCAAAACTGATG
>CAHIKZ030001902.1:2127500-2195000 GCA_903632075.3 Acanthosepion pharaonis | reverse complement strand
GCGGGATAAAATATACGTAAAAATAAGAGGTAAATGCACCTGTGTGTGTGTGTGTATATATATATATATATATATATATATATATATATATATATATAAATAAAACACTGAGATAAATACCAAATGGCAATTGTCTATTTCATGCTTGAACGAAGGCTTCAAACCACGGAAGCATGAAAACAGAATGTCGCACGTCTGTGTTGACTTTCACTTTTATATGCAAATACCAACATACATACATTCACACTGGCGCGAACACGTATACACACATTATATATACATATATATATAATGTGTGTATATATATATATATATATATATATATATATATATATATATATATATATAGATATATATATATATATATACCTAGTGAGTCAGACAAACCTACCTAGGTTTCACCTAAACGGATCGTCAGGGAAAGTTTGGCCTTTTAAAACCTTTTTTCCCTCGAGATTGATTTGATTAGCAAATCAAAAATTCGAGGGTTTTTCAAAACGAGTTATCTATTTATTTACATATATATATATATATATATATATATATATATATATATATATATATATATATATATAATGAATAAGATATCTTTAAAAAACCATTCATAGGTTAATTCCCAATCATTCTGAGATAGATAATGAAGAGACTGCGATAGATATATAGATAGATAGATATATATATATATATATATATATATATAGAGAGAGAGAGAGAGAGAGAGAAAGGTACACACACACACACACACACACACACACACACACATATATATACATATATATATAGGTAGAACGAATGATAGGCGAATGAACACGTTCATGAATCAATAATAATAGATAGATAGATAGATAGATAGATAGATAGATAGATAGATAGATATGAACAGAGAAATAAATATGAGCAGACTGAGACAAATTTTGTGATTAAATTAAAAGACATTAGTTTCATTTCGCTTGAGGGTGAAATGGAATTAATGTCTTTAATTAATCTAAAAATAAATCAGTGGCTTTAGCTTCCATTTTTGAAACATGGTTAGAACTGTGTAGCGAAAAAACATATTTTAAATCAATTAATTTATAAAATTAATGCTCTGTAAATTTACATTGAGCACTATTTTGTAAAAATAAAAATATCTATAAGAACACCGGATTATATATCTTGCTGTTCTTTCTTTTTATTTATATATATATATATGTACAAACACATATTGTTAGATATAACAGACAACGAATGTCTATTATGTTTGAAAATTAGCCGTTCTAAACTTTGTATAGTTGCTTTAATTTCGAATGAAAATAAAGACAAAAATTGTCCAACATCGGGATATTTTATTTATGCTCTTCCTGGATCTAAGATTTTGGCTCATATGAGTCATCTTCAGTGTGGTTATATAGACATTTAAACAACAATATTCAACATCGTAGATGATATTCTCTTATTTCGACATTGAAGATTACTATGCGACGACAACGGATATGGTTCTAAAACGTCGTATCACGTGAGAGACCAAAATACTAACAACAGAACCAATGTCTAAATTCAATGCAATGTAGTGACTAGTCATATATATATATATATATATATATATATATATATATATATATATATATATATATATATCTTATGCAGTGTTACATTAGAACATTTATATATCCACTACTAAAGTGTACATTTTGTTTCAACGTCAGATAAGGAGGAAACCTCTTTTAGACGTCTCATCAGGTGGGGAATCATGGTGTTAAATAAATATTTAAGGCTCTACTTTTTGTGTATTAAGACACTATTTTTAAATTAATATTTTGAACCCTGTAATCGTACTGTTCGTTCTACTAGACTTTGATACATACATACATACATATATATATATATATATATATATATATATATATATATATATATATATATATAAACTATGCTAGACATGCACAAACATACACACACATATGACACATAAAGAGACAGCTAGTAAAATAAATTTATACTCGTATATAAATTCATATATATATATATATATATATATATATATATATATATAATAAATATATATGTATTTGTATACGTCGGTATTGTTGTTTCTACTGAAAATAATGCACACTGTTTTTTCTCTCCCTTTTTTTTACACTCACAGTCACCAGGGGGCACCTCTATATTTCTTTGTCTGACATGTGACTCCACCTGCCACCCTCAAATGATAAGGCATCATAGACGTCCATTGGAATTCTTCTCGGACAGATAATGTCTCCTTAGGATTTTCGGTCCGAGACGATGCGACAAGATAAATTGTTTCAGATTGTTGGCAAATCCGTCTTTCTTTTCGCATTTTATTTTGTTTGGTTCTTTATCTTTTAACTTGTGAATTGCTAAATATATATTCCTACGACTTTGGGAATGAGAGAGTAGAAGTATATATGCGTGCTCCTACGTACGTGTAAATGTGTTCGTAGGTATCTGCGTGGCTTTTGTTTGTCACTTCTGAAATTAAATTAATATATATATATATATATATATATATATATATATATATATATATATATATATATATATATATGTAACGGTACGTGAAGAATGTGCAAGGGTAAAATATAAAGAATTAACTAAAGTTTTTAAAAAAAGGTGAGAATGTTGTACTAAACACAATATCTACAAATATATGCAGGTTTTTTTAATTTTTTTATTTTATTGGTTTTTATTTTCACTTTTTTTTCACACCATGAGTATTTGTTCATTGTTAGCTGAAATTTTTATTTACTAAGTCATTATTTTGTTTCTTTCAAAAAAAAAAAATGCCAAATAGCAATGTTTGTGTTATTTATTTATTTATTCTCTGAACGGTGAATGCACAGATATGAGACAAAGATAGAAAAAATGAATTAAGAATTTTCTGAGAGAGAAGAGAGACTGGAGAAGGATAGCAAATTGAATAAAAGAAGAGAGAGTGAGGAAGACAGATAAAAAATATAAGTAAATAGAAATTTGGGAAAAGAGAGAGATAGGAAAGGTTACGGAGAGAATGAGAGAAAACTATGTGAAAGAGAAAAACAAAAAAGATAGAAATGAAGAAAGATTGAAAGAAAGAAAAATGAATAAGAGACAGTGAGATAAAAAGACTAAAAGCGTAAGACCGATAAAGTGAAAAAATGTAATTGAATTTGGAGAAAGAAAGAAAGAAAGAAAGAAAGAAAGAAAAAAGAAAGAAAGAAAGAAAAAAAGAAAGAAAGAAAGAAAAGAAAAGAAAGAAAGAAAAAAGAAAGAAAGAAAGAAAGAAAGAAAGAAAAGAAAGAAAGAAAGAAAGAAAGAAAGAAAGAAAGAAAGAAAGAAAAAGAAAGAAAGAAAGAAAAGAAAAAGAAAGAAAGAAAGAAAGAAAAAGAAAGAAAGAAAGAAAAGAAAGAAAAGAAAGAATGAAAGAAAGAAAGAAAGAAAGAAAGAAAGAAAGAAAGAAAGAAAGAAAGAAAGAAAGAAAAAAAGAAAGAAAGAAAGAAAGAAAAGAAAGAAAAAGAGTGAGAAAAAACGACTGAAAGCGTAAGAGAAAAGTGAAAAAAATGAAAGGTTAAAAAGAAAGAAAGAAAGAAAGAAAGAAAGAAAGAAAGAAAGAAATCAATAAGAGTGAGATAAAACGACTGAAAGCGTAAGAGAGATAAAGTGAAAAAAATGTAAAAGGAGTTAAGAAAGAAAGAAAGAAAGAAAGAAAGAAAGAAAGAAAGAACGAAAGAACAAAAGAGAAGCACTAAAAATGAGAGAAAAATGAGCGAGAAAAACGTGGGAAAGTTTGAAAGAAAGAAAGAAAGAAAGAAGAAAAGAATGTGTGAGAGAGTGGACAGAAAGGAGAGAGACAAGAAGTAACAGAGCGAGAAAGTGAGAGCGAGAGAGAGAGAGAGAGAGACAGACAGACAGACAACAAACAATGGAAATAAATATATAAATAAAAGACGGTAAGACGATAACAGAGAGAGAAAACTTATGAAAGAGAGAAAAATGAGGAAAAAAAGAAACAAAAACAAGAGAAAGGGAGAAGGAAGATGCAAAAAGCGAATGAAAGAAGGAAATGAAGAAGGAGGGTAAAAAAAGAGAGAATTAAGAAAAATGGAAAAGTGTCAAAAAGAATTCTCTCAAATGTGTGTACAAGTTTAAAGATTTGTTTATTAATCAATGAGAATCTCATGAGGTTAGGAGACAAATAATTGCTTGGACTGAACACCAACTTACAGTTATATACATATATATATATATATATATATATATATATCCAACGTTAAAGAACAGTTTTCGATCCTGGTCATACATGTGACGCTGATTTGACAGGTCTACACGGTTATTTCCCTTTTTAATATTTGATGACACACAATCTTTCTATGTGTACGCAGACCTACATAAACTCCTTACAAATCACGACACATTCTAAAAATCTTTTTAATAAAAAAAAAAAAATGCTAATGAAAATACACACTATTTTCTGGAACTGGCTACTGAGCGAAATTTACTGGAATTTTACGTGTTCTATTTTTCAGGTTAGCAGAATATCTGTCAAAAATCTCTCAGTAGATAACTAGTGCTATCACGTTTTCGAATCCCACATGTACTGCAGCCGCAGCGGCGTTTTTGGGGGCAAGATAGCCTGACGGGGCACACTCCTCTCCAGGCCGGCTTGAATTCAGAGTTTTATCTTCTCCAATAGAACAGAGTCTGTACTGCTATTTACCCTTTGCTGGAGGGAGAGGAAGAAGAAGAGTATTGGGGTAGTTGGGTATCAGTATATAAGTGAATGAAAAGTATCCGACTGGAATTCGAACTCTGATCTCCGATTTCCCAATCCGATCCGCCATCCTATACTATTCAATAAACCGAGAAAAGTTTAATTTATTTATCTGGTTAGCCGACTCAAAGGTTTCGCGTCTTATCATTTTTTTTAAATAAATCTATTGAACTTATTAATAGATCTCATATTATATATAGGCGAAATGGATAGCGGCCTGGATTGAAGAATCAGAGAGCCGAGATCGAATTCCAATCGAATCCAATTACTTTCACTTACGTGCTAATACCCCTAGGAAAGTTGTGAACCTTCTTCTTCTCCTTCAGCTATGGGTAAATAGCAGGACAGACTGGGTTCTATAGCCTTGGATGGCAACTGGTCTAGGAGAAGGACAACTCTTAATTCAAAACCTGCGGAGGGTCTCTGTATTCGGCCCTTCAAAAAGTGTGGATGGTCCTGCACGAAACCTTCACCATTATAATCAAATCTCATGTGCTGTTGTCGGGCTGTCGATTTCCTAGGAACCAATCTACTTGACACTCATACGTCGAATTCGACAAGAAAATATAGAATCATATAATATATATATATATATATATATATATATATATATATATATATATATATATGTATATTTTCGGAACAAATTTTAACGTCCCAATTTAAATTCTTGACACGCTTAGCTTAGAAACGTCACGTTTAAATTAAGAACAGAATTGAGAAAAAGAGAACAAATGATCATTTTTAAAATAGTAAATCGATCGCAACAAAATCTCTTCAAGTCCAGCTCAAGCGTTATTGATTATGCAGATCTTCATAATCTGTGCTCGATTGCTCTTATAATGTCCATACAGAAATCGTTCAGAAGGCAATGTAGAGTAATGGGTAGCGGCTCGGACTGATGCCACAGTAAACCCGAATTCTAGTCGGAACCATTACATTCACTTATGTGTTAATACCGTTGGGATTGGTTTGAATTTCCTTCTCCAAGCTTTGCGTAAAAAGCATGAAGGACTGGGTTCGAAACAATATTTTATATAGAGTTTTTTTTCTTCTTCTAGACCGGTTGCCTCGAGTGGTAACTGGTCTAAGAGAAGAAAAAGACTTGAATTCAAAATCTGCCTGGAGAGGGTTAGACTTCATCAGCCTATTTTGCCCAACAAACACCACTTCTACTTCGGCTGCAGTACACATGGTGCCCCTAAGATTCTACGATTCAGAGGATTAAAAAAAAAAGCAGCAAATTTATTCAGTAACTCCCCAGACATTCAAGCTGTTGAGACTTGTGTGTGTGTTTTTTTTAAATATTTACGAAAAAACGTCGTAATTTAAGCAATATTCCGTCAATTATACATGTTCTTTAAAAGAGAACGGGAAAGGGGTGCCTGTTGAAAGTTTTCGTAAGTTTTCTCTCAATCGATTTTTTTCAGATGAAGAATAATAAAGCAACTTGTTGAAATTACGTGTTAGTGTTTTACGACTTTCGACCATCGTTGCACATTTTCGGGGAGAGAAGAAGAAAGTCCAAAAACCATCAATGTATTCACAATTTAAACCTTATAAGTAAGATGAACAAGAAACAAAATAGAACAACCCCATAGCAAATATGATTTGATGAAAAAAATAAAATCGGGAGTCTATTTCAAATACGAATATTCACTATAATAATATTTGAAATGATAATAATAACAATGTATATAATATATATATATATATATATATATATATATGTGTGTGTGTGTGTGTGTGTGTGTGTGTGTGTGTGTGTGTGTGTGTGTGTGTGAAAATATATAGAAAATAGGAAAGAACTCGTTAGGTAAATAATACGAAGTTCTTTAGTATTTTTATTTTTGTTTAAAAAAAAACAGCGCTCGATACAACAATAGAGCCTAAATATAATTAAGCGAATGAATCATATTTTAAATAATTATATATATATATATATATTAGTTTAATGTTGACGTTGTGAAGATATATTTGCTTTGTACAGACAATCTAGGGATTGAGCAGTTTAATGTTTTGTGAAGATATATTTGCTCTGTCCAGATAATCTAAACATTTAATGTACTGTGTAGGTATTTGACGTTTTTTTTTTTTCTACTTGTTCGATTTATTACGATTTTTACCAAGTCGTCTGTTTATACACTAAAAGTGTTGTATACTATAGTGAATATATATATATATATATATATATATATATATATATATATATATATATACTATCTTCCATATATAGTTAACTGATACTTTCTGCTTAGTCTACATCTACAGACGTGAACTACTATTACACTCCAGGTTGAAAAGACAGACGAACACTTTCATTGTCTGTCAAAATAGCCTATTTAAAAGGAAAATGTTTGATTATTAATTATATATTATTTATATATATATATATATATATATATATATATATATATATATATATTTATTATCAATAATATATATATATATATTGATTATCAATTATATATATATATATAATTATTTATTTAAAAAATTATAACATAAATATGTTATAAAATCAAATACAAAAATATACATTTTTTTTCAGCATCCCTGTGTCTCATCAAGTGATGATGTTAAGACACTGTGGCGTTGAAACAAAATGGCTATTTTAAAAAAGTGATTTTATAACATATTTATGTTATAAAATTTTTAAATAAATAATTATATATCTTAAAAGACTTTGTATTGAGCACTCTTTTAAGAATAGTAATTGTTGGTTATTGCAATTCATTCCGTATATACCAATTATACTTGTACGTATATAAAAAATATATATATATATATATATATATATATATATATATATATATATCGTGTGCGTGTGTGTCTATGTATATGCATTTATAGCTGGCCACTCGTATTCGAGGATATGATACTAGGGCGGCTAGCTAATCCCTACTGCAGAGGCTTGCTTAGGCGCATTTGTTTTTTTTTCAGCACCCACAGAGCCCACCTGTGGTTTTTACTGCAACTAAGCTGAGCAGACCTTAGTCACAGTTTCTGGGAGAGAAGCGTGTTATCTAGCGTGATCAACAATTTGAACAACCGCAGAACGCTCAAGCCCTCGGCCACGATGACGTGTGACTTAGTGCTTACATAGCTATCGACGGCCCACTAGTGTTCCGTCTACCCAATTTAACTCAAAATACTTGGGTCAAATCGTGGTATGGTTTTCAGGCATTTTTTAAAAGGTACCGCATGCTTGGATCAACGCCTCCAGTCCGATAACATCAAGAAGTGTCCTTCCTGAAAAATTGAACATGGTGACTTTCGAACCCGGAACTCATGGTTAGAAGGCGAGCGTACTAACCACTTGGCCTTGAGCATGCTAGCCTTTGTTCAAATTGTTGATCACGCTAGATAACACGCACTTTCCCAGAAACTGTAACTAAGGTCTGCTCAGAATATTTGCATTATAAAATTTTTTTAAATAATAACAAAAATACTAAAGAACTTTGGATTATTTACCTAACGAATTCTTTCCTATTTTCTATATATTTTACACACACACACACACACACACACACACACACACACACACACACACACACACACACACATATATTTATATATATATATATATATATATATATATATACCACGTTTAAGTAATGAGATCTCTCGGAATAATAAACGAAAATCTATCAGTTCTTTGAATATATATATATATATATATATATATATATATATATATACACTTATATTCTTTTTAATATACATACTTTTCTCTCGTTGGAACCACTACAACATATTTCTTTTATATACTCTTATATATGTTTAGGTGTATACCAAAAGCCCTTCCGTCTGATACGTAATTCTTTCCCTCGCATGCCTATACACTCTAATAATATATATATATATATATATATGTATATATATATGAAGGTATATAGGAGGGTGGTGAGAGCGAGGGTAAGATCAAGAGAGAGAAATCGACAAAACATACGGGGAGATTATGTGCCATATATTTGCCTGCTTGCATTTGTGTCTGTCAGGTGGGTGGGTGACTCAAAGTTTTTTTTGTCATTTGATACGACATGTCAAAAAATGACGGACAATATTAGCGCAAAGCGCACGACCCAGACATCCTTTACCCACCCCTTCAAATATGTACACAATTTTCGAGCATGCACCGCGCATCCTTTGTTCTTGTCCCCCAACACCGACCCTACCAACTTTGGTTATTATCTAACATTCCCTCTCTGACTGTTCCGTCAATTTGAGTATGTTTAGTATGGGCCCCGAATCTCATCTCACAGCGGAACGTCAGGCCATTGGTGTCCTTAGTGCTTCTAAGGTTACCCTCTGCTACCGAGACTGCAACACCCCTCGGTCGGGTTTTTTGCACAGCAAAACCCGTGGGAGATCTGCCTGCAGTTGTCTTAAACTTGTCTTCGTAAATCTTTTTGATTTTCGTCCTAAATTACAACGTGATATTCCCTCGACTCGTTCCGTCGTGAAACAAAATAAATGATCCGTCAATAACAATGTTTGGATGTCATCAGGAGAAGTGTCTTGGGCAATGTTATATTTTCTTTTTCTTTCAGTTTTTAGTAAACTGTTAACTATTAAATATGCATAAACTACTCTTTCTTTAAATGTTAAATGCCATACCTTAACATATATATATATATATATATGTGTGTGTGTGTGTGTGTGTGTGTGTGTGTGTGTGTGTGTGTGTGCTACAGTTCAAAAGTTTGAAGCTACATTGGTTCATTTTGAAGTCATTTTTTTGTTAAATGATATGGCAAATTTTGTCTATCAATTTTTTTACAAATTTTTCAGATTTTCGAATTAGGTGTCTTCTGTCATCAGTAAATTTGCCAAAGTTCATATTTACTTTTATTTTATATTGTTTTCTTCCCGAGTACTTTCAAATGTTGGTAAAGTCGTTTTTGAAGGATTTACACGTGAACTATGGTCCTCTGTTTGTTTTCATTACCATAATTTTTCGGGTGCTGTTACCCCCCCCGCCACCGGCCTGCTCAGCTATAATGGTCGATTGACTTCTGTCTGAATTTCTGGGATAAGGAGTTATCCTTATTTAAACTATTTATATTCGAACTATTATCCTAATCTCTGTTGCTGTTATCACAACGTTTCGGCCGTTGTATATTCCGGCCTTCCCCGAGTGTATATTAATCTGGTTAATCGACCGGGAATTCTGAAAAGAAGCCTCAACATAATCTACGGAGGTGGATCACATAACTAGTGATATTTCGTTTAATTTTATCTCTGGCTGGTCATATCTATCTATCTATCTATCTATCTATCTATCTATCTATCTATCTATCTATCTATCTATCTATTTCAGTCTCTTCATATCTATATATCCATCTATCTTAGTCTGTTAATATCTATCTATCTATATATCTATCTTTCTATTTATCTATCTTTCGATCTCACACTGTTCATATCTATCACAATCTGCTCATATGAATACATCTATCTATCTATCTATCTATCTATCTATCTATCTATCTATCTATCTATCTATCTATCTATATATATATATATATATATATATCACAGTCTGCTCATATGTATCCGTCTATCTCAGTCTGTTCATATCTACCTATCTCAGTCTTTTTATATCTATCTATCTATCTATCTATCTATCTATCTATCTATCTATCTATCTATCTATCTCATTCTGTTCATATATATGTATGACAGTCTGCTCATATGTATACAGGGAGCCGATACTATTTTTCAGACACTTTATTTTTTCAAGCTTTAGGTAGTACAGGCAGTCTGTACTGTTTTAGTGTAATGACAATAACATTTAAAAACTGTTTCAATACTACAAATGGAAAGCAGAATTCAAATTAAAAGTATTTTTATTTTTTTACAAATTTTCACATTACACAGGCGACAGTATTTTTCGGACATTGCAGAAACAATGCTAATAGTTTATGACAGCACCCTTTTTTTCAATGACTTCTATCAGTTTATCTTCATAATGTGCGTACATATTGATAATAACGTCTCTTCGTGTTTCTAGCAGTCTATTTTTAGCATCTTGCTGCCACAGTTCAGCCTATCTGGTTATTTCTGGCCCGTCGTAAACAAGCTCTGCAAGCATTTCCCATATGTTTTCAATTAAATTTAAGTCTGGACTTCTTGCAGGCCATTCCAGAGTAGTTATATTTGCTTCACACATCCAATTTTTCACTGATTTGGCCACATGGATGCTTCAGTTATCTTGCTGCAAATAAAATTACTTCCCATTTCTTTTTCTATGAGTGGTAGGGCTCTCTTTTCCAAAAGTTCTCTGTAGCTCAAGCTATTTTGACGTCCTTTTAACCACTCGAGCCACAAGTTTCCATTCGGAAATACCATACCCCAAACCATGACTCCTCCTCCTCCCATCTGTCTCTTGTTGAGAATAACAGGTTCACCTTTTCTCGACCATGTCCACCACCCGTCAGGAACATCGAACTTAAATCGTTTTTCATCAGTAAATATCACTTTCTTGAAGTCGACATGGTTTGTTATCCATCTTTTGGCGCTTCCCAGCCTTGCACACTTGTGTTTTCTCGTTAGTGTAATTCTTTTCTTGATTTTAGCATACTTAATTCCAATTTCGTGTAGCTTTCTTTGTACAGTTCGAACACTGACGTCAAGTTCACACTTCTCCTTTACTTTCTTCGCTGTCACCTTTTCCCCAGATGATAACAACCCCGTAACACTCCTCTTCATTCTTCTTTCTGTTCTCTTGGAAATTGTTTTTTTCCGTCCTCTCTTTTTCTTCTTCCGCTCATAGTCTGTACTTAGTATGTATTCAACTGTTGACTTCGGTAGCTTCATCTCAGCGGCGATCTTTCGGATGCTGAGCCTGTCTTCTCTCTTCTTTTGGACCAAACTGATGTCTTCTTTGAATGCATTCTTCTTCAGGGTTTTAATACGTTTTCGCAGTGAATGGTAAAGATACTCAAATGTAATGGTCAGGGTACAATTTATCTGCAGCAAATTTGCATATTGTAGACGCTCGACGACTAAATCATTAAAAAACCCGGAATTTGTGTCATGTCCGAAAAATAGTGTCGCCTAAGTAGAAGTAAAAATAAAGACAACATGAAACCAAAGACAACATCATCAATCAATGTTCATACCATTAATGGACAGTTACTGCTGAACTACCTACTCATCAACACAAAAGCTCTCGACAGCAAAAAACATCTTTAAGCACATTTTTCAAAGTGTCCCAAAAATAGTGTCGGCTCCCTGTACGTCTATCTCAATCTGCTCATATCTACCTATCTCAGTCTTTTCAAATCTATCTATCTATCTATCTATCTATCTATCTATCTATCTATCTATCTATTTCAGTCTCTTCATATCTATCTATATATCCATCTATCACAGTCTGCCCATATGTATCCGTCTATCTCAGTCTGTTTATTGCGTGGGACAGCGGGTAAATGATTATAATGAAACGGCTAATATTATCATTACCATTACAGATGAAGAGAACAGATACTGCAATTTGATCCCAGTCGTATAGTCAGGCAGTGAAGAAAAGCGCAACATGTGCAGCTGTTCAGTGAATAAATATCAAATGTTTGTTTATAAGAAATCAGCTGCTATTCCGATTAGCGAGGAGTTGAGCAGATGCTGTTATTCTCCCCCGATGACCAGTCAATAAATGCTGAACAAGAACAAGGGGTCGATAACAAAGATTGAATGGAAAGATGTGTCGAGGAAAGTATGGAGATAGGAGGTAAAGAGCAAAGGTGGGAGAGCAAGGTGTGTGAAGATAAAGAATGGAGAGCAGGATGGAGAGAAATTATGTGGAGAGCACCCGAAATTGGTTTGGTTAGGGTTAAATTATTACAACGTTTCTGACACATGGCACAGTGGATAAAGGCGTTGGTTAAATCCAATGACAGGACCCAAAGAGTTTGAGTTCAATACCCGGTTAAGGCATGGAGAGGGGAATTAACAGGAGATAACTGACATCCATTCAACATGGCACGTGGAACTAGAACAGTCTACCCCAGCGGGCGAAATAAAGGGTTCTGTTCGACATTCCAACCACCTGAAGAAGGCCGGAGTGTACAACGGCCGAAACGTTGTAATAATTATGGCGATAATAATGAGGACAATAGTCCGAATAATGTAAATAGTATATATATATATATATATATATATTCATCCCAAGCAAGACGGGAATGCCACTGGTACGCAAGGGGTTACTGAGAGTGAAGGTGAGAGAAAAGACTATAAGGCAAACTGAGGAAAGGATAAAAACTGAACGGGTTTCAAGAAGATAGATGTTCATTGACATTACAATGGATGGTGGACAATTTACCCATAGATGAAACGAAGCTTCAAACGTCAGTGATTCGTTTTTTTACAGTTTATCAACATTTTGCAGGTTATTTAAAGCCAAAAAATACTTTAAGATTGTAAAAAATTCTTTTTTTTTGCGGGTGGGTGAAAATAATAATGGTTTAATGATACAAGTCTTACTTTTTTTAACCGATAGCTGGTTGAAGAAGAGGTTTGGTGTGTTTTACGGTATATCAACCTCAATGGGTTATTTAATGACGACAACTTTTTTCCTGGTAATATTTTGCTTTGTCAAAAATCTACATCTGGTAATATTTTTTTCCAAAAATGTATTGTTGGTATTATTTTTTTTCAAGAACGTATTGCTGGTAATAGTTTTTTTTCTTCAAACATTTATTTTTGGTAATAATTTTTACAAAGTATTTCTGGTATTAAATCCTAAATCTACATTTCTGGTATTAAATCCCAAATCTACATTTTTATAATGCTTTTTACCTCATTTTCGGAGTTAACTATTTGTCCATAGCTGGGACCCTAGCAGGTGCTACCATTCCGGGTCAGGTTGGACCTGGGAACACCAGCAATTAAGAGGTGGTTCCACGCTCTTCAAAACCTTCTGGTCAGAGACCTTGCTGTTGGACGTAGTTTATCGTCATACCCTGGACGTAGATGTAGTTTATCGTCATACCCTGGACGTGCACCCGAAATTGGAGATCACGGCTTGAAATTTTGTTTACTTCCATCTTCGAAAAGTACGAACTTGAATTGATAACATTCCAACAGATAATACCTGATAACATTAAGCAAACTAGACTTAAAGACATTTCTTAATGTCTGCGTAAATATTGGAGGAAATTTCAATTTTAAATGCCATGAAATAGGGTACTGTCCCATGTCCCATATCAAGTGTGGAAATACATCTTATACCGTTCGAACTAATCATGTCTTACATATTTTCATTTTAATGATAATAAAGGGTGTTTTAATAACTTGAACTGATTTTAAATGTGAATTAAGTTTAAGTGTTTAATGATTTTTTTCTTTTTCTTTCAGATTTAACAACTTAAGACTTTGCCAGTTTCAACCATGGAAAGATTAACAATCAAACAACGTGTTAAAGTTTCAACAGTGCAACTGGAAAAATTGTCTATAATGAAGAAAGAGGGTTTAGAAAATTTGCCACTCACAGGATATAAAGGCTGTCCCAATAACTTGGGCCGATTTTAATTGTGAATCAAGTTTAAGCGTCTAATGATTTTTTTTCTTTTTTCTTTCAGATTTAACAACTTAAGTTTTTGACAATTTCAACCCTGGAAAGATTAACAATCAAACAACGTGTCAAAGTTATGGAAGCCTATTATGAAAATGGACGTTCAAAAAGAAATGTATTTCGCGCACATTTACGATTTTCTTGGTCAACATAATCGACCAACCGAGAGTGCAATTGGAAACGATGTAACGTTGTTGCGGACAGGTTCAATTCCTGCGCGCGATGACGAATGGGGGTCTGGATTTTCGGTCACATTCTCGTGCACGGGCAATGTTTTCAACTGAGCGGCGTAAACGAGTACGAAATGGTGGTTTCATCTGCCACGACCAAGTTTGTTTGAATTTACGAACAATATTTTCAATTGCACTCTTGAAAATTTAACACGTTGTTTGATTGTTAATCTTTCCACGGTTGAAATTGCCAACGACTTAAGTTGTTAAATCTGGAAAAAAAAAAAATCATCATTAAGTCTTTGGCAATTTCCACCATGGAAAGATTAACACTCAAACAACGTGTTAAACTTTTAAGAGTGCAATTGGAAAAATTGTTCGTAAATTCAAACAAACTCGGTCGATGGCAGATGTAGAAACA
Organism: Acanthosepion pharaonis; assembly: GCA_903632075.3. NCBI lineage: Eukaryota > Metazoa > Mollusca > Cephalopoda > Sepiida > Sepiidae > Acanthosepion > Acanthosepion pharaonis. The sequence goes on along the minus strand of CAHIKZ030001902.1, from coordinate 2,180,088 downwards.
TCATTGCATGCTCGTTTACGTCGTTAAGCTGAAAACATTGCTGCAGTGCACGAGAATGTGGCCGCAAATCCAGACCCCTCTATTCGTCATCGCGCGCAGGAATTGAACCTGTCCACAACAACGTTACATCGTTTCCAATTGCCCTCTCGGTTTGTCGATTATGTTTACAATAAAAATCGCGAAGTGCTCGAAATGGATTTCTATTGAACGTCTATTTTCGTAATAGGCTTCGATAACTTTAACACGTTGTTTGATTGTTAATCTTTCCATGGTTGAAATTGCCAAAGACTTAAGTTGTTCAATCTGAAAGAAAAAGAAAGAAATCAATAGACCCTTAAACTTAATTCACATTTAAAATCGGTCCAAGTAATTGGAGCAGCCTTTATTAGCTGTTTGCTTATAAGGAAATGTTTGACATTCATTGAGAAAACAGCGAATCGTGTTGTCGTTTGAAATTCATATCTTTGTAATAACACACTTTTTCAGGAAAATAGATATCTCTTATAACTGTTTCTATTACTGATGGTGTTTTCCTTCCCAACCGTTTATTCAAATGAGTGTAGAACAATAAAATCATGATTATGTTATTATTTTCTCGGCGAAATACATGTATACATTTTAGACAAGTAATGATATAGATTCAGTTATTTCGTAGAGTTGATTTAAATTTAGAGCAACAGTTCATAAGATTCGGAGAAGCATATTACTTGGCGTTTTGGAGAGGCAGATAAATAACGATAGCAGCGAAAAAAAAAGACTCCGTGTACATCATAGATTGGACACGAGAAGAAAGACTTAGAATGGTAAAGCTGAAATATTTTTGCTGCTAGAATACCAACGAAATGAATAAGGTCAATAGTCTGAATGTCTCTAAGAAGAATAACAGATATGTTAGATGTTTAAAAGTAGTCAGGGTTTTTTTTTCTTTTCGTAGGTTGGTACACTGTATTTTTCTTTCTTAAAAAAGTAACACTATTTTTTTTCTTAAGAAAGAAATATACAATGTTACTTTCTTAAGGAAGGCATATACAGTGTTACTTTCTTAAGAAAGGAGAATACACTGTTACTTTAAGAAAGAAATATAATGTTACTTTAAGAAAGGTATACAGTGTTACTTTCTGAGAAAGGAGAATACACTGTTATTTTATTAAGAAAGAAATATACAATGTTACTTTTCTTTAAAAGGCATATAAGTGTTACTTTCTTAAGAAAGGAGAATACACTTTACATTCTTAAGAAAGAAATATACAATGTTACTTTCTTAAGAAAGGCATATACAGTGTTACTTTCTTAAGAAAGGAGAATACACTGTTACATTATTAAGAAAGAAATATACAATGTTACTTTCTTAAGAAAGGCATATACAGTGTTACTTTCTTAAGAAAGGAGAATACACTGTTACATTCTTAAGAAAGAAATATACAATGTTACTTTCTTAAGAAAGGCATATACAGTGTTACTTTCTTAAGAAAGGAGAATACACTGTTACATTCTTAAGAAAGAAATATACAATGTTACTTTCTTAAGAAAGGCATATACAGTGTTACTTTCTTAAGAAAGGAGAATACACTGTTACATTCTTAAGAAAGAAATATACAATGTTACTTTCTTAAGAAAGGCATATACAGTGTTACTTTCTTAAGAAAGGAGAATACACTGTTACATTCTTAAGAAAGAAATATACAATGTTACTTTCTTAAGAAAGGCATATACAGTGTTACTTTCTTAAGAAAGGAGAATACACTGTTACATTCTTAAGAAAGAAATATACAATGTTACTTTCTTAAGAAAGGCATATACAGTGTTACTTTCTTAAAAAGAAGAATACACTGTTACATTATTAAGAAAGAAATATACAATGTTACTTTCTTAAGGAAGGCATATACAGTGTTACTTTCTTAAGAAAGGAGAATACACTGTTACATTCTTAAGAAAAAATATACAATGTTACTTTCTTAAGGAAGTATACAATGTTACTTTCTTTAAGAAAGGAGAATACAACTGTTACATTATTAAGAAAGAAATATACAAATGTTCTTAAGAAAGGCATATATAGTGTTACTTTCTTAAGAAAGGAGAATACACTGTTACATTCTTAAGAAAGAAATATAAATGTTACTTTCTTAAAGGCATATACAGTGTTACGTTCTTAAGAAAGGAGAATACACTGTTACATTATTAAGAAAGAAATATACAATGTTACTTTCTTAAGAAAGGCATATTCAGTGTCACTTTCTTAAAAAGAAGAATACACTGTTACTTTCTTAAGAAAGAAATATACAATGTTACTTTCTTAAGAAAGGCATATACAGTGTTACTTTCTTAAAGAAGAATACACTGTTACATTATTAAGAAAGAAATATACAATGTTAATTTCTTAAAGAAGGCATATATAGTGTTACTTTCTTAAGAAAGGAGAATACACTGTTACATTCTTAAGAAAGAAATATAATGTTACTTTCTTAAGAAAGGCATATACAGTGTTACTTTCTTAAGAAAGGAGAATACACTGTTACATTATTAAGAAAGAAATATAAATGTTACTTTCTTAAGAAAGGCATATACAGTGTTACTTTCTTAAGAAAGGAGAATACACTGTTACATTCTTAAGAAAGAAATATACAATGTTACTTTCTTAAGAAAGGCATATACAGTGTTACTTTCTTAAGGAAGGAGAATACACTGTTACATTCTTAAGAAAGAAATATACAATGTTACTTTCTTGAGAAAGGCATATACAGTGTTACTTTTCTTAAAAAAGGAGAATACACTGTTACATTCTTAAGAAAGAAATATACAATGTTACTTTCTTAAGAAAGGCATATCAGTGTTACTTTCTTAAGAAAGGAGAATACACTGTTACATTATTAAGAAAGAAATATACAATGTTACTTTCTTAAGAAAGGCATATACAGTGTTACTTTCTTAAGAAAGGAGAATACACTATTACATTCTTAAGAAAGAAATATACAATGTTACTTTTTTAAGAAAGGTATACAGTGTTAAAGAAAGGAGAATACACTGTTACATCTTAAGAAAGAAATTACAATTTCTTAAAAAGAAAGGCATACACTTTTTAAGAAAGGAGAATACACTGTTACATTCTTAAGAAAGAAATATACAATGTTACTTTCTTAAGAAAGGCATATACAGTGTTACTTTCTTAAGAAAGGAGAATACACTGTTACATTATTAAGAAAGAAATATAATGTTACTTTCTTAAGGAAGGCATATACAGTGTTACTTTCTTAAGAAAGGAGAATACACTGTTACATTATTAAGAAAGAAATATACAATGTTACTTTCTTAAAAAAGTATATACAGTGTTACTTTCTTAAAAAGGAGAATACACTGTTACATTATTAAGAAAGAAATATACAATGTTACTTTCTTAAGAAAGGCATATATACAGTGTTACTTTCTTAAGAAAGAGAATACACTGTTACATTATTAAGAAAGAAATATACAATGTTACTTTCTTAAGAAAGGCATATACAGTGTTACTTTCTTAAAAAGAAGAATACACTGTTACATTCTTAAGAAAGAAATATACAATGTTACTTTCTTAAGAAAGGCATATACAGTGTTACTTTCTTAAGAAAGGAGAATACACTGTTACATTATTAAGAAAGAAATATACAATGTTACTTTCTTAAGAAAGGCATATACAGAAAACTTTCTTAAGAAAGGAGAATACACTGTTACATTATTAAGAAAGAAATATACAATGTTACTTTCTTAAGAAAGGCATATACAGTGTTACTTTCTTAAAAAGGAGAATACACTGTTACATTATTAAGAAAGAAATATACAATGTTTTTTCTTAAGAAAGGCATATACAGTGTTACTTTCTTAAGAAAGGAGAATACACTGTTACATTATTAAGAAAGAAATATACAATGTTACTTCTTAAGAAAGGCATATACAGTGTTACTTTCTTAAGAAAGGAGAATACACTGTTACATTCTTAAGAAAGAAATATACAATGTTACTTTCTTAAGAAAGGCATATAAAAAGTGTTACTTTTCTAAGAAAGGAGAATACACTGTTACATTCTTAAGAAAGAAATAAAATGTTACTTTCTTAAGAAAGGCATATACAGTGTTACTTTCTTAAGAAAGGAGAATACACTGTTACATTCTTAAGAAAGAAATATACAATGTTACTTTCTTAAGAAAGGCATATACAGTGTTACTTTCTTAAAAAGGAGAATAATACATTCTTAAGAAAGAAATATTACATTCTTTCTTAAGAAAGGAAATATGTTACATTAAGAAAGAAATATACAATGTTACAGTGTTTTAAGAAAGGCAGAATACACTGAAAAGAAATATGTTACTTTCTTAAGAAAAGGAGTGTTAATTTCTAAGAAAGGAGAATAATGTTACATTCTTAAGAAAGAAATATACAATGTTACTTTCTTAAGAAAAGGCATATACAGTGTTACTTTCTTAGAAAGGAGAATACACTGTTACATTCTTAAGAAAGAAATATACAATGTTACTTTCTTAAGAAAAGGCATATACAGTGTTACTTTTTTAAGAAAGGAGAATACAATGTTACATTCTTAAGAAAGAAATATACAATGTTACTTTCTTAAGAAAGGCATATACAGTGTTACTTTTCTTAAGAAAGGAGAATACACTGTTACATTATTAAGAAAAAGAAATATACAATGTTACTTTCTTAAGAAGGCATATTCAGTGTTACTTTCTTAAAAAGGATAGAATACACTGTTACATTCTTAAGAAAGAAATATACAATGTTACTTTCTTAAGAAAGGCATATACAGTGTTACTTTCTTAAAAAGGAGAATACACTGTTACATTCTTAAGAAAGAAATATACAATGTTACTTTTCTTAAAAGAAAGGCATATACAGTGTTATTTTCTTAAGAAAGAAGAATACACTGTTACATTATTAAGAAAGAAATATACAATGTTACTTTTCTTAAGGAAGGCATATACAGTGTTACTTTCTTAAAAAGGAGAATACACTGTTACATTCTTAAGAAAGAAATATAAAATGTTACTTTCTTAAGAAAGGCATATACAGTGTTACTTTTCTTAAGAAAGGAGAATACACTGTTACATTATTAAGAAAGAAATATACAATGTTACTTTCTTAAGAAAGGCATATACAGTGTTACTTTCTTAAGAAAGGAGAATACACTGTTACATTCTTAAGAAAGAAATATACAATGTTACTTTCTTAAGAAAGGCATATCTGATGTTACTTTCTTAAGAAAGGAGAATACAAAGAAATTACATTCTTAAGAAAGAAATATGCAATGTTACTTTCTTAAGAAAAAGGCATACAGTGTTACTTTCTTAAGAAAGGAGAATACACTGTTACATTCTTAAGAAAGAAATATACAATGTTACTTTCTTAAGAAAGGCATATACAGTGTTACTTTCTTAAGAAAGGAGAATACACTGTTACATTATTAAGAAAGAAATATACAATGTTACTTTCTTAAGAAAGGCATATACAGTGTTACTTTCTTAAAAAGAAGAATACACTGTTACATTATTAAGAAAGAAATATACAATGTTACTTTCTTAAGAAAGGCATATACATGTTACTTTCTTAAGAAAGGAGAATACACTGTTACATTATTAAGAAAAGAAATATACAATGTTACTTTCTTAAGGAAGGCATATACAGTGTTACTTTCTTAAGAAAAGAGAATACACTGTTACATTCTTAAGAAAGAAATATACAATGTTACTTTCTTAAGAAAAGGCATACAGTGTTACTTTCTTAAAAAGAAGAATACACTGTTACATTATTAAGAAAGAAATATACAATGTTACTTTCTTAAGAAAGGCATATATACAGTGTTACTTTCTTAAGAAAGGAGAATACACTGTTACATTCTTAAGAAAGAAATATACAATGTTACTTTCTTAAGGAAAGGCATATACAGTGTTACTTTCTTAAAAAAGAATACACTGTTACATTATTATTAAGAAAATAAATATACAATAGTTACTTTCTTAAGAAAGGAGAATAAACTGTTACATTATTAAGAAAGAAATACAATTACTTTCTTAAGAAAAAGAATACATACACTGAAGAATACATTTTAAGAAATATACAATGTTACTTTCTTAAGGAAGGCATATATAGTGTTACTTTCTTAAGAAAGGAGAATACATGTTACATTATTAAGAAAGAAATATACAATGTTACTTTCTTAAGAAAGGCATATACAGTGTTACTTTCTTAAAAAGAAGAATACACTGTTACATTCTTAAGAAAGAAATATACAATGTTACTTTCTTAAGGAAGGCATATACAGTGTTACTTTCTTAAGAAAGGAGAATAAACTGTTACATTATTAAGAAAGAAATATACAATGTTACTTTCTTAAGAAAGGCATATACAGTGTTACTTTCTTAAAAAGAAGAATACACTGTTACATTCTTAAGAAAGAAATATACAATGTTACTTTCTTAAGGAAGGCATATACAGTTTACTTTCAAGAAAGGAGAATACACTGTTACATTATTAAGAAAAAATATATAATGTTACTTTCTTAAGAAAGGGTATATACAGTGTCACTTTCTTAAAAAGAAGAATACACTGTTACTTTCTAAGAAAGAAATATACAATGTTACTTTCTTAAGGAAGGTATATACAGTGTTACTTTCTTAAGAAAGGAGAATACACTGTTACATTATTAAGAAAGAAATATACAATGTTACTTTCTTAAGAAAGGCATATACAGTGTTACTTTCTTAAAAAGAAGAACACACTTGTTATATTGGTTTTGAAAGAAATGTTATAAGAAAGGTACAATGTTTACTTTCTTAAGAAAGGAGAATAAACTGTTACATTATTAAGAAAGAAATATATAATGTCATTTCTTAAGAAAGGCATATACAGTGTTACTTTCTAAAAAGAAGAATACACTGTTACATACTTAAGAAAGAAATATACAATGTTACTTTCTTAAGGAAGGCATATACAGTGTTACTTTTCTTTAAGAAAGGAGAATAAACTGTTACATTATTAAGAAAGAAATATGCAATGTTACTTTCTCAAGGCATATAAGAAAAGGCATATACAGTGTTACATTATTTAAAAAAATATAGAATGTTACTTTCTTAAGGAAGGTTACATTCTTAAGAAAAGAAATATACAATGTTACTTTCTTTAAGGAAGGTATATACAGTGTTACTTTCTTAAGAAAGGAGAATACACTGTTACATTATTAAGAAAGAAATATGCAACGTTACTTTTTAAGAAAGGCATATACTTTTCATTTTAAAAAGAAGAATACACTGTTATATACTTAAGAAAGAAATATACAATGTTACTTTTAATATATAGGAAAGAAATACAGTTAATTGTTACATTATTAAGAAAGGAATATAGAATGTTATTTTCAAGAAAAGCATTCTTAAAAGAAAAAGAAATAATTGTTACAATGTTACTTTAAGGAATAGTATATACAGTGTTACTTCTTTAAGAAAGGAGAATAAAAATTAAGGCTGTATAGAATGCTATTTCAAGAAAAGAAATATAACTGTTACATTCTTAAGAAAGAAATATACAATTATGAAGGCATATACAGTGTTACTTTAAGAAAGGAGAAACAAGAAAGAAAGAATATACAATGTTACATTATTAAGTGTTAAAAAAGAAGAATACAATGTTACATTCTTAAGAAACATACAGTGTGAAGGCATATACTCTTTAAGAAAGGAGAATACACTGTTACATTATTAAGAAAAGAAATATACAAATTTCAGAAAGGCATTCTTTAAAAAGAAGAATACATCAAGGCATATACAATGTTGTGTTAGTGTTACTTTTCTTAAAAAGAAGAATACACTGTTACATTATTAAGAAAGAAATATACAATGTTACTTTCTTAAGAAAGGCATATACTAGAGTTACTTTTCTTAAAAGAAGAATACACTGTTACATTCTTAAGAAAGAAATATACAATGTTACTTTCTTTAAGAAAGTAGTATATACAGTGTCACTTTCTAAAAAGAAGAATACTACTGTTACATTCTAAGAAAAAAATATACAATGTTTCTTAAAGAAATATATATCTGATGTTACTTTCTTAAAAAAGGAGAAATAAACTTGGTTACATTCTTAAGAAAGAAATATACAATGTTACTTTCTTAAGAAGGTATATACAGTGCAATTTTCTTAAAAAAAGAATACACTGTTACACATTCTTAAGAAAAATATACAATATTATTTTCTTTAGGAAGGCATATACAGTGTTTCTTTCTTAAAAGGAGAATAAAACTGTTACATTATTAAGAAAAGAATATACAATGTTACTTTCTAAGAAAGGCATATACAGTGTTACTTTCTTAAAAGAAGAATACTGTTACTTTCTTAAGAAAGAAATATACAATGTTACTTTCTTAAGGAAGGCATTATACAGTATTTTTCTTTAAAAAGGAGAATAAACTGTTACATTATTAAGAAAGAAATATGCATGTTACTTTTCTTAAGAAAGGCATATGCAATGTTACTTTGTGAAAAAGAAGAATACACTGTTACATTCTTAAGAAAAAATATACAATGTTACTTTTTAAGAAAGGTGCTTTATAGTGAACACACTGTTACTTAAGAAAGAAATACACTGTTACTTTTCTTAAGAAAGAAATATACAATGTTACTTTTCTTAAGAAGGCATATTAAGTGTTTCTTAAAAAGAAGAATACAATGTTTGTTCTTAAGAAAGAAATATGCAACGTTACTTTCTTAAGGAAGGCATATACAGTGTTACTCTTAAGAAAGGGAGAATACATCCGTTACATTCTTAAGAAAGAAATATGCAATGTTACTTTCTTAAGAAAGGCATATACAGTACTTTCTTAAAAAGAAGAATACACTGTTACATTCTTAAGAAAGAAATATACAATGTTACTTTCTTTAAGGAAGGCATATCTGGTTACTTTTAAGAAAGAGAATAAACTGTTACATTATTAAGAAAAAATATACAATGTTACTTTCTTAAGAAAGGCATATACAGTACTTTCTTTCTTAAAAAGAGAATACACTGGTACATTCTTAAGAAAGAAATACACCGACTTTCTTAAGGAAAGACATATACAGTGTTACTTTAAGAAAGGAGAATAAACGTACATTCATTAAAAAGAAATATACAATGTTACTTTCTTTAGGAAGGCATACAGTTACTGAATGTTATATAAGAAAAAGAAATACACTGTTTCTAAGGAAGGTGTAAAGAAAGGAGAATAAACTGTTACATTCTTAAGAAAGAAATATACAATGTTACTTTCTTAAGGAAGGCATATACAGTGTTACTTTTAAAAAGGAGAATAAACTGTTACATTATTAAGAAAGAAATATACAATGTTACTTTCTTAAGGAAGGCATATACAGTGTTACTTTCTTAAAAAGGAGAATACTGTTACATTATTAAGAAAGAAATATACAATGTTACTTTCTTTTAGAAAGGCATATGCAGTGTTACTTTCTAAGAAAGAAGAATACACTGTTACATTTTTAAGAAAGAAATATACAATGTTATTTTCTTAAGAAAGGGCATAGAGTGTTACTTTTCTTTAAGAAAGGAGAATACACTGTTACATTCTTAAGAAAGAAATATACAATGTTACTTTCTTTAAGAAAAGGCATATACAGTGTTACTTTTTCTTAAAAAGAAGAATACACTCGTTACATTCTAAGAAAGAAATATACAATGTTACTTTCTTGCGAAAGGCATATAGTGTTACTTTCTAAAAAGGTGAATACATTGTTGCATTCTTAAGAAAAATATACAATGTTACTTTCTTAAGAAAGGGATATACATGTTACTTTCTTAAAAAGAAAATACCTGTTACATTCTTAAGAAAAAATATACAATGTTACTTTCTTAAAGAAAGGTATATACAGTGTTACTTTCTTAAGAAAGGAGAATACACTGTTACATTCTTTAAGAAAAAATATACAATGTTATTTTCTTAAGAAAGGCATATCTTTCAAGAAAGGAGAATACACTGTTACATTCTAAGAAAGAAATATACAATGTTACTTTCTTAAGAAAGGCATAATGTTACTTTTCTTAAGAAAGGAGAATACACTGTTACATTCTTAAGAAAAAATATACAATGTTACTTTTCTTAAGAAAGGCATATACAGGGTTACTTTCTTAAAAAAGGAGAATAAACTGTTAACTTTCTTAAGAAAGAAATATACAATGTTACTTTCTTAAGGAAGAGCATACTGTGTTAATTTCTTAAAAGAAGAATACACTGTTACTTTCTTAAGAAAAGAAATATAATGTTACTTTCTTTAGAAAGGCATATGCAGTAAGTTACTTTCTTAAAAAGAAGAATACACTGTTACTTTTTAAGAAAGAAATATACAATGTTACTTTTCTTAAGAAAGGCATATAGAGTGTTACTTTCTTAAGAAAGGAGAATACACTGTTACATTCTAAGAAAGAAATATACAATGTTTCTTTGTCACTTTAAGAAAGAAGAATACATATAAGAAAGAAAATGTTACTTTCTTAAGAAATAACACTGTTACATTCTTAAGAAAGAAATATAATAATGTTACTTTTATAAGAAGGCATATACAGTGTTACTTTCTTAAGAAAGGAGAATACTGTTACATTCTTAAGAAAGCAAATATACAATGTTACTTTCTTAAGAAAGGCATATTCAAGTGTTACTTTCTTTAAAAGAAATATACAATGTTACTTCTTACTGTTACTTTCAAGAAAGAATATAAATCTGTTACATTATTAAGAAAGAAATACAGTGTTACTTTCTTAAAAAGAAGAATACACTGTTACATTCTTAAAGAAAGAAATATTTCTTTACATATGCAGGTTACTTTCTAAGAAAGAAGAATAATATTTCTTAAAGAAAGAAATATACAAGAAAGGCATAGAGTGTTTTCTTAAGAAAGGAGAATACACTGTTACATTATTTAAGAAAGAAATATGTTACTTTCTAAGAAAGGCATATACTTTCTTAAGGAAGGAGAATACACTATACATTCTTTAAGAAAGAAATATATACTGTTACTTTTCTTATGAAGTTTATATACAGTGTTATCACACTGTTACATTTTTAAGAAAGAAATATACAATACTTTAAGAAAAAAGAAGAATACACTGTTACATTCTTAAGAAAGAAATATACAATGTTACTTTTCTAAGAAAGGCATAAAAAGAAAAGAGATCACACTGTTACATTCTTTCAAAGAAATATACAATGTTACTTTCTTAAGAAAGGCATAAGGAAGAAAGGAGAATACATACATAAGAAAGAAATATACTTTTTAAAAAGAATATACAGTGTTACTTTCTTAAGGAAGGAGAATAATTGTTACATTCTTAAGAAAGAAATATACAATGTTACTTTTCTAAGAAAGGTATATACAGTGTTACTTTCTTAAAAAGGAGAGTACACTAATTAAGAAGAAGAATATACACGTTACTTTCTTAAGAAAGAAATATACAAGAAAGGAGAGTACACTGTTACATTTTTAAAGAAAGGCATATACAGTGTTACTTTCTTAAGAAAGGAGAATACACCGTTACATTCTTAAGAAAGAAATATATAATGTTACTTTCTTAAGAAAGGCATATACAGTTATTTTTCTAAGAAAGAAATATACAACACTACTTTTAGAAAGGTATATACAGTGTTACTTTCAAGAAAGAAATACAATGAAAGAAATTACACGTTACTTTCTTAAGAAAGGCATATACAGTGTTACTTTACACTGTTAAAGAAGAAATACACTGTTACTTTCTTAAGAAAGGCATATAAGTTACTTTCTAAGGAAGGAGAATATACATTCTTTAAGAAAGAAATATAAAATCTTATGAAAGGCATATACAGTTACTTTCAAGAAAGAATACACTGTTACATTCTTAAGAAAGAAATATACAATGTTACTTTTTTAAGAAAGGCATATATAGTGTTACTTTCTTAGGAGAGGAAAGAAATACAATGCTTTCTTAAGAAAAAGCGCATACAGCAAGTTACTTTTAAGAAAAGGAAATTAAAGCAATGTTCTTTCTTAATATAGCAGTGCTACTTTTCTAAGAAAGGAGAATACACTGTTACATTCTTAAGAAAAGAAATATACAATGTTACTTTCTTTTAGAAAGGCATATGTTACTTTCTTAAGAAAATGTTTACATTTCTTATACAATGTTGGGGCTTTCAGAAAGAATACAGTGTTACTTTCTAAGAAAGGGTAAAACTGTTAATTCTTAAGAAAAGAAATATACAATGTTACTTTCTTTAGAAAGGCATATACAGTACTTTACTTAGAGAAAGGAGAATACACTGTTACATTCTTAAGAAAGAAATATACAATGTTACTTTTACTTTCTTAAGAAAGGAGAATGCATGTTACATTCTAAAGAAAGAATATAATGTTACTAATGTTACTTTCTCTAAAAAATACACTGTTAAAATACACTGGCATATGCTTTTCTAAGAAATAAGAATACACTGTTAAATATACAATGTTACTTTCTAAGGAAGGCATATACAGTGTTACTTTCTTTAAAAGAAGAAATACACTGATACTACACTTCTTAAGAAAGAAATATACAATGTTACTTATTGAAGAAAGGCATATGTTACAAGGAGAGTACACTGTTACATTCTTAAGAAAGAGAATATTTAATTGTTAAGAAAAGGCATTGCGTCACTTTCTTAAGAAAGGAAATACACAATGAAAGAAATTACTTTACTTTAAGAAAGGCATACACAGTAAGTTACTTTCTAAGAAAGGAGAATACACTGTTACATCTCTTAAGAAAGAACATGAATGTTACTTAAGAAAGGCATATACAATGTTACTTCTTAAGAAAGGAGAATACACTGTTACATTCTTAAGAAAGAAATATACAATGTTTCTTCTTAAGAAAGTATATACAGTGTTACTTTCTTTAAGAAAGGAGAATACACTGTTACATCTCTTACAGAAATAAAATACTTTCTTAAGAAAGGCATGAGTATTTCCTAAGAAAGGAGAACACTGTTACATTCTTAAGAAAGAAATATACAATGTTACTTTCTTAAGAAAGCATATACAGTGTTACTTTCTTAAAGGAGAATAATTGTTACATTCTAAGAAAGAAATATACAATGTTACTTTCTTAAGAAAAGTATATACAGTGTTACTTTCTTAAGAAAAAGAGAATACACTGCTACATTCTAAGAAAGAAATACAATGCTTTTCTTTAGAAATATACAGTGTTACTTTCAAGAAAGGAGAAACACATTCTTAAGAAAGTATACAATGTTACTTTCTTAAGAAAGGCATATAGTGTTACTTCTTAAGAAAGGAGAATACCGTTACATTCTTAAGAAAGAAATATACAATGTTACTTTCTTTTGTTAGCATATATAGTAAGGCTTTTAAGAAAGGAGAATACACTGTTACATCTCTAAGAAAAGAAAATATACAATGCCATTTCTTAAGAAAGGCACATACAGTGTTACTTTCTTAAGAAAGGAGAATACACTGCGCCACATTCTAAGAAAGTTAGCACAATGTTACTCTCTTATGAAGGCATATACCAAAAAATACTTTCTTAAAAGAAGAATACACTGTTACTTAAGAAAGAAATATACAATGCTATTTTTAGAAAAGGCATATGAAAGTTACTTTCTTAAGAAATAAGAACAAGACTATTACTTTCTTAAGAAAGAAATATACAAATATTTCTTACGGAAAAGTATACAGTGTTACGTTCTTAAGAAAGGAGAATACACTGTTACATTATTAGCAGAAATATACAATGTTACTTTCTTTAAGAAAGGCATATTCAGTGTCACTTTTCAAAGAAGAATACACTGTTACTTTCTAAGAAAGGAAATATACAATGTTACTTCTTTAAGAAAGGCATATACAGCAAGTTACTTTCTTAAGAAAGGAGAACACATTCGTTACATTCTTTTTTTTTAAGAAAGAAATATACAATGTTACTTTCAGAAAGGCATATATATACTTAAGAAAGGATACACTGTTACATTCTTAAGAAAAGAAATATATTAATGTTACTTTCTTTTAAGAAAGGCATATACAGTGTTATTTCTTTCAAGAAAGGAGAATACTGTTACATTATTAAGAAAGAAATATACAATGTTACTTTCTTAAGAAAGGTATATACAGTGTTAAAAGAAGAATACTTTAAGAAAAAAGAAATATACAATGAGAAAAGGCATATACAGTGTTACTTTCTTAAAAGAATTACATTCTTTAAGAAAAGAAATATACAATGTTACTTTCTTAAGAAAGGCATATATAAGACTGTTACTTTCTTAAAAAGAAGAATACAATGTTATTTCTTAAGTTAAAGTCTTTAAGAAAGAAATATACAATGTTACTTTCTTAAGAAAGGCATATACAGTGTTACTTTCTTAAGAAGAAGAATACACACTGTTACATTTAAGAAAGAAAATATACAATGTTAAAGAAGGCATATACATGTTACTTTCTTAAGAAAGAAGAATACATACAATGTTACTTTCTTAAGTTATACTTTCTTAAAAAGAAGAATACACTGTTACATTCTTAAGAAAGAAATATACAATGTTACTTTAAGAAAGGCATATACAGTGTTACTTTCTTAAGAAAGGAGAAATACACTGTTACATTCTTAAGAAAGAAATATACAATGTTACTTTCTTAAGAAAGGCATATACAGTGTTACTTTCTTAAGAAAGGAGAATACACTGTTACATTTTAAGAAAGAAATATACAATGTTAAGAAAATATAAATGTTACTTTCTTAAGAAAGGTGTTACATACTCTGTTACATTCTTAAGAAAGAAATATATTTTCTTAGAAAGAGACATGAGAATACACTGTTACATTCTTAAGAAAGAAAAATATACACAGTGTTACTTTCTTAAAGAAAGGTATATACAATGTGTTACTTTCTTAAGAAAGGAGAATACATCGTTACATTCTTAAGAAAGAAATATAAATGTTACTTTCTTAAAGAAAGGTTATATACAGTGTTACTTTCTTAAGAAAGAAGAATGTTACTTTCTGTTACATTCTTAAGAAAAAATATACAATGTTACTTTTCTTAAGAAAGGCATATACAGTGTTACTTTCTTAAGAAAGGAGAATACATTCTTAAGAAAGAAATTACATTCTTAAGAAAGAAATATATGTTACTTTTCTCAAGAAAGGCATATACAGTGTTACTTTCTTTAAGAAAGAGAATACACTGTTACATTCTTAAGAAAAAATATACAATGTTACTTTCTTAAGAAAGGCATATGCAGTGTTAATACTTTCTTAAAAAAAAAGAATACACTGTTACATTCTTAAGAAAGAAATATACAATGTTATATTTCATTGCTCTAAGAAAGGATTAATTGTTACATATAAGAAAGAAATGTTACTTTTTTTTAAAAAGAATAATCACTGTTCACTTTCTTAAAAGAAGAAAATATTTCTTAAATGTTACTTTCTTAAGAAAAGGTATACAGTATTACTTTCTTAAGAAAGGAGAATACACTGTTACATTATTAAGAAAGAAATATACAATGTTGCTTTCTTAAGAAAGGCATATACAGTGTTACTTTCAAAAAGGAGAATACACTGTTACATTCTTAAGAAAGAAATATACAATGTTACTTTCTTAAGAAAGGTATATACAGTGTTACTTTTCTAAGAAAGAGAATACACTGTTACATTCTTAAGAAAGAAATATACAATGTTACTTCTTTAAGAAAGGCATACAGTAAGCTACTGTTGAAAGAACACTTTACTTCTTAAGAAAGAAATATACAATGTTACTTTAAGAAAGGCATATAGGTTACTTTTCTTAAGAAAGGAGAATACACTGTTACATTCTAAGAAAGAAATATAAATGTTATAAGAAAAGGCATTAAGTGTTACTTTTCTTAAAAAAGAAGAATACACTGTTACATATTAAGAAAGAAATTACAATGTTTCTTAAGAAAGGCATATACAGAACACACTATTTTCTTAAAAAAAGAAAGAAAGGTATACACTGTTACTTTCTTAAGAAAGAAGTTATATACAGTGAAAGGCATATACTTTCTTAAGAAAGAGAATACTGTTACATCTCTTAAGAAAAAATATACAATGTTACATTCTTAAGAAAAATATACAATGTTACTTTCTTAAAAAGGCATATACAGTGTTACTTTCAAGAAACTTTCTTTAGAAAAAATAATACACTGTTACATTCTTCAAGAAAGAAATATACAATACACGTTACTTTCTTAAGAAAGGCATATACAGTGTTACTTTCTTAAAAGAAGAATACACTGTTACATTCTTAAGAAAGAAAATATACAATGTTACTTTCTTTTAGAAAGGCATATGCAGTGTTATGAATTACTTTCTTAAAAGAAAATACAATGTCTTTTCTTACGGAAAGGCATATTTCTTAAGAAAAGGAGAATATATACAATGTTACTTTCAGTGAAAAGAAGAATACACTGCATAAGAAAGAAATATACAATGTTACTTTCTTAAGAAAAGGAGAATACACTGTTACATTTTTAAAAAGAAATATACAATGTTACTTTCTTAAGAAAGGAGCATATCATTCTCAAGAAAGAAATGTTACTTTAAGAAAGGCTTACTTTCAAGAAAGGAGAATACACTGTTACATCTTTAAGAAAGAAATATACAATGTTACTTTCTTTAAGGGAAGGCATATACAGTGTTACTTTCAAAAAGAAGAATACACTGTTACTTTCTTAAGAAAGTAATATAAATGATATTTTCTAAGAAAGGTATAAGGCATTTAAAAAGAAGAATACACTGTTACTTTCTTAAGAAAGGAGAATGTTATTTTATACGTTATATCGTTAAAAAAGAAGAATACAATTTTGAAATATACAATGTTACTTCTTAAGAAAGGCATATAAAGTGTCACTTTCTAAAAAAGAAGAATACACTGTTACTTTCTTTAAGAAAGAAATATAATGTTACTTTCTAAGAAAGGCATATACAGTGTTACTTTCTAAGAAAAGGAGAATACACTGTTACATTATTAAGAAAGAATAATGTTATTTTTTATGAAGAATAATAGTGTTAATTTTTAAAAGAGAATACACTGTTACTTTCTTAAGAAAGAAATATACAATGTTAGATTAAGGAAGGCATTAAGAAAGAAAAAAGAAGAATACACTGTTACTTTCTTAAGAAAAGAAATATACAGTGTTAAGAAAGAAATACACTGTTAATATATAGTTAAGAAAGAAATGTTACATTATTAAGAAAGAAATTGTTATTTTCTTAAGAAAGGCATATACAGGGTACTTTTTAAAAAGAAGAATACACTGTTACATTCTTAAGAAAGAAATATACAATGTTACTTTCTTTAAGAAAAAGGTATACAGGTGTTACTTTCTAAGAAAGGAGAATACACTGTTACATTCTTAAGAAAGAAATATACAATGTTACTTTCTTAAGAAAGGCATATACAGTGTCACTTTCTTAAGAAAGGAGAATACACTGTTACATTCTTAAGAAAGAAATATACAATGTTACTTTCTTAAGAAAGGCATATACAGTGTTACTTTCTTAAGAAAGGAGAATACACTGTTACATTCTTAAGAAAGAAATATACAATGTTACTTTTTAAGAAAGGCATATACAGTGTTACTTTCTTAAGAAAGGAGAATACACTGTTACATTCTTAAGAAAGAAATATATAATGTTACTTTTAAGAAAGGCATATATACAGGTTACTTTTCTTAAGAAAGGAGAATACACTGTTACATTCTAAGAAAGAAATATACAATGTTACTTTTAAGAAAGGCATATACAGTGTTACTTTTCTTAAGAAAAGGAGAATACACTGTTACATTCTTAAGAAAGAAATATAAATGTTACTTTCTTAAGAAAGGTGAGCATATACAGTGTTACTTTTTTAAGAAAATATACAATGGAGAATACACTGTTACTTTCTTAAGAAAGAAATATACAATGTTACTTTCTTAAGAAAGGCATATACAGTGTTACTTTCTTAAGAAAGGAGAATACACTGTTACATTCTTAAGAAAGAAATATATGTTATTTTAAGAGGCGTTACTTTAAGAAAGGCATATACAAGAAAGAAATATACAATGTTATTTAAGAAAGGCATATACACTGTTACTTTTCTTAAGAAAGAAATATACAATGTTACTTTCTTAAGAAAGGCATATACAGTGTTACTTTCTTAAGAAAGGAGAATACACTGTTACATTTCTTAAGAAAGGAAATATACAAAAGAAGAATACACTGTTACTTTCTTAAGAAAGGCATATACAATGTTACTTACTCTTTTAGAAAATATGCAGTGTTAATACACTGTTACTTTCTTAAGAAAGAAATAGTAATGTGTTATTTTCTTATGAAAGGCATATAAGTAAGTTACGTAAAAAAGAAGATCACACTGTTATTAAGAAAAGAAATATACAATGCTCTTAAGAAAGAATATTCAGTACAATTTCTTAAAAGAAGAATACACTTTTTCTAAGAAAGAAATATACAATGTTACAGTGGCATATACAGTGTTACTTTAAGAAAGGAGAATACACTGTTACATTCTTAAGAAAGAAATATACAATGTTACTTTCTTAAAGAGCGTATATAGTGTTACTTTCTTAAGAAAGGAGAATACACTGTTACATTCTTAAGAAAGAAATATACAATGTTACTTTCTTAAGAAAGGTATACAGTGTTACTTTCTTAAGAAAGGAGAATACACTGTTAAATTTTATTAAGAAAGAAATATACAACGTTACTTTCTTAAGGAAGGCATATACAGTGTTACTTTCTTTTAAAGAAGAATACACTGTTACATTTAAGAAAGAATATATAATGCCATTTTCTAAGAAAGGCATAACCACTTTAAAAAGTACACTGTTACTTTCTTAAGAAAGAAGAATACACTATTATGCGTTCTTGAAAGAAATATACAATGTTACTTTGCAAGAAAGGGCATATAAAGTGTTACTTTCTTTAAAAAGAAGAATACACTGTTACTTTCTTTAAGAAAGAAATATACAATGTTACTTTCTTAGAAAAGGTATACAACAGTGTTACTTTCTAAAAAAAGGAGAATACACTGTTACATTATTTAAGAAAGAAATATGATGTTACTTTTCTTAAGAAAAGGCATATACAGTGTTAATTTTTAGAAAGGAGAATACACTGTTACATTCTTAAGAAAGAAATATACAATGTTACTTTAAGGAAGGCATTAAGAAAGGCATAAAAAGAAGAATACAGTGTTACTTTCTTAAAAAAGAAGAATACACTACATTTCTTAAGAAAGAAATATACAATGTTACTTTCTTAAGAAAGGCATATACAGTGTTACTTTCTTAAGAAAGGAGTAGTCGCTGTTACATTTTAAGAAAGAATTATATATCGCCATTTCTTTAAGAGTGCATAGTGTTACTTTCTTGCAAGAAGAATACTGTTACTTTCTTAAGAAAGAAATATACAATGTTACTTTCTCTTTAAGAAAGGCATATATGTAACTTTCAAGAGAATACACTGTTGTTATCATTAAAAGAAATATATAAAAAGAAGGAATGTTATTTTCTTAAGAAGAGCAGTGTTACTTTCTAAGAAAGGGAGAATACACTGTTACTATTAAGAAAGAAATATATAATGTTATTTTCTTATGAAGGCATATATAAGAAAAGTTACTTTCTTAAGAAAGAGAATACACTGTTGCTTTCTTAAGAAAGAAATATACCTGTTACATTATTAAAAGAAGGCATATACAATGTTACTTTTCTTAAAAGAAGAATACATGTTACTTTCTTAAGAAAAGAAATATTGTTACTTTCTTTAAGGAAGGCATATACACTGTTACTTTATTAAGAAAAAGAATACACTGTTACATATATGCAATGTACTTTCTTAAAGAAAGGCATATGATGTTACTTTCTTAAGAAAAGGAGAATACACTGTTACATTCTTAAGAAAGAAATATACAATGTTACTTTCTTAAGAAAGTATTGTTGAGGTTATTTTATAAGAACAGTGTTACTTTTCTTAAGAAAGAAATACACTGTTACATTCTTAAGAAAAAATATACAGTGCTACTTTCTTTAAGAAATATACAATGTTACTTTTCTTAAGAAAGAATACACTGTTATTCTTAAAAAAAATATACAATGTTACTTTCTTGAAAGGCATATAGTGTTCTTTTCTTAAGAAAGAGAATACACTGTTACATTCTTAAGAAAAGAAATATATAAATGTACTTTCTTAAGAAAGGTATACTCTGTGTTAACTTAAAAAGAAGAATACTGTTCTTTAAGAAAAATACAATGTTACTTTCTTAAGAAAAGCTTAGTGTTCTTTTAAGAAAGGAGAATACACTGTTACATTCTAAGAAAGAAATATACAATGTTACTTTCTTAAGAAAGGTATACAGTGTTACTTTCTTAAGAAAGGGAGAATACACTGTTACATTCTTAAGAAAGAAATATACACGTTACTTTCTTCAAAGAAAGGCATATACAGTGTTACTTTCTTAAAAAAGGAGAATACTATTACATTCTTTAAGAAAGAAATATACAATGTTACTTTCTTAAGGATATTATACAGTAACTTTTTCTTAAGAAAGGAGAATACACTGTTACATTTTTAAGAAAGAAATATTAATGTTACTTTCTTAAGAAAAGGCATATACTGATGTTACTTTTCTTAAAAAGAAGAATACAGTTACTTTCTCTTAAGAAAGAAATATACAATGTTACTTTCTTAAAGGCATATACAGTGTTACTTTCTTAAAAAAGAAGAATACACTGTTACTTTCTTTAAGAAAGAAATATACAATGTTACTTTCTTAAGAAAGGTATATACAATGTTGCTTTTCTTAAAAAGAAAAGGAGAATACACTGTTACTTTCTTAAGAAAGAAATATACAATGTTACTTTCTTAAGGAAGGCATATACAGTGTTACGTTCTTAAAAAGAAGAATACACTGTTACTTAAGAAAAGAAATATACAATGTTACTTTCTTAAGAAAGGCATATTCAGTGTTGATTCTTAAGAAAGGAGAATACACTGTTACATTCTTAAGAAAGAAATATACAATGTTACTTTCAAGAAAGGTATATACTGTGTTACTTTCTTCAAAAAGAAGAATACACTGTTACATTCTTAAGAAAGAAATATACAATGTTACTTTTCTTAAGAAAGGTATACAGTAAGCTACGTTCTTAAGAAAGGAGAATACACTGTTACATTATTAAGAAAGAAATATACAATGTTATTTTCTTAAGGAAGGCATATTCAGTGTTATTTTCTTAAGAAAGGAATACACTGTTACATTATTAAGAAAGAAATATACAATGTTACTTCTCTTATGAAGGTATATATAGTGTTACTTTCTTGAAAGAATACTGTTACATTCTTAAGAAAGAAATATACAATGTTACTTTCTTAAGGAAGTCAGTATATACTGGTCACTTTCTTAAAAAGGAGAATACACTGTTGGCATCTTAAGAAAGAAATATACAATGTTACTTTCTTTAAGAAAGGCATATGCAGTGTGTCTTTCTAAAAAGGAGAATATTAACGTTACATTCTTAAGAAAGAAATATACAATGTTACTTTCTTAAGAAAGTATATAGAGTTATACTTTCTAAAAAAAAGAATACCTGTTACATTCTTAAGAAAAGAAATATACAATGTTACTTTTCTTAAGTGTTACATTCTTAAGAAAGGAGAATACACTGTTACTTTCTTAAAAAGAAATACAATGTTACATTTCTTAAGAAAGAAATATAATGTTACTTTCTAAGAAAGGTATATAGAGATGTCACTTTCTTAAGAAAAGAGAATACACTGTGTTACATTCTTAAGAAAGAAATATACAATGTTACTTTCTTAAGAAAGGCATATAAAGTCATTTTCTAAAAAGGAGAATACACTGTTACATTCTTAAGAAAGAAATATACAATGTTACTTTCTTAAGAAAATATACTAGTGTCACTTTTCTAAAAGAAGAATACACTGTTACTTTCTTTAAGAAAGAAATATACAATGTTACTTTCTTTAAAGAAAGGCATATACAATGTTCACTTTCTAAAAAGGAGAATACATTGTTACATTTCTTAAGAAAGAATATATGCAATGTGATCTTCTTAAGAAAGGCATATAGTGTTACTTTCTAAAAAGGAGAATACACTATTACATCTCTAAGAAAGAAATATACAATGTTACTTTCTTAAGAAAGGCATATACAGGTTATTTTCTAAAAAAGGATACTCGTTACATTCTTAAGAAAGAAATATACAATGTTACTTTCTTAAGAAAGCATATACAGTGTCACTTTCAGAAAAAGAAGAATACACTGTTACATTCTTAAGAAAAGAAATATAGAATGTACTTTTCTTAAGAAAGGCATATGCAAAGTGTCACTTTCTAAAAAAGGGAAAGAATACATATTACATTCTTAAGAAAAGAAATAACGATATTACTTTCTTAAGAAAAGGCGTATCTGGTGTCACTTTCTAAAAAAGAAGAATACACTGTTACATTCTTGAAAGAAATATACAATGTTACTTTCTTAAGGAAGGCATAAGAAAGTGTTACTTTCTTAAAAAAGAAATATACAATGTTACATTTCTTAAGAAAGAAATATACAATGTTACTTTCTTAAAAAAAGAAGTGTTACATTCTTAACAATATTTACTTTCTTAAAAGGAAGAATACACTGTTACATTCTTAAGAAAGAAAATATACAATGTTACTTTCTCTAAGAAAGGTATATACAGTGTTACTTTCTCTTAAGAAAGGAGAATACACTGTTACATTAAAGAAAGAAATATACAGTTTACTTTCTTAAGGAATATATACAGTAAGTTACTTTAAGAAAGGAGAATGGTTACTGTTACATTATTAAGAAAAGAAATATATTAAATGTTACTTTCTTAAGGAAGGTATATACAGTGTTACTTTTAAGAAAGGAGAATGTTACATTTCGTTACAACAAGTTTTTCTTAAGAAAGGCAATATAAAATGTTACTTTCTTAAGGAAGGTATATACATTGTTACAATGTTACTTTTAAGAAAGGAGAATACAGTGTTACATTCTTAAGAAAGGAGAATATACAATGTTATAATGTTACTTAAGAAAGGCATATATAGCATTTTCTTAAGAAAGGAGAATACACTGTTACATTCTTTAAGAAAGAAATATACAATGTTACTTTTTAAGAAAGGCATATACAGTGTTACTTTCTTAAGAAAGGAGAATACACTGTTACTTTTTTAAGAAAGAAATATACAATGTTACTTTCTTTAAGAAAGGCATACAGTACATTTTCTTAAGAAAGGAGAGAATACACTGTTACATTCTCTTAAGAAAGAAATATACAATGTTACTTTCTTAAGAAAGGCATAGAAAAGAAAGGAGAATACACTGTTACATTCTTAAGAAAGAAATATACAATGTTACTTTCTTAAGAAAGGTATATACAGTGTTACTTTCTTAAAAAGAAGAATTACTGTTACATTCTTAAGAAAGAAATATACAATGTTACTTTCTTAAAGGTATATAGGAAAAAGTTACATAAACTGTTACATTCTTATATACAGTGTTACTTTTCTTAAGAAAGGAGAATACACTGTTACATTCTTAAGAAAGAAATATAAATGTTACTTTCTTAAGAAAGGTATATACAGTGTTACTTTCTTAAGAAAGGAGAATACACTGTTACATTCTTAAGAAAGAAATATACAATGTTACTTAAGAAAGGCATATACAGTGTTACTTTCTTAAAAAGGAGAATACACTGTTACATTCTTAAGAAAGAAATATACAATGTTACTTTCTTAAGAAAGGCATATACAGTGTTACTTTCTTAAAAAGAAGAATACACTGTTACATGTAAGAAAGAAATATACAATGTTACTTTCTTAAGAAAGGTATATACAGTGTTATTTCTTAAGAAAAGGAGAATACACTGTTACATTCTTAAGAAAGAAATATACAATGTTACTTTTCTTAAGAAAGGCATATACAGGTTGCTTTCTTAAAAAGAAGAATATGTTACATTCTTAAGAAAGAAATATACAATGTTTCCTCTTAAGAAAGGTACAGTGTTACTTTCTTAAAAATACACTGTTACATTCTTAAGAAAATAAATATACAATGTTACTTTTCTTAAAAAGGGATATAAGTCATTTCAGAAAGAAAATGTTACTTTCTTAAAAAAGGAATACAAGGAGAATAAACTGTTACATTCTTAAGAAAGAAATATACAATGTTACTTTCTTAAGAAAGGCATATACAGTGTTACTTTCTTAAGAAAGGAGAATACACTGTTACATTCTTAAGAAAGAAATATACAATGTTACTTTCTTAAGAAAGGCATATACAGTGTTACTTTCTAAGAAAGGAGAATACACTGTTACATTCTTAAGAAAGAAATATACAATGTTACTTTTCTTAAGAAAGGCATATCTAGTGTTACTTTCTTAGAAAGAGAATACACTGTTACATTCTTAAGAAAAGAAATATACAATGTTACTTTCTTAAGAAAGGTATACAGTATTTAAAGAAGAATCTTTTAAGAAAGGAAATATACAATGTTACTTTCTTAAGAAAAGAAATATTAATGTTACTTTGAAGGAAGGAGAATAAACTGTTATACAATGTTACTTTCTTAAAAAGGAGAATACAGTGTGTTACATTCTTTAAGAAAGAAATAATTGTTACATCTAAGAGAATATACAATGTTACTTTAAGAAAGGAGAATACAGTGTTATTTTTTAAGAAAGGAGAATACACTGTTACATTCTTAAGAAAGAAATATACAATGTTACTTTCTTAAGAAAAGGCATATACAGTGTTACTTTCTTAAGAAAGGAGAATACACTGTTACATTCTTTAAGAAAGAAATATACAATGTTACTTTCTTAAGAAGGCATATACAGTGTTACTTTCTTAAAAAAGAAGAATACACTGTTACATTCTTAAGAAATATACAATGTTACTTTCTTAAGAAAGGCATATACAGTGTTACTTTAAACTGTTAAAAGAAAGAAATATACAATGTTACTTTTAAGAAAGAAATATACAATGTTACTTTCTTAAGAAAGGCATGTTACATTTGAAGAAAAGAAATTACTTTACTTTAAGAAAGTGTTAGAAAGGAGAATACACTGTTACATTCTTAAGAAAGAAATATACAATGTTACTTTCTTTAAGAAAGGCATATATAAGTTACTTTCTTTAAAAAGGAGAATACCTGTTACATTCTTAAGAAAGAAATATACAATGTTACTTTCTTAAGAAAGGTATATACAGTTAAGTATACTTTTTTCTTAAGAAAGGAGAATACACTGTTACATTATTAAGAAAGAAATATACAATGTTACTTTCTTAAGAAAGGCATAAACAGTGTTACTTTTCTAAGAAAGAAGAATATACAATGTTACATTTAAGAAAGAAATATACAACATATTTCTAAGAAAGGCATATACAGTTACTTTGTTAAAAAGGAGAATACACTGTTACATTCTTAAGAAAGAAATATACAATGTTACTTTTTAAGGAAGGTATATACAGTGTTACTTTCTTAAGAAAGGGAGAATACACTGTTACATTTAAGAAAGAAATATACAATGTTACTTTCTTAAGAAGGCATATACAGTGTTACTTTCTTAAAAAGAAGAATACACGTTACATTCTTAAGAAAGAAATATACAATGTTACTTTCTTAAGAAAGGTATATAGTGTTACTTTCTTTAAGAAAGGAGAATACACTGTTACATTCTTAAGTTAAAGAAAGGCATATACAGTGTTACAATGGAGAACACTGTTACATTTTCTTAAAAAGAAATATACAATGTTACAAGAAAGGTATATACAGTGTTACTTTCTTAAAAGAAGAATACACTGTTACATTTCTTAAGAAAGAATATACAATGTTACATTCTTAAGAAAGGTATATACAGTGTTACTTTTCTTAAGAAGAATAATTGGCATATAAAGTGCGTATACAATGTTAAGAAAGGAGAATACACTGTTACATTTTTAAGAAAGAAATATACAATGTTACATTATTAAGAAAGGCATATACAGTGTTACTTTCTTAAGAAATGAGAATACACTGTTACATTCTTAAGAAAGAAATATACAATGTTACTTTCTTAAGAAAGGCATAT
The DNA here is from genome assembly GCA_903632075.3 of Acanthosepion pharaonis. Taxonomy (NCBI): domain Eukaryota; kingdom Metazoa; phylum Mollusca; class Cephalopoda; order Sepiida; family Sepiidae; genus Acanthosepion; species Acanthosepion pharaonis. Next base: position 2,153,925 of record CAHIKZ030001902.1, on the reverse strand, counting down.
AGTGTTACTTTCTTAAGAAAGGAGAATACACTGTTACATTCTTAAGAAAGAAATATACAATGTTACTTTCTTAAGAAAGAATACACTGTTACTTTCTTAAGAAAGGAAATACACTGTTACATTCTTAAGAAAGAAATATACGTTACTTTCTTAAGGAAGGTATATACAGTGTTACTTTCTTAAGAAAGGAGAATACACTGTTACATTATTAAGAAAGAAAATAAGAAAGGCAATGTTACTTTCTTTCTTTAAGGAAGGAGAATATATATACTTAGTGTTACTTTCTTAAGAAAGGAGAATAGTTTACTTAAAAAAAAGGAGAAATACACTACATTCTTAAGAAAGAAATATACAATGTTATTTTCTTAAGAAAGGTATATACAGTGTTACTTTCTAAAGAAAGGAGAATACACTGTTACATTCTTAAGAAAAAATATACAATGTTACTTTCTTAAGAAAGGCATATACAGTGTTACTTTCTAAAAAGAAGAATACATTGTTACATTCTTAAGAAAGAAATATACAATGTTACTTTCTTTTAAGAAAGGTATATAGAGTGTTACTTTCTTTAAAAGAAGAATACACTGTTACATTCTTAAGAAAGAAATACAATGTTACTTTAAGAAAGGTGTTACTTTCTTAAGAAAGAGAATACATCATACTATTAAGGAAATATATGTTACAGAAGGCATGTTACTTTCTTAAGAAAGGAGAATACACTGTTACATTCTTAAGAAAAGAAATATATAATGTTACTTTCTTAAGAAAGGTATACAGTACTTTCTAAGAAAGGAGGCACTGTTACATCTCTTAAGAAAGAAATATATACTTGTTACATTAAAGAAAGAAGAATACACTGTTACATTCTTAAGAAAGAAAATAAAGAAATAAAGGAAGAATACTTTACTTTAAGAAAGGAGAATATATACAGTGTTAAGAAAGAAATTTCTTTAAAAAAGAAAAGAATAGAATACACTGTTACATTCTTAAGAAAGAAATATATAATGTTACTTTCTTAAAGAAAGGTATATACAGTGTTATTTTTAAAAAGAAGAATACACCGTTACATTCTTAAGAAAGAAATATACAATGTTACTTTCTTAAGAAAGGCATATACAATGTTATTTTCTTAAAAGAGAATACACTGTTACATTCTTAAGAAAGAAATATACAATGTTACTTTCTTAAGAAAGGCATATACAGTGTTATTTTCTTAAGAAAGGAGAATACACTGTTACATTCTTAAGAAAGAAATATACAATGTTACTTTCTTAAGAAAGGCATATACAGTGTTATTTTCTAAGAAAGGAGAACACTGTTACATTCTTAAGAAAGAAATATACAATGTTACTTTCTTAAGGAAGGCATATACAGTGTTACTTTCTTAAGAAAGGAGAATACACTGTTACATTCTTAAGAAAGAAATATACAATGTTACTTTCTTAAGAAAGGTATATACAGTGTTACTTTCTTAAAAGAAGAATACACTGTTACTTTCTTAAGAAAGAAATATACAATGTTACTTTCTTAAGGAAGGAGAATTACATTCTTAAAAAGGAGAATACTGTTACATTCTTAAGAAAAGAAATATACAATGTTACTTTCTTAAGAAAGGCATATACAGTGTTGCTTTCTTAAAGAAAATACACTATTACATTCTTAAGAAAGAAATATACAATGTTACTTTCTTAAGAAAGGCATATACAATGTTAAAAGAAGAATACACTGTTACTTTCTTAAGAAAGAAATATACAATGTTACTTTCTTTAAGAAAGGCATACAGTGTTACTTTCTTAAGAAAGGAGAATACACTGTTACATTCTTAAGAAAAGAAATATACAATGTTACTTTCTTAAGAAAGGCATATACAGTGTTACTTTCTTAAAAAGAAGAATACACTGTTACATTCTTAAGAAAGAAATATACAATGTTACTTTCTTAAGAAAGGCATATACAGTGTTACTTTCTTAAGAAAGGAGAATACACTGTTACATTATTAAGAAAGAAATATACAATGTTACTTTCTTAAGGAAGGCATATACAGTGTTACTTTCTTAAAAAGAAGAATACACTGTTACTTTCTTAAGAAAGAAATATACAATGTTACTTTCTTAAGAAAGGTATATACAGTGTTACTTTCTTAAAAAGAAGAATACACTGTTACATTCTTTAAGAAAGAAATATACAATGTTACTTTCTTAAGAAAGGCATATACAGTGTTACTTTCTTAAGAATGGAGAATACACTGTTACATTCTTAAGAAAGAAATATACAATGTTACTTTCTTAAGAAAGGCATATACAGTGTTACTTTCTTAAAAAGAAGAATACACTGTTACTTTCTTAAGAAAGAAATATACAATGTTACTTTCTTAAGAAAGGCATATACAGTGTTACTTTCTTAAGAAAGGAGAATACACTGTTACATTCTTAAGAAAGAAATATACAATGTTACTTTCTTAAGAAAGGCATATACAGTGTTACTTTCTTAAAAAGGAGAATACACTGTTACATTCTTTAAGAAAGAAATATATAATGTTACTTTCTTAAGAAAGAATATACAGTGTTACTTTCTTAAAAAGAAGAATACACTGTTACATTCTTAAGAAAGAAATATATTGTTAATGTTACTGTTACATTTTAAGAAAGGCATATACAGTCTTACTTTCTTAAGAAAGGAGAATACACTGTTACATTCTTAAGAAAGAAATAATGTTACTTTCTTAAGAAAGGCATATACAGTGTCACTTTCTTAAAAAAGAAGAATACACTGTTACTTTCTTAAGAAAGAAATATACAATGTTACTTTTTAAGAAAGGTATATACAGTGTTACTTTCTAAGGAAGAAGAATACACTGTTACATTCTTAAGAAAGAAATATACAATGTTACTTTTTGAGAAAGGCATATACAGTGTTACTTTCTTAAAAAAGAAGAATACACTGTTACATTCTTAAGAAAGAAATATAAATGTTACTTTCTTAAGAAAGGCATATACAGTGTTACTTTCTTAAGAAAGGAGAATACACTGTTACATTCTTAAGAAAGAAATATACAATGTTACTTTCTTAAGAAAGGCATATACAGTGTTACTTTCTAAGAAAGGAGAATACACTGTTACATTCTTAAGAAAGAAATATAAATGTTACTTTCTTAAGAAAAGGCATATACAGTGTCACTTTCTTAAAAGAGAATACACTGTTACATTCTTAAGAAAGAAATATACAATGTTACTTTTCTTAAGAAAGGCATATACAGTGTTACTTTCTTAAAAAAGAAGAATACACTGTTACTTTCTTAAGAAAGAAATATACAATGTTACTTTCTTAAAGGCATATATACAGTGTTACTTTTTAAGAAAGGGAGAATACACTGTTACATTCTTAAGAAAGAAATATAAATGTTACTTTTTAAGAAAAGGTATATAGTGTCATTACTTTCTTAAAAAGAAGAAATATACAATGTTACTTTCGAAAGAAATCAAAAAAGAAATATACAATGTTACTTTCTTAAGAAAGGCATACAGTGTTACTTTCTTAAAAAGGAGAATACACTGTTACATTCTTAAGAAAGAAATATACAATGTTACTTTCTTTAAGAAAGGCATATACAGTGTTATTTCTTAAGAAAGGAGAATAAACTGTTACATTTAAGAAAGAAATATACAATGTTACTTTTCTTAAAGAAGGCATATACAGTGTTACTTTCTTAAAAAGAAGAATACACTGTTACATTCTTAAGAAAGAAATATACAATGTTACTTTCTTAAGAAAGGCATACAGTGTTACTTTCTTAAGAAAAGAAGAATACACTGTTACAATTTACTTAAGAAAGAAATACTTTCTTAAAAGAAGAATACACTGTTACATTCTTAAGAAAGAAATATACAATTTTCTTAAGAAAGGCATATACAGTGTTACGTTCTTAAGAAAGGAGAATACACTGTTACATTATTAAGAAAAGAAATATACAATGTTATTTTCTTAAGAAAAGGCATATACAGTGTTACTTTTTAAGAAAGGAAGAATACACTGTTACATTCTTAAGAAAGAAATATACAATGTTACTTTCTTAAGAAAGGCATATACAGTGTTACTTTCTTAAAAAGGAGAATACACTGTTACATTCTTAAGAAAGAAATATACAATGTTACTTTCTTAAGAAAGGTATATAGAGTGTTACTTTCTTAAGAAAGGAATACACTGTTACATTCTTAAGAAAGAAATATACAATGTTACTTTCTTAAGAAAGGCATATACAGTGTTACTTTCTTAAGAAAGGAGAATACACTGTTACATTCTTAAGAAAGAAATATACAATGTTACTTTTTTTTAGAAAGGCATATACAGTGTTACTTTCTTAAAAAGAAGAATACACTGTTACATTCTTAAGAAAGAAATATACAATGTTACTTTCTTAAGAAAGGCATATACAGTGTTACTTTCTTTTAAAAAGAAGAATACACTGTTACATTTCTTAAGAAAGAAATATACAATGTTACTTTCTTAAGAAAGGCATATACAGTGTTACTTTCTTTAAGAAAGGAGAATACACTTTCTTAAGAAAGAAATATACAATGTTACTTTCTAAGAAAAGGCATATACAGTTTAAGAAAGAAAGAAGAATACAATGTTACATTCTTAAGAAAGGCATATACAATGTTACTTTCTTTAAAAAAGGATATACAGTGTTACTTTCTAAAAAGGAGAATAACTGTTAAAAGAAAATATACAATGTTACTTTCTTAAGAAAGAAATAAAGGAGAATACAATGTTACTTTACTTTCTTAAGAAAGGCATATACAGTGTTACTTTCTTAAGAAAGGAGAATACACTGTTACATTCTTAAGAAAGAAATATACAATGTTACTTTTCTTAAGAAAGGCATATACAGTGTTACTTTCTTAAGAAAGGAGAATACACTGTTACATTCTTAAGAAAGAAATATACAATGTTACTTTTTAAGAAAGGCATATACAGTGTTACTTTCTTAAAAAGGAGAATACACTGTTACATTTTAAGAAAGAAATATACAATGTTACTTTCTTAAGAAAGGCATATACAGTGTTACTTTCTTAAAAAAGGAGAATACACTGTTACATTCTTTAAGAAAGAAATATACAATGTTACTTTCTTAAGAAAGGTATATACAGTGTTACTTTCTTAAGAAAGGAGAATACACTGTTACATTTATTAAGAAAGAAATATACAATGTTACTTTCTTAAGAAAGGCATATACAGTGTTACTTTTCTTAAGAAAGGAGAATACACTGTTACATTCTTTAAGAAAGAAATATACAATGTTACTTTCTTAAGAAAGGCATATATACAGTGTTACTTTCTTTTAAGAAAGAAAGAAATATACAATGTTACATTCTTAAGAAAGAAATATACAATGTTACTTTCTTAAGAAAGGCATATACAATGTTACTTTCTTAAGAAAGGAGAATACACTGTTACTTTCTTAAGAAAGAAATTACAAATGTTACTTTGTTACTTTAAGAAAGGCATATACAGTGTTACTTTCTTAAAAAAGGAGAATACACTTGTTACATTCTTAAGAAAGAAATATACAATGTTACTTTCTTAAGAAAGGCATATACAGTGTTACTTTCTTTAAAAAAAGAATACAACTGTTACATTCTTAAGAAAGAAATATACAATGTTACTTTAAGAAAGGCATATACAGTGTTACTTTCTTAAGAAAGGAGAATACACTGTTACATTCTTAAGAAAGAAATATACAATGTTACTTTCTTAAGAAAGGCATATACAGTGTTACTTTCTTAAGAAAGGAGAATACACTGTTACATTCTTAAGAAAGAAATATACAATGTTACTTTCTTAAGAAAGGCATATACAGTGTTACTTTCTTAAAAAGAAGAATACACTGTTACATTCTTAAGAAAGAAATATACAATGTTACTTTCTTAAGGAAGGCATATACAGTGTTACTTTCTTAAAAAGAAGAATACACTGTTACTTTCTTAAGAAAGAAATATACAATGTTACTTTCTTAAGAAAGGCATATACAGTGTTACTTTCTTAAAAAGAAGAATACACTGTTACTTTCTTAAGAAAGAAATATACAATGTTACTTTCTTAAGGAAGGCATATACAGTGTTACTTTCTTAAGAAAGAAATATACAATGTTACATTCTTAAGAAAAGGCATATTGTTACTTTTTAAAAGAAGAATACCTTTCTTAAGAAAGAAATATACAATGTTACTTTCTTAAGAAAGGTATATACAGTGCTACTTTCTTAAGAAAGGAGAATACACTGTTACATTCTTAAGAAAGAAATATACAATGTTACTTTCTTAAGAAAGGTATATACAGTAATTTCTTAAAAAGAAGAATACACTGTTACTTTCTTAAGAAAGAAATATACAATGTTACTTTCTTAAGGAAGGCATATACAGTGTTACTTTCTTAAGAAAGGAGAATACACTGTTACATTCTTAAGAAAGAAATATACAATGTTACTTTCTTAAGAAAGGCATATACAGTGTTACTTTCTTAAAAAGAAGAATACATTTACTTTCTTAAGAAAGAAATATACAATGTTACTTTCTAATGAAAGGCATATACAGTGTTACTTTGTTAAGAAAAGAATACACTGTTACATTCTTAAGAAAAGAAATATACAATGTTACTTTCTTAAGGAAGGCATATACAGTGTTACTTTCTTAAAAAAGAAGAATACACTGTTACATTTCTTAAGAAAGATAAATGTTACTTTCTTAAGAAAGGCATATTAAAAGTACTTTTTAAAAAAGAGAATACTATTACTTTCTTAAATGAAAGAAAATATACAATGTTACTTTCTTAAGAAAGAGCATACACTGTTACATTCTTAGTGAAATCACTTTCTTTCTTAGAAAGGAGAATACACTGTTACATTTCTTTAAGAAAATAAATATACAAAGTTACTTTCTTTAAGAAAGGCATATACAGTGTTACTTTTCTTAAGAAAGGAGAATACACTGTTACATTCTTAAGAAAAAATATACAATGTTACTTTCTTAAGAAAGGTATATACAGTGTTACTTTCTTAAAAAGAAGAATACACTGTTACTTTCTTAAGAAAAGAAATATACAATGTTACTTTTCTTTAAGAAAGGCATATACAGTGTTACTTTTTTAAGAAAGGAGAATACACTGTTACATTATTAAAGAAAGAAATATACAATGTTACTTTCTTAAGAAAGGCATATATACAGTGTTACTTTCTTAAAAAGAAGAATACACTGTTACTTAAAGAAAGAAATATACAATGTTACTTTCTTAAGGAAGGTATATACAGTGTTACTTTCTTAAGAAAGGAGAATTACATTATGTTACTTTCTTAAGAAAGAAATATACAATGTTACTTTCTTAAAAAAGAAGAATTGTTACATTCTTAAGAAAGAAATTACAATGTTAAGAAAGGTATCTAGTGTTACTTTCTTAAGAAAGAAGAATACACTGTTACATTCTTAAGAAAGAAATATACAATGTTACATTCTTAAGAAAGGTATATACAGTGTTACTTTCTTAAGAAAGGAGAATACACTGTTACATTCTTAAGAAAGAAATATACAATGTTACTTTCTTAAGAGGAAATACACTGTTACATTTTAAAGAAATATACAATGTTACTTTCTTAAGAAAGGAGAATACACTGTTACATTCTTAAAGAAAGAAATATACAATGTTACTTTCTTTAAGAAAGGCATATACAGTGTTACTTTTCTTAAAAAGGAAGAATACACTGTTACATTCTTAAGAAAGAAATATACAATGTTACTTTCTTAAGAAAGGCATATACAGTGTTACTTTCTTAAAAAGGAGAATACACTGTTACATTCTTAAGAAAGAAATATACAATGTTACTTTCTTAAGAAAAGGCATATACAGTGTTACTTTCTTAAGAAAGGAGAATACACTGTTACATTCTTAAGAAAGAAATATAAATGTTACTTTCTTAAGAAAGGCATATACAGTGTCACTTTTAGAATACACTGTTACAGAAAAAGAAATATACAATGTTACACTTTAAGAAAGGCATATACAATGTTACTTTCTTAAGAAAGGAGAATACACTGTTACATTCTTAAGAAAGAAATATACAATTTACTTTCTTTCTTAGAAAGAAATATACAACTTTCTTAAGAAAGGAGAATACACTGTTACATTCTTAAGAAAGAAATATACAATGTTACTTTCTTAAGAAAGGCAAAGTGTTAGAATAAGAACTGTTACACTGTTACATTCTTAAGAAAGAAATATACAATGTTACTTTCTTAAGAAAGGCATATACAGTGTTACTTTTTAAGAAAGGAGAATACACTGTTACATTCTTAAGAAAGAAATATACAATGTTACTTTCTTAAGAAAGGCATATACAGTGTTACTTTCTTTAAGAAAGGAGAATACACTGTTACATTCTTAAGAAAGAAATATACAATGTTACTTTCTTAAGAAAGGTATATACAGTGTTACTTTTCTTAAAAAAGAAGAATACACTGTTACATTCTTAAGAAAGAAATACAATGTTACATTTCTTAAAATGAAAGGCATATACAGTGTTACTTTCTTTAAAAAGAAAGAAAGAAATATACAATGTTACTTTCTTAAGAAAGGCATATACAGTGTTACTTTCTTAAGAAAGGAGAATACACTGTTACATTCTTAAGAAAGAAATATAAATGTTACTTTCTTAAGAAAGGCATATACAGTGTTACTTTCTTAAAAAGGAGAATACACTGTTACATTCTTAAGAAAGAAATATACAATGTTATACTTTCTTTAAGAAAGGCATATACAGTGTTACTTTCTTAAAAAGGAGAATACACTGTTACTTTCTTAAGAAAGAAATATACAATGTTACTTTCTTAAGAAAGGCATATACAGTGTTACTTTCTAAGAAAGGAGAATACACTGTTACATTATTAAGAAAGAAATATACAATGTTACTTTCTTAAGAAAGGCATATACAGTGTTACTTTCTTAAAAGAAGAATACACTGTTACATTCTTAAGAAAGAAATATACAATGTTACTTTCTTTAAGAAAGGCATATACAGTGTTACATTGCTTAAGAAAGGAGAATACACTGTTACATTATTAAGAAAGAAATATACAATGTTACTTTTTAAGAAAGGCATATACAGTGTTACTTTCTTAAAAGAAGAATACACTGTTACATTCTTAAGAAAGAAAATATACAATGTTACTTTTCTTAAGAAAGGCATATACAGTGTTACTTTCTTAAAAAAGGAGAATACACTGTTACATTCTTTAAGAAAGAAATATACAATGTTACTTTCTTTAAGAAAGGCATATACAGTGTTACTTTCTTAAGAAAGGAGAATACACTGTTACATTCTTAAGAAAGAAATATACAATGTTACTTTCTTAAGAAAGGCATATACAGTGTTACTTTTAAAAAGAAGAATACACTGTTACATTCTTAAGAAAGAAATATACAATGTTACTTTCTTAAGAAAGGCATATACAGTGTTACTTTCTTAAAAAGGAGAATACACTGTTACATTATAAGAAAAGAAATATACAATGTTATTTTCTTAAGAAAGGCATATACAGTGTTACTTTTTAAGAAAGGAGAATACACTTTCTTAAGGAAGAGCATGTACATTCTTAAGAAAGAAATATACAATGTTACTTTTACTTAAGAAAGGCATATACAGTGTTACTTTTCTTAAGAAAGAAGAATACACTGTTACATTCTTAAGAAAGAAATATACAATGTTACTTTAAGAAAAGTAATATGTTACTTTCTTAAGAAAGGAGAATACACTGTTACATTCTTAAGAAAAAAATATATAATGTTACTTTCTTAAGAAAGGCATATACAGTGTTACATTCTTAAGAAAGGAGAATAAACTGTTACATTATTAAGAAAGAAATATACAATGTTACTTTCTTAAGAAAGGCATATAGAGTGTTACTTTCTTAAAAAGGAGAATACACTGTTACATTCTTAAGAAAGAAATATACAATGTTACTTTCTTTAAGAAAGGCATATACAGTGTTACTTTCTTAAGAAAGGAAATACATTGTTACATTCTTAAGAAAGAAATATACAATGTTACTTTCTTTAAGAAAGGTATATATTATGTTACTTTCTTAAGAAAGGAGAATACACTGTTACATTCTTAAGAAAGAAAATATACAATGTTACTTTAAGAAAAAGGCATATACAGTGTTACTTTCTTTAAGAAAGGAGAATACACTGTTACATTATTAAGAAAGAAATATACAATGTTACTTTCTTAAGAAAGGCATATATGTTACTTTCTTAAAAAAGGAGAATACATGCAATGTTACATTCTTAAGAAAGAAATATACAATGTTACTTTCTTAAGAAAGGAGAATACATATACAGTTACTTTCTTAAGAAAGGCATATACTTTTACTTTTCTTAAAAGGAGAATACACTGTTACATTCTTAAGAAAGAAATATACAATGTTACTTTCTTAAGAAAGGCATATACAGTGTTACTTTCTTAAGAAAGGAGAATACACTGTTACATTCTTAAGAAAGAAATATACAATGTTACTTTCTTAAGAAAGGCATATAGTGTCACTTTCTTAAAAGGAGAATACACTGTTACATTCTTAAGAAAGAAATATACAATGTTACTTTCTTAAGAAAGGTATACAGTATATACAGTGTTACTTTCTTAAGAAAGGAGAATACAGTGTTACACTTTAAAGAAGTATTACATTATTAAGAAAGAAATATACAATGTTACTTTCTTAAGAAAGGTATACAGTGTCACTTTCTTAAGAAAGGAGAATACACTGTTTACTTTCTTAAGAAAGAAATATACAAATGTTACTTTCTTTAAGAAAGGAAATACATATTCAACAAGAAATATACAATGTTTTTCTTAAGAAAGGAAAGGAGAATACACTGTTACATTCTTAAGAAAGAAATATACAATGTTACTTTCTTAAGAAAAAGGCATATACAGTGTTACTTTCTAAGAAAGGAGAATACACTGTTACATTCTTAAGAAAGAAATATACAATGTTACTTTAAGAAAGGCATATACAGTGTTACTTTCTTAAGAAAGGAGAATACACTGTTACATTTCTTAAGAAAGAAATATATAATGTTACTTTTCTTAAGAAAGGCATATACAGTGTTACTTTCTTAAGAAAGGAGAATACACTGTTACATTTTAAGAAAGAAATATACAATGTTACTTTCTTAAGAAAGGTATATATAGTGTTACTTTCTTAAGAAAGGAGAATAAACTGTTACATTCTTAAGAAAGAAATATACAATGTTACTTTCTTAAGAAAGGCATATAGTGTTACTTTCTTTTAAAAAGGAGAATACACTGTTACATTCTTAAGAAAGAAATATACAATGTTACTTTCTTAAGAAAGGGCATATACAGTGTTACTTTCTAAGAAAAGAAACACACTGTTACATTCTTAAGAAAGAAATATACAATGTTACTTTCTTTAAGGAAGGCATATACAGTGTTACTTTTTAAGAAAGGAGAATACACTGTTACATTCTTAAGAAAGAAATATACAATGTTACTTTCTTAAGAAAGGCATATAGTGTTACTTTCTTAAGAAAGGAGAATACACTGTTACATTCTTAAGAAAGAAATATGTTACAATGTTACAATGTTTCTTAAGAAAGGAGATATACTGTTACATTCTTAAGAAAGAAATATACAATTTTCTTAAAAAGGAGAATACACTGTTACATTCTTAAGAAAGAAATATACAATGTTACTTTCTTAAGAAAGGCATATACAGTGTTACTTTTCTTAAGAAAGGAGAATACACTGTTACATTCTTAAGAAAGAAATATACAATGTTACTTTCTTTAAGAAAGGCATATACAGTGTTACTTTCTTAAGAAAGGAGAATACACTGTTACATTCTTAAGAAAGAAATATAAATGTTACTTTCTTAAGAAAGGCATATACAGTGTTACTTTCTTAAGAAAGGAGAATACACTGTTACATTCTTAAGAAAGAAATATAAATGTTACTTTCTTAAGAAAGGTATATACAGTGTTACTTTCTTAAAAAGGAGAATACACTGTTACATTCTTAAGAAAGAAATATACAATGTTACTTTCTTAAGAAAGGTATATACAGTGTTACTTTCTTAAGAAAGGAGAATACACTGTTACATTCTTAAGAAAGAAATATACAATGTTAGGAAGGTATATATGTTACTTTCTTAAGAAAGGAGAACACACTAATACTCTAAGATATACAATGTTACTTTCTTAAGAAAGGAGAATACACTGTTACATTCTAAGAAAGAAATATAAGAAAGAAAGGCATATACAAGAAAGGAGAATACACTTTACTTTAAGAAAGAAATATACAACGTTACTTTTTTAAGGAAGGCATATACAGTGTTACTTTCTTAAAAAGAAGAATACACTGTTACATTCTTAAGAAAGAAATATACAATGTTACTTTCTTAAGAAAGGCATATACAGTGTTACTTTCTTAAGAAAGGAGAATACACTGTTACATTCTTAAGAAAGAAATATACAATGTTACTTTCTTAAGAAAGGCATATACAGTGTTACTTTCTTAAGAAAGGAGAATACACTGTTACATTCTTAAGAAAGAAATATACAATGTTACTTTCTTAAGAAAGGCATATAAAGTGTTACTTTCTTAAAAGAAGAATACACTGTTACATTCTTAAGAAAGAAATATACAATGTTACTTTCTTAAGAAAGGCATATATAGTGTTACTTTCTTAAGAAAAAGAGAACACACTGTTACATTCTTTAAGAAAGAAATATACAATGTTACTTTCTTAAGAAAGGCATATACAGTGTTACTTTCTTTAAGAAAGAAAAGGAGAAAAGAAATATACTGTTACATTCTTAAGAAAGAAATATAAAAATGTTACTTTCTTAAGAAAGGCATATATAGTGTTACTTTCTTAAGAAAGGAGAATACACTGTTACATTTCTTAAGAAAGAAATATACAATGTTACTTTTCTTAAAAAGAAAATACAATGTTACTTTTCTAACATAGAAATATATATACAGTGTTACTTTCTTAAGAAAGGAGAATACACTGTTACATTCTTAAGAAAGAAATATACAATGTTACTTTCTTAAGAAAGGCATATACAGTGTTACTTTCTTAAGAAAGGAGAATACACTTTACATTCTTAAGAAAGAAATATACAAAAGGAGAATGTTACTTTTTAAGAAAGAAACTTAATGTTACTTTCTTAAGAAAGGCATATACAGTGTTACTTTCTTTAAAAAGAAGAATACACTGTTACATTCTTAAGAAAGAAATATATAAATGTTACTTTCTTAAGAAAGGCATATACAGTGTTACTTTCTTAAGAAAGAAGAATACACTGTTACATTCTTAAGAAAGAAATATACAATGTTACTTTCTTAAGAAAAGGCATATACAGTGTTACTTTCTTAAAAAGAAGAATACACTGTTACATTCTTAAGAAAGAAATATACAATGTTACTTTCTTAAGAAAGGCATATACAGTGTTACTTTCTTAAAAAGAAGAATACACTGTTACTTTCTTAAGAAAGAAATATACAATGTTACTTTCTTAAGAAAGGCATATACAGTGTTACTTTCTTAAGAAAGGAGAATACACTGTTACATTCTTAAGAAAGAAATATACAATGTTACTTTCTTAAGAAAGGCATATACAGTGTTACTTTCTTAAGAAAGGAGAATACACTGTTACATTCTTAAGAAAGAAATATACAATGTTACTTTCTTAAGAAAGGCATATACAGTGTTACTTTCTTAAAAAGAAGAATACACTGTTACTTTCTTAAGAAAGAAATATACAATGTTACTTTCTTAAAGGCATATACAGTGTTACATTCTTAAAAAGAAGAATACACTGTTACTTTCTTAAGAAAGAAATATACAATGTTACTTTCTTAAGAAAGGCATATACAGTGTTACTTTCTTAAAAGAAGAATACACTGTTACATTTTAAGAAAGAAATATACAATGTTACTTTCTTAAGAAAGGCATACAGTGTTACTTTCTTAAGAAAGGAGAATACACTGTTACATTCTTAAGAAAGAAATATACAATGTTACTTTCTTAAGAAAGGCCCAGTGTCATATCTTAAAAAGAAGAATACACTGGTTACTTTCTTAAGAAAGAAGAATACACTGTTACATTCTTAAGAAAGAAATATAATGTTACTTTATACTTTACTTTAAGAAAGGCATATACAGTGTCACTTTCTTAAGAAAGGAGAATACATTGTTACATTCTAAGAAAGAAATATATAATGTTACTTTCTTAAGAAAGGCATATAGTGTTACTTTCTTAAAAAGAAGAATACACTGTTACATTCTTAAGAAAGAAATATACAATGTTACTTTCTTAAGAAAGGCATATACAGTGTTACTTTTTAAAAAGGAGAATACACTGTTACATTCTTAAGAAAGAAATATACAATGTTATTTTCTTAAGAAAGGCATATACAGTGTTACTTTCTTAAGAAAGGAGAATACACTGTTACATTCTTAAGAAAGAAATATACAATGTTACTTTCTTAAGAAAGGCATATACAGTGTTACTTTCTTAAGAAAGGAGAATACACTGTTACATTCTTAAGAAAGAAATATACAATGTTACTTTCTTAAGAAAGGCATATACAGTGTTACTTTTAAGAAAGGAGAATACACTGTTACATTCTTAAGAAAGAAATATACAATGTTACTTTCTTAAGAAAGGCATATATAGTGTTACTTTCTTAAAAAGGAGAATACACTGTTACATTCTTAAGAAAGAAATATACAATGTTACTTTCTTAAGAAAGGCATATACAGTTTACTTTCTTAAGAAAGGAGAATACACTGTTACATTCTTAAGAAAGAAATATACAATGTTACTTTCTTTAAGAAAGGCATATACAGTGTTACTTTCTTAAAGAAAGGAGAATACACTGTTACATTCTTAAGAAAGAAATATACAATGTTACTTTCTTTTAGAAAGGCATATACAGTGTTACTTTCTTAAGAAAGGAGAATACATTCTGTTACATTCTTAAGAAAAAGGCATATACAATATTACAAGAAAGCGAGAATGTTACATTCTTAAGAAAGAGAAGGCATATACTGTTACATTCTTAAAAAGAAATATACAATGTTACTTTCTTAAGAAAGAAATATACAGTGTTACTTTCTTAAGAAAGGAGAATACACTGTTACATTCTTAAGAAAGAAATATACAATGTTACTTTCTTAAGAAAGGCATATATAGTGTTACTTTCTTAAAAGGAGAATACACTGTTACATTCTTAAGAAAGAAATATACAATGTTACTTTCTTAAGAAAGGCATATTCAGTGTTACTTTCTTAAGAAAGGAGAATACACTGTTACATTCTTAAGAAAGAAATATACAATGTTACTTTCTTAAGAAAGGTATATACAGTGTTACTTTCTTTAAGAAAGGAGAATACACTGTTACATTCTTAAGAAAGAAATATACAATGTTACTTTCTTAAGAAAGGCATATACAGTGTTACTTTCTTAAGAAAGGAGAATACACTGTTACATTCTTAAGAAAGAAATATACAATGTTTACTTTCTTAAGAAAGGCATATAGAAAGAAATATATGTTACTTTCTTAAGAAAAAGAAGAATACACTGTTACATTTTAAGAAAAAAAATATAATGTTAAAAGAAGAATACACTTTCTTAAGAAAGGCATATACAGTGTCACTTTCTAAAAAAGAAGAATACACTGTTACATTCTTAAGAAAGAAATATACAATGTTACTTTCTTAAGAAAGGCATATACAGTGTCACTTTCTAAAAAAGAAGAATACACTGTTACATTCTTAAGAAAGAAATATACAAGAAAGTTACTTTCATTAAGAAAGGTATATACAGTGTTTACTTTCTTTAAAAAGAAGAATACACTGTTACATTCTTAAGAAAGAAATATAAATGTTACTTTCTTAAGAAAGGCATATACAGTGTTACTTTCAAAAAGGAGAATACACTGTTACATTCTTAAGAAAGAAATATACAATGTTACTTTCTTTAAGAAAGGTATATACAGCCTTACTTTCTTAAGAAAGGAGAATACACTGTTACATTCTTAAGAAAGAAATATACAATGTTACTTTCTTAAGGAAGGCATATACAGTGTTACTTTCTTAAGTTAAAGAAAGAAATATACAATGTTACTTTCTTAAGAAAGGTACATATTATTAAGAAAGAAATATACAATGTTACTTTCTTTAAGAAAGGCATATACAGTGTTACTTTCTTAAGAAAGGAGAATACACTGTTACATTATTAAGAAAGAAATATACAATGTTACTTTCTTAAGAAAGGCATATACAGTGTTACTTTTTAAAAAAAGAATACACTGTTACATTCTTAAGAAAGAAATATACAATGTTACTTTCTTAAGAAAGGCATATATACAGTGTTACTTTCTTAAGAAAGGAGAATACACTGTTACATTCTAAGAAAGAAATATACAATGTTACTTTTTAAGAAAGGCATATACAGTGTTACTTTCTTAAGAAAGGAGAATACACTGTTACATTCTTAAGAAAGAAATATACAATGTTACTTTCTTAAGAAAGGCATATACAGTGTCACTTTCTAAAAAAGAAGAATACACTGTTACATTCTTAAGAAAGAAATATACAATGTTACTTTCTTAAGGAAGGCATATACAGTGTTACTTTCTTAAAAAGAAGAATACACTGTTACTTTCTTAAGAAAGAAATATACAATGTTACTTTCTTAAGAAAGGCATATACAGTGTTACTTTCTTAAAAAGAAGAATACACTTTAAGAAAAAAATTACATTTCTTAAGAAAGAAATATACAATGTTACTTTCTTAAAAAAGAAAGAATACAATGTTACTTTCTAAGAGTATACAATGTTACTTTCTTAAGAAAGGAGAATACACTGTTACATTCTTAAGAAAGAAATATACAATGTTACTTTCTTAAGAAAGGCATATACAGTGTTACTTTCTTAAGAAAGGAGAATACACTGTTACATTATTAAGAAAGAAATATACAATGTTACTTTCTTTAAGAAAGGCATATTCTTAAAAAAAAGAATACACTGTTATTTCTTTAAGAAAGAAAATACAATGTTTCTTTCTTTTAAAAAAAAAGAAGAATACACTGTTACTTTCTTAAGAAAGAAATATACAATGTTACTTTCAAGGAAGGTATATATACAGTGTTACTTTCTTAAGAAAGGAGAATACACTGTTACATTCATTAAGAAAGAAATATACAATGTTACTTTCTTTAGAAAGGCATATACAGTGTTACTTTCTAAGAAAGGAGAATACACTGTTACATTCTTAAGAAAGAAATATACAATGTTACTTTCTTAAGAAAGGTATATACAGTGTTACTTTCTTAAGAAAGGAGAATACACTGTTACATTCTTTAAGAAAGAAATATACAATGTTACTTTCTTAAGAAAGGCATATACAGTGTTACTTTCTTAAGAAAGGAGAATACACTGTTACATTCTTAAGAAAGAAATATACAATGTTACTTTCTTAAGAAAGGCATATACAGTGTTACTTTCTTAAGAAAGGAGAATACACTTAAGTTACATTTCTTTTAAAGAAAATATACAATGTTACTTTCTTAAGAAAGGTATATACAGTGTTACTTTCTTAAAAAGAAGGTATATACAGAAAAAAGAAGAATACACTGTTACATTCTTAAGAAAGAAATATACAATGTTACTTTCTTAAGGAAGGCATATACAGTGTTACTTTCTTAAGAAAGGAGAATACACTGTTACATTCTTAAGAAAGAAATATACAATGTTACTTTTAAGAAAAAGGCATATACAGAAAGGCATATCAGTGTTACTTTCTTAAGAAAGAAATATACAATGTTACATTCTTAAGAAAGAAATATGTTACAATGTTACTTTCTTTCTTAAGAAAGGCATTACTTTCTTAAGAAAGGCATATTTTACTTAAGAAAGGAGAATACACTTGTTACATTCTTAAGAAAGAAATATACAATGTTACTTTCTTAAGAAAGGCATATACAGTGTTACTTTCTTAAGAAAGGAGAATACACTGTTACATTCTTAAGAAAGAAATATACAATGTTACTTTCTTAAGAAAGGCATATACAGTGTTACTTTCTTAAGAAAGGAGAATACACTGTTACATTCTTAAGAAAGAAATATACAATGTTACTTTCTTAAGAAAAGGTATATACAGTGTTACTTTCTTAAGAAAGGAGAATACACTGTTACATTCTTAAGAAAGAAATATACAATGTTACTTTCTTAAGAAAGGCATATACAGGTTACTTTCTTAAGAAAGGAGAATACACTGTTACATTCTTAAGAAAGAAATATACAATGTTACTTTCTTAAGAAAGGCATATACAGTGTTACTTTCTTAAGAAAGGAGAATACACTGTTACATTCTTAAGAAAGAAATATACAATGTTACTTTCTTAAGGAAGGCATATACAGTGTTACTTTCTTAAGAAAGGAGAATACACTGTTACATTCTTAAGAAAGAAATATACAATGTTACTTTCTTAAGAAAGGCATATACAGTGTTACTTTCTTAAGAAAGGAGAATACACTGTTACATTCTTAAGAAAGAAATATACAATGTTACTTTCTTAAGAAAGATATACAGTGTCACTTTTTTAAAAAAGAAGAATACACTGTTACATTCTTAAGAAAGAAATATACAATGTTACTTTCTTAAGAAAGGCATATATAATGTTACTTTTAAGAAAGGAGAATACACTGTTACATTCTTAAGAAAGAAATAAGAAAGAAATATACAATGTTACTTTCTTAAGAAAGGAATATACAGTGTTATACAATTTCTTTCTTAAGAAAGGAGAATACAAGAAAAGAAATATACTGTTACATTCTTAAGAAAGAAATATACAATGTTACTTTCTTAAGAAAGGCATATACAGTGTTACTTTCTTAAGAAAGGAGAATACACTGTTACATTCTTAAGAAAGAAATATACAATGTTACTTTCTTAAGAAAGGCATATACAGTGTTACTTTCTTAAAAAGAAGAATACACTGTTACTTTCTTAAGAAAGAAATATAAGTTAAAAAGAAATATACAATGTTACTTTCTTAAGAAAGAAATATACATATAAAGGTATATGTTACTTTCTTAAGAAAGGAGAATACACTAAGAAAGAAATATACAATGTTACTTTTCTTAAGTTATACATGTTACTTTCTTAAGAAAGAAGAATACACTGTTACATTCTTTTAAGAAAGAAATATACAATGTTACTTTCTTAAGAAAGGCATATACAGATGTTAAAAAAGAAAGGAGAATACACTGTTACATTCTTAAGAAAGAAATATACAATGTTACTTTCTTAAGAAAGGCATATACAGTGTTACTTTCTTAAAAAGAAGAATACACTGTTACTTTCTTAAGAAAGAAATATACAATGTTACTTTCTTAAGAAAGGCATATACAGTGTTACTTTCTTAAGAAAGGAGAATACACTGTTACATTCTTAAGAAAGAAATATACAATGTTACTTTCTTAAGAAAGGCATATACAGTGTCACTTTCTTAAGAAAGGAGAATACACTGTTACATTCTTAAGAAAGAAATATACAATGTTACTTTCTTAAGAAAAGGCATATACAGTGTTACTTTCTTAAGAAAGGAGAATACACTGTTACATTCTTAAGAAAGAAATATACAATGTTACTTTCTTAAGAAAGGCATATACAATGTTACTTTCTTAAGAAAGGAGAATACACTGTTACATTCTTAAGAAAGAAATATACAATGTTACTTTCTTAAGGAAGGCATATACAGTGTTACTTTCTTAAAAAGAAGAATACACTGTTACTTTCTTAAGAAAGAAATATACAATGTTACTTTCTTAAGGAAGGCATATACAGTGTTACTTTCTTAAGAAAGGAGAATACACTGTTACATTCTTAAGAAAGAAATATACAATGTTACTTTCTTAAGAAAGGCATATACAGTGTTTCTTTAAGAAAGGAGAATACACTGTTACATTCTTAAGAAAGAAATATATACAATGTTACTTTCTTAAGAAAGGCATATACAGTGTTACTTTTTAAGAAAGGAGAATACACTGTTACATTCTTAAGAAAGAAATATGCAATGTTACTTTCTTAAGAAAGGCATATGCAGTGTTACTTTCTTTAGAAAGGAGAATACACTGTTACATTCTTAAGAAAAAAATATACAATGTTACTTTTCTTAAGAAAGGCATATACAGTGTTACTTTCTTAAGAAAGGAGAATACACTGTTACATTCTTAAGAAAGAAATATACAATGTTACTTTTCTTAAGAAAGGCATATACAGTGTTACTTTCTTAAGAAAGGAGAATACACTGTTACATTCTTAAGAAAGAAATATACAATGTTACTTTCTTAAGAAAGGCATATACAGTGTTACTTTCTTAAGAAAGGAGAATACACTGTTACATTCTTAAGAAAGAAATATACAATGTTACTTTCTTAAGAAAGGCATATACAGTGTTACTTTCTTAAGAAAGGAGAATACACTGTTACATTCTTAAGAAAGAAATATACAATGTTACTTTCTTAAGAAAGGCATATACAATGTTACTTTCTTAAGAAAGGAGAATACACTGTTACATTCTTAAGAAAGAAATATACAATGTTACTTTCTTAAGAAAGGCATATACAGTTACTTTCTTAAGAAAGGAGAATACACTGTTACATTCTTAAGAAAGAAATATACAATGTTACTTTCTTAAGGAAGGCATATACAGTGTTACTTTCTTAAGAAAGGAGAATACACTGTTACATTCTTAAGAAAAGAAATATACAATGTTACTTTCTTAAGAAAGGCATATAGTGTTACTTTTAAGAAAGGAGAATACACTGTTACATTCTTAAGAAAGAAATATACAATGTTACTTTCTTAAGAAAGGCATATATACAGTGTTACTTTCTTAAAAAGGAGAATACACTGTTACATTCTTAAGAAAGAAATATACAATGTTACTTTCTTAAGAAAGGCATATACAGTGTTACTTTCTTAAGAAAGGAGAATACACTGTTACATTCTTAAGAAAGAAATATACAATGTTACTTTCTTAAGAAAGGCATATACAGTTGTTACTTTCTTAAGAAAGGAGAATACACTGTTACATTCTTAAGAAAGAAATATACAATGTTACTTTCTTAAGAAAGGTATATACAGTGTTACTTTCTTAAGAAAGAAGAATACACTGTTACATTCTTAAGAAAGAAATATACAATGTTACTTTCTTTAAGAAAAGGCATATACAGTGTTACTTTTCTTAAGAAAGGAGAATACACTGTTACATTCTTAAGAAAGAAATATACAATGTTACTTTCTTAAGAAAGGCATATACAGTGTTACTTTCTTAAGAAAGGAGAATACACTGTTACATTCTTAAGAAAGAAATATACAATGTTACTTTCTTAAGAAAGGCATATACAGTGTTACTTTTTCTTAAGAAAGGAGAATACACTGTTACATTCTTAAGAAAGAAATATACAATGTTACTTTCTTAAGAAAGGCATACAGTGTTACTTTCTTAAGAAAGGAGAATACACTGTTACATTCTTAAGAAAGAAATATACAATGTTACTTTCTTAAGAAAGGCATATACAGTGTTACTTTCTTAAGAAAGGAGAATACACTGTTACATTCTTAAGAAAGAAATATAAATGTTACTTTCTTAAGAAAGGCATATACAAGTGTTACTTTCTTAAAAAGTAAAGGAGAATACACTGTTACATTCTTAAGAAAGAAATATACAATGTTACTTTCTTAAGAAAGGCATATACAGTGTTACTTTCTTAAGAAAGGAGAATACACTGTTACATTCTTAAGAAAGAAATATACAATGTTACTTTCTTAAGAAAGGCATATACAGTGTCACTTTCTTAAAAAGAAGAATACACTGTTACATTCTTAAGAAAGAAATATACAATGTTACTTTCTTAAGAAAGGCATATACAGTGTTACTTTCTTAAGAAAGGAGAATACACTGTTACATTCTTAAGAAAGAAATATACAATGTTACTTTCTTAAGAAAGGCATATACAGTGTTACTTTCTTAAGAAAGGAGAATATTAAGAAAGGAGAATACACATTCTTAAGAAAGAAATATACAATGTTACTTTCTTTAAGAAAGGCATATACAGTGTTACTTTCTTTAAGAAAGGAGAATACACTGTTACATTCTTAAGAAAGAAATATACAATGTTACTTTCTTAAGAAAGGCATATGCAGTGTTACTTTTTAAGAAAGGAGAATACACTGTTACATTCTTAAGAAAGAAATATACAATGTTACTTTCTTAAGAAAGGCACATACAATGTTACTTTTTAAGAAAGGAGAATACACTGTTACATTCTTAAGAAAGAAATATACAATGTTACTTTCTTAAGGAAGGTATATACAGTGTTACTTTCTTAAGAAAGGAGAATACACTGTTACATTCTTAAGAAAGAAATATACAATGTTACTTTCTTTAAGAAAGGCATATACATTGTTACTTTCTTAAGAAAGGAGAATACACTGTTACATTCTTAAGAAAGAAATATACAATGTTACTTTCTTAAGAAAGGCATATACAGTGTTACTTTCTTAAGAAAGGAGAATAAACTGTTACATTCTTAAGAAAGAAATATTCAGTGTTACCTATCGTGTACTTTTCTTTTCAAAAACAGAACTTTAGAAATATTAGAACATATTAACATTTAAACTGGAAAGCCTGTTATGTTTATTTCTGTAATGTTCAATTAAATTTATTTGATAGGGGTGTATGTTTTGTGTATATGTTTAATATACTCATGTATATTGTAATATTGTAACAACTCTTGAGTAGAAGCTTATGAGACTTTATTTGAAGCATTGTACTTTAAGGCTGAACAACGTTTAATTCCTTGTGATAGAACGTTACAAGTGAGAGAGGGGATGGCATTTGCTTAATATAGTACCACATATATTTAAGTACTAACTGCAACTGTTGTTAATAAAGACAATATATACACCAATTAAGTGAATTGTAATAAATGCCGAATATATGAAACAAGCGCCCGTCAAAATAAAGTAATCCATTTCATCATGGAAGTAAATCATCCATACTTTTAACCCATACCTGACCCACTACGAAGGGTTACCGTAATTCCTCATGTATAATGCGTCTTCATACATAATACGCACTCATAAAATTGTGTTGAAAGTGTGAGAAAATGCTTCTACTCACGCATAATACGCACCGCTTGTTTGGTAATCAAACCCTCTAAATTGTACCACTCCAATTTCATTACGACCAGCGTTTCCTACACTTATTTTAAAGAAATGATTTAAACATAGAATAATATTATTCTAATTTAGTTTTATGAAAATTCTTATTTTATTTTACGTCACTTTTTAAAGATTTTCTTGTAGCTGTGCGTAATACGCACCTCTTTAGAATAAATGCGTATTATACATGGTGAATTTCGGTAATAAGATTGGTTTGCAAAGAAATTTAGGCAAACATAAAAATAGATTTTCTAGCCTAATTTTGGGGTGCTGATAACAGATAAGAAATCTGTTTTCACTGATCACCTTTTAGTTTTATATATATATATATATATATATATATATATATATATATATATATATATATATGAAATGTAGCCATGTACATACATTGAAGGTTGCCAGATGTGTTCTATTTAGGACATTATGATGTTTTTTTTTTAAATTTATATTAAATTTCTAATGGTATTTATACTTACTATCTTGAAGATTGAGAGAGGCTTTCGGCTTTCTTGTTGATAAAACCTCAATGTCTGTTATGGAAGAACACTGGACACTTTTCATCCGGTAGATGTCGCTGCTCAGCTAAGTAGAATTAACTCCCGTTGAAGTCGTTATAACCTGCAATGTTAATTTAAACATAAAAAAAATCAAACTCTTAAAACGATAAATATTCAATAATTCAAAATAAAGAAAAAAATCTTGAGATTTATATATATATATATATATATATATATATATATATATATATATATATATATATGTATGTGTGTGTGTGTGTGTGTGTGAGTGATAATCCAAAACATATTTTCTCCTGCCTGGTTCTTAATGCTAATTTGATAGGCAGTTGAAAGCAAGTAATTTTTTATTATTTGTTACTGATTGGTATATATATATATATATATATATATATATATATATATATATATATATATATATATACCTGTAAGGGTAGCAATTATGGGCAAATAATGAACCTTCAAAACAATATATAAAAATAAATTTTTATAGTAAAAATACCAGCAATATATTTTGTAGAAACAAAAAATGATGATGAGTGTGGTCAAAAGGTGCAGTGGGACGCTCGCCGGCAGGCCGGCTGTTTTTTCTTCTTCGGTCAACTAAAGGAAATGAATTGCGTGGATCCCTTTCTCTGCCGTTATACTGGGCAGCTGTGAAACAGACATCAACTCAGCTGCGCCTACTTCAACTTCCTCTTTGTCAGTTTGTCAATCCGTACGTCAAACTCTAACACACGCAGTCCGCCGAATGATTTCTGTTTCTGGTGCTGCTGGCACACCGCTGTTTATGCTATTCCAAGACGGCCAAAATTTGCATGTGTGCAAATATCGTCTTGTGTTGGACGAGATACCCGCGCATAAACTGTGTCTTCAATAACGGTCATATTTCTTTTTTGTCATCAATTTTACAGGCAAGACATGTTCGCGCTCGTTTCGAATTCCGAGGTCAGTCATGTCTTTCGTTAAACATTTTTAAATGTATATAAAAATACGAACACCAATTTATAGCAGAATTTACGAACAATATATTTTTTGTAGTTGAAACCATCCAACTACATTCAAAATAGATTTCGGTAATCAAATAACCTATAGACGTTGATATGCCGCTAAACAAAATCAACCAAAGTCGCACTGGAATAGCAAAAATATCTTCTGAAATTTACGTTAAGTGTTAAGGAACAGGAAAATTTTCTTTAGAAACAAGGACAAGAATGCACTACTTTGACGTAATATCATTCTTCCTATATGGCAGTGACTGCTGGAAAATTTCCTCACAGATGAAGGGAATAATTGAGGCATTTTAAAAGTGAATCTACAGAAGGATGCTGAGAATACCACAGACGGAGTATATTAGCAACGAGGAAAATGGAAATGAAATATCACTTACATATGAACTCAGAAAGAAACAATTGAAATTTCTTGTATACATACTCAGAAAGAAAGGCCTTGAAAATTTGACACTCTCATAACAGACTGAAAGCAAGAACCACACAAGAAAGCAGCAAATAATCTACGTAACGAACTTTTGCAAATGGATTTCAGAACAAGCAGGGAGAGGAATTGTACAAAGACATGCATCAGCTTTTCTTCTTCCCCTCCTTATCTCCTCTCCTTGCTTTCCCTCAACCCCTGTCAATCAAATATATCAGTCCGAGTATTACCTACATTTACTAAGAGATTTCGGTCAGAAGAGATGAATATATAGGTATTCACGATATTAATTATAACCGAAATGAATCCATAAGATGTTTTCTTTACACACACACACACATATATATATATATATATATATATATATATATATATATATATATATATATATATATATATATAAGGGGACAGTCTGTTTCATGCTACATGCAATCGTCAGGCCACGATTGCATCTAGTATGAAACAGACTGTCGCCTCTAAGTGTTGACTTTATGTTCACTTTTATATTTACACACGCTCTATCTCTGATATTGAGCACTTTATCCCATAAATATAGTACACCCTAAGACTATATTTCTTCATATATATATATATATATATATATATATATATATATATATATAACCAGCAGCACAGAGATTATAAATGTATATCTATTGTGGCATGGATTATCGAATGGAAAATTAATTGAATTGAAAACACGTCAGAAGTACATTTTCGACACTAATTATTAAATGTCCAAATATTCCTTATACAAAGTTCATTTAAATTTTTGGATATTAAAGTTGGCTGGAAATCATGGAGCCGGAAGTGTGTTGCACAAGTGAAAAAAAGCAGGGAGGGGAATTGTACAAAGACATTCATCACGAAAAGCTGTGGGGAGCCACGATCGCTTACATCTTGAAGAGAAATGGCGTATAGCAGAAAACGATACTTCTCGCTTAAGACCTCGTTCATAATGCTTTTAGAACCTTATCAATGTTTCCAAGAAGTTTTTCCCGGTTCATTTGTTATAAAAAGTTTAAAACATCTAGCCTAATCATGGCTAATAAACAGTGAACCACAAACATCTACACTATGTAAAACAATGGTTTCCAAATTATCGTGCCCTTTGTAAGATTCTATTTCCAATACTAGTACCCAAAAAACAGTATTAAATTC